>OX451737.1:1168442717-1168965388 GCA_948472305.1 Vicia faba | reverse complement strand
AAACCAAAATTTACTACAAATAAATCGCATAATTATTCGGACTATTACGACTATTTCCGTTTAATTAATTATCAGTTAAAAGTTCTATTATTTCTACATTGTTCTAAAGTTCTCATTATTTCTCTGTTAAATTAATATTACACTATTGACAACTCTAACAACTAAGGCCGGCCCAACCCATTTGGAGGCTTAAATAAAATCTTAAAATGAGGCCTTTAAAATATATTTTAAAATAATAATTTTGTGGTTACTAAGAGTTGAACTCAAGACAAAATAAAAAGATGCCTAAATTTTGACAACTTAACTATGATAATTTATGTGTATAATGTATCATTATATATATTATTAAACTAAATAAAAAAATTTGAGGCATTTTTTAAGCCCAAAATTTTGAGGCCTAAAGCCCTAGCCTTGGTGGCTTGGCCCTTGGGCCGGCCCTGCTAACAATCCTATTGACAACCTCTATTGATAGTTCTAACAACTCTATTAGAATATAAATTAACCCCAGATTAACTATTTATCCAAATACTTATCTCTAATACATAACTTCTACAAAATTGGTTTACTAATAATACTAACTTATTATTATTACTACTATTATAATCATTATTATACTATATATATATATATATATATATATATATATATATATATATATTATATATATATATATATATATTATATAATTTATATATATTATATATATATATATATATATATATATATATATATATATATAATATATATATATAATATAATTATATATATATATATATATTATACTATTATATATATATATATATTATATATATATATATATATATATTATATAATATATATATATTATATATATATAGTATATAATATATATATATATATATATATATATATATATATATTATATATATATATATATATATATATATATATATATTATATATATATATTATATATATAAATATATATATATATTACGAGACAATTATATATGAGGAATATATCAATTGGATTCTCAACTCTTCTATTAATTTCACCAATGTATTAATTTCAATCAGAATTAATCATCACAAATTATAAGATTACTCATCAAAACCTAACAATGTCAAAATCATAAAAGTTGAGGATTTTAACCTAAACATGTTTCTACCTATTAATACATTATCATGCAAACTCAATAACCATGTGAGAACCCACCCTTATCTTGAATTAAAGGTTGCTCTAACTCTTCGATTGCACCTAACTTTGCCTCCTCTTTACACTTCTACGTATCTCTTCCAAAACCCTTATTTTCTTCTTGTGCCAAAACCTATTCTCCTTTCTTTCTACTGATACTTCTATTATTTTTAAACATCTATTGTAATATAACTACTATACTGTTATTTTTATTTTGCTTGTTGGGCCTTAAATTTCTACACCTCTCTTTCTACTACTTCTAACATTAAAATAGGCTCACATAAATAATAATAATATTATTCAATATTAATCTTACAACTTAATCAACTAAGAACGACACAACTTAAATAAACATTTCACAACTTTGAAAATTTAATTGGAAAAAGTATTCGAAAATATTTAATTAAATAATTAATTAAATATTGGGTGTTTACAACTCTCCCCCACTTAGAACATTTTTGTCCTCAAAAATTTACCTTGTTCGAACAACTCAGGATAGGAGTCCTGCATCTTGCTTTCCAACTCCCACGTCATGCTTTCTCCGGCAACTCCTAACCAGACTACTTTCACCAAAGCAATCTCCCTGCCTCTTAGAGTCTTCAATTCACGATATGCGATTCATACAGGCATCATCTCCATAGTAAGATTATCCCATACTTGCACATCATCCATACGAATCCCATAAGATGGATCTGAAGTATACTTCTGGATTTGTGATACATGAAACACATCATGCAAATTTGAAAGGTTCGGCGGTAAATCCACTCTATAAGGAACATTCTCAACTCTGTCTGAAATCTGATACAAACCATTAAAATAAGGAGTGAGCTTCTTAGACTTCAATGCTCGCCCAACATCGATCACAGGTGTGGACTCTAAAAAACACATGGTCCAACCCTCTTCAAATTCTAAATCTTTCCTTCGCTTGTCATGATAACTTTTTTGTATACTTTAGGAAGTTTTCATCTTTTCTCGAATTAACTTCACCTTCTCGGTAGTTTCTCGAACAAGTTCAGGTCCAAGTACTACACTTTCCCCAGATTCATGCCAATATAAATGAGCTCCATATCTTAGACCATAAAATGCTTCAAAAGGTGTCATTCCAATACTAGAATGGTAATTGTTAATTATAATGAACTCTATTAACGAATGATAAGTATCCCACGAACCTCCCTTCTCAATAACACATGCTCTCAATAAATCTTCCAATGACTAAATAGTCCTCTCCGTCTGAGGGTGATACGTCGAACTCAACCTCAACTTAGAACCCAAGCCCTCTTGGAAACTCTTCCAAAAATCTGAAGTAAACCTCATATCTCTATCTGAAACAATACACAAAGGAATACCATACAATTTCACAATTACACTAGTGTAAATCTATGCCAACTTTGATACTGGAAAACTGATGTTAATAGGAATAAAATGAGCCGACTTTGTAAGTTTATCAATAATGACCCAAATTGTATCATACCCTCTTGAAGTATTAGGTAGCCCCATCACAAAGTCCATCGAAATGCTATCCCATTTCCATTCTGGTACTTCTAACGGTTGTGTCAACCTTGCAAGCTTCTGATGTTCAACTTTCGACTTCTGACAAGTTAAACATGCATACACAAACTGATACATATCACTCTTCATTCCAGGCCACCAAAACAAATTCTTCAAATCTTGATACATTCTTGTAGCTCCCGGATGAATGCTCAACTTGCTTCTATGACTTTCCTCGAGAATCACTTTCTTCATCTCCGCATCATCAGGAATATAAATTCGATTACATAATCTCAACACACCTTGCGTAGCTAACTTAAAATATTTATTATCAGACTAATCGATCCCAACCATCGAGTCTACCAATTTCACATCTAACTTCCGAGCTTCTTTGATACTATCCAGAAATTCATTGTTAACTTTCAACATTTCCAACATAACACTCTGCGGTGTCACTTCACAAACCAAGCTCATATCTTTGAACTGTTCAATTAATTCCAACTCTTTAACCATCATTTCCGATATATGTAAAGTCTTTTGACTTAAAGCATCAACCACCACATTCACTTTTCCTGGATGATAATTCAAACCGAAATTGTAATCGTTTAACAACTCCAATCATCTTCATTGTCTCGTGTTCAATTCTTTATGATCAAATAGATATTTTAGAGTCTTATGGTCACTAAATACTTCAAATCTAGAACCATAGAGGTAGTGTCTCCAAATCTTCAGCACAAAAACAACTGCACCAAGCTCTAAATCATGCGTAGGATAGTTATTTTCATGAGTCCTCAACTGCCTTGACGCATAAGCAACTACCTTTTCATTCTGCATAAGCAAACCTCCTAAACCCATCTTGGAAGCATCACAATATACCACAAAAGGTTCTCCTGGATTAGGTAATGTCGAAATTGGAGCCGACGTTAATCTTTTCTTCAATTTTGTAAAACTTTCTTCACACTGAACATCCCACACAAAAGCTCTACCTTTACAAGTCAACTTAGTTAAAGGAAGTTCCAACTTAGAAAAACCTTCTATAAAACTTATATAATAACCAACTAATCCCAAAAATCTTTTAATCTCGGTAGCAGACTTTAGAGTTCCCCATTGCAACACAACATCTACTTTAGATGAATCTACAATAATGCCACTATCTGAGATAACGTGACCAAGAAAACTAATCTCCTTTAACCAAAATTAAAACTTAGACAGCTTTGCATATAACTTCTTATCTTTTAAAACTTGCAATACTATTCTTAAGTTATGCATTCTCTTCTTTTGATTTAGAGTAAATCAAAATGTCATCAATGAACACCACTTACAAACCGATCTAAATAAGTATGAAAGATACGGTTCATGTACTCCATGAATACTCCCAGCGCATTAGTAACACCGAAAGGTATCACCGAATACTTATAGTGTCCATAATGCATTTTGAAATCCATCTTCTGGATATCTTCATCCTTCACTCTAATCTGATTATAACCCAACCTCAAATCAATCTTACTAAACACTCGAGCACCCGCCAATTGATCCATCAACTCTTCTATTCTCGGAAGCAGATACTTGTTCTTAATCGTCACATTATTCAATTGTCTATAATCAACACAAAGTCTCATACTTCCATCTTTCTTCTTTACTAGCAACACTGAAGCTCCCCACGGTGATACACTTGGTCTTAAAAATTTCTTTTCAAGTAACTCTTCCAATTTCTTCTTTAATTCCGATACAAACATCTTGTATGGTGCCATAGAAACAGGTCTGGGGACAGGTACAAGATCAATAACAAATTTTACTTCTCTCTCTGGTGGTACCTCAGGAATTTCATCAGGGAAAACTTCAGGAAATTCGCACACCACTTGCAATTCCTCAATTATAGCTTGATTCTCAGCAGATAGCAATGCCATCAACGAGAACATTTGAGCCTCTTCTTGCATCAACTGCCTCAACTGTCTAGCAGACAACAATCCAGCTTCCTCCTCTTCATGAGTAGAAAACCTCACCGACTTGTTATAACAGTTAATATGAACATAGTTATGTTCTAACCAATTCATACCTAAAATCACATCTAACCCACTTAAAGGCAAACAAACCAAATCAACAGCAAAGTCTCGGTCGAAGATCGACAAAGGACACTTTAAACACATAAGAAAAGTAGTTACCGATCTCTTAGCTGGAATATCAACGACCATTTCTCCATTAAAAGAAGACAACATAAGACCCAATCTTTCAACACAGTCAGCAGCAATAAAGAAATGAGTAGCACTGGTATCTATAATAGTAATTAAAGGAGTACTATTAATGAAACATGTACCTCTGATGAGTCTGTCCTCATTAGATGTCTGAGTTCTAGCCAACGCGAACACTTTACCATTGGTTTGCGCCTTCTTTAGTTTCTGACACTGACTACCAATGTATCCTTCTTCACCATAATTAAAGAAAATAATCTCTTTATGCTTACACTTAGATATAACATGTCCATTATTACCACAACGGAAACACCTCTTCACCTCAGCAGTACACACGTTGCTCTTATGACCAGGTTTTCCACATTTGAAACAAACCACACCAGCAGGAGCATATCCCTCACTAGTTCTCTGACCCTGAGCAACTTTCTGTTTACCTTTACCAGTTGGGGCATCGTAAGGCTTACCACAGTTCTGTTGGTGCTTACCCCTCTTCTCATTGATAATATTATAGTGAGTATTATTATCTTCTTCATAGATCATGTAACCATCAATTAAATCGGCAAAGACACGAATCTTCTGGTATCCAACTACCTTCTTGATCTTTGGGCGTAACATATTCTCAAACTTGATGCATTTTGAAAACTCAGCATTTGCCTCGTTGTAGTGCGGGTAAAACTTAGCCAACTCAACAAACTTTGCAGCATATTCAGTAATTGACATACTCCCTTACTTCAGCTTAAGAAACTCAATTTCCTTCTTACCACTAACGTCTTCAGGGAAATACTTCCTCAAAAATTACCTACGGAACACAGCCCAAGTGATATTTTCACCTGCAGTCGAATGAGTCTCTAGCCACCAGTCATCAACCTCAACTGCTAGCATATGAGTACCATATCGAACCTTCTGCGTTGGAGTGCAGTCCATCACACATAAGATTCTCTCAATCTCTTTCAACCAATCCAACGCTCCGTTAGGATCATACTTACCCTTGAAGGTAAGCGGATTCTCCCTCTGGAAGGTCGCCAAGCTACGAGATCCAACATTCCCGTCAGCGTTCAACTGATTCTCCATAGCATGCACCATTTCTTCCAAAGTAGCAACAAGTGCAGTGTCATTCCTTCCAGTCATCTCAACTTATCACTACAACATAAACAACGGTTAAAACTCAAGTTAGAAATACTCGGTTGTTAGATAAAACTATGACTCGACAACTTGGTCGGACGGACCAACCTGCTCTGATACCACTAATGTAACACCATATTTCTACCCAATGAATTATATAAAATCAGAGTTACAAAATTTCCAACAAACAAATGGAATGCTACACTTTCAACTTAGAAACAACGACATTCAATCACCTATAGTTCAAATACATAACACATAAAATTCGGATGAACCGATAATAACCTATTTAGTCTTTAAAAATAAAACAACTTTGGTTGCTATGCAGCGGATTCACAAATTCAACTGAAATCATCATAACATCTTGTCCAACTCAAAAAGGCTTTAAGACAACAAGTCTCTAATGAAAACAACTTAAAAATTTAGCAACATAATGAAAACCAACAATAAAGAAAACATGCGTTTATCCCCCCGAGTCCTACGTATCAGGGCGACAACACCAACTCGAACTAACGAAGGTAACATCTATCCTTCTTGATTACCTGCACGTTACCAATAGAGGGAAACATTCAAACAAAAGGGGTGAGATATCGAACCATATAATTGAGTGTATGATAAATAATTTATTAGATCAGATTATATAAAATCACCACTTCACAACTTTCAACCAACACCAATCATCACAAGTCAACAACATAACATGTTAAATATGCAACACGAAATGCGGCTCGTTACAATGCACATGCATGTGGTACCAATGAAGCAAAACTCCTAACTTAGAAATCTGCAATTAATAGAGGCATCAACAAGGCATAAGCCTTCAACTTAATTTGCCAATCTAGGCCAACTTACCGAGCATCAGCTCCAAATTTATATGTTATATATGCGACCCAATATGAATGTCAGGATAACAACAACAAAATTCCATAGCAACACAACAACAAACCAACATTGGCCATAATCCCACAACTTTTTATTTTGCCCATAAATAGAGTCAATAACATCACCTGTGTGATACGGTGGAAGAACTGACTTAGGTATTTTACGTTTTATCGCAATTGTTGTATGTTGTACCCCAAAATTTGCCCTCTCATATTTTCCCAAGATTTTTCTCTTACATAGGTGTTTACAAACACTTGATTAAAGAAAAATAATTTTTTTGAAGATAAACAAGGTCTTTCGATTGGCATGAACAAGGTGTCTTTCGATTGATATTTTGACAGGCTTCGGTTGAGCGACTAACCTCCTTTAAGCTTGCCTCAAATTTCTAAGCTTCGATTGAAGCCTTGGTCTTTTGCTTGTTTGCCAATTCCTGCTTCGACTGGGCATATGTTTCCTTTGAAACAACCTCTTTCGATCCAAAAACATAGTTCCAGATTAATACATGTAACAAGCCAGGACAACTATCTGTGGACGACCGACAATTGTCAAATTCCATATTAATACCTGAAACCAGACAGGACAACTATCTGCAAACAACTGATTTGTAGATTAACACCTGGAACTAAACAGGAAAACTATCTACACGACCAGACGAAGCAATCTTATACGGGTTACTTCTCATATATCTCCTGGTGCAGACTAACATGGACTCATCCAGAAGCAGCCCTACACAGGCTCTTTCAAATACATTTTCAGGTAACGATTAATTCCATTACCCCTAGCAAATCACTGGAAACCTGGACTTCAACCAGAATATAACAAACTGTCATCTCTCTAGATATAGCTCTTCAGCAGAGCCTTGGACAACTGAAGTTCCCATACTCTATTCCCCACAGAGTTCTCCTCAAACAGGAGAATAACAAAAACCCACATTCTCCAACGGACTCCTCCTCAGACAGCGGGAATAGGAACCCCCAAAGGGACCATGTGTGAAATCAGCATCTACCAAATGTCATCTTTAAGCCCATCTCTGACAACTCTCTGTCATCTCCTCCAAATGGCATCTTTAAGCCCATCTCCGACAACTCTCTGTCATCTCTTCCAAATGGCATCTGTAAGCTCATTCCCTACATCATCAATCATCAGTCTTATTTCATGCAAGTGCAAATTTCTGAGAACTCTAGTGTTCAATCATCTTCCACCTTCAGATCATGAAAGGCAGACAAGCCAATCTAAATCCTCAGGTTTAAGAAGATTGAACAGGGGCAACTGTTGTACCCCAAAATTTTCTCTCTCATATTTTCCCAAGATTTTTCTCTTACATAGGTGTTTACAAACACTTGATTAAAGAATTTTTTTTCAAGATAAACAAGGTCTTTTGATTGGCATGAACAAGGTGTCTTTCGATTGATATTTTGACATGATTCGATTGAGCGCCTAACCTCCTCCAAGCTTGCCTCAAATTTCCAAGCTTCGATTAAAGCCTTGGTCTTTTGCTTGTTTGCTAATTCCTAGTTCGACTGGGTATGTGTTTCCTTTGAAACAACCTCCTTAGATCCAAAAGGGAAGGGCCTCATATTAGTGTTCCTTCGATTACACCATTGGCTTTGCATGCTGGCTTGATTAACAATACAATGGCTACCTGCATACAAGTTGGATTCATGTTTGTTTTGGAATTTGATTTCCATGCATGCAAGCTTGATTCCTTCTTCGACTAGGCAAATACTCCCTCTGTGCGTGCCTTCAGCGCACAAAGCAAGAACTTCTTCAAACTGACCTTCGATTTACAAAGCTTCCACTGGGCAAAAGTCCCATCAGCTTGTCACCAGCGCACATATGCATCTCTATGCTTGCCTTGGTTTCACAAGGAAAAGACCCATTAACATGCCTTTAACTCACAAGGCAAAAGGCCTCAGACTTGCCTTCGATCCACAAGGCCAAGGCCCCTTCAACTTGCCTCTGTTTGCTTTCAACACACAAGAAAATGACTTCCTCTGGGCTTGCCTCCAATGCGCAAGGCAATGGTTTCCCTTCATGCCAGCACCCATAAAGTAGTGGTTTTCTTTCATATGTACTTCGATTCATCAAGAAATTGGCTCCCATCATGCTAGCTTTGACTCCACCTCCAAAATATTCAACACACAGTTTTCCACATTTTGACACCTAGTGCCGGCGCATTCGAAGGACAGGGCACATGGTCCATTCGAAGGACAAATGTTTGCCCTATTCGAAAGATATGTATTGATGGATTTAAAGGGGCATACGTGGGTGTTCCATTCGAAGGATTTACTCTGTTGGCCCATTCGAAGGAATGGCAAGTGACGTATACAAATGATGCATGGTTTCCCTTTAAGAGAGCACCCACATTGGTTCAAAACGAAGGATATTGCTAGCCAAAATGAAAGAAAAATATTCAAAGTGGCCTGCTGGCCCAAAAGCCAACATACTGCCAGTTTCAAACCAATGTGCACAAGCGTATTCATGCAAAAAGAAGCTTTAATTGGCCAAAAAAGAGTTTTCATTTGGGCTAGCTGAATATGGGTTCAAACGAAGAAGCCCCGGTGATGAGAACATGAGTCAGTCGAAAGGTACACAAATGGTTCATTTGATGAGGTAACTAAAGGCCCATTCGAAGGGCACACAAATGATCCATTCTAAGGACCCATTCGAAGGCTATACAAGAAGTCCAATAAAAGGGCAGGAATTAGAGGTATTCGAAGGAGCCAAAATGTCCACCTACATTCAAATTTCAAAAAAGGACAAGATTCCATGTTTTTGGCCAACGTTACAAATTTTCATTCATGGATTTCAAGGAAACGATCAAGGTTGTTTAAACCATTGTATTCTTGTCCCCTTCCTTCTACTCTATATAAGCAGCGTGCTTGCAAGCCAAATACACGCTTACACGCCTATACAACCTAGAGAGAACACTACCAAATTGCAAAAGAAAAATTCTTAAAGTTGTCCAAATCGAAATCTCTGATCTAGCCAGATTCAGATCTTTCTAAGCACTCTATCAACATCCCAAGGTTCCCAGGAGCACATACCACCTTCCATTCAATCTGTCTCACGCCCATAAGTGCCCTATCAAACCTCACTTATTTGTAAATTTCGTGACTTTCAAACTTTCAAATCATGCCATATAAATATTTCTTAAGCTTATATTCATGTTATTAATGATGCTTGTTGATTTTATAACGTGTTTCATGAGAGCAATAATGCCAGAACCATTGATCACCATGGTTAGAGGATCGAAACATGAAGGTTTTCGTTTTCAGGGATGGAGATGTTTTAGTTCAAGCTAGGATCATGGTTTGACCTCCCCAGACCCTGCGTGTCAAAACGTTATATTTTGATTCACCCGTTCAAAATAGAGGGACCCTACTGGAGCACACGTGTTTTCCAAATCAGCATGTTCATTTATTCTACATTATATACATGTCTTTGTGCTTATACTAACAAATGTATAGCCGTTCCAACAGGTGAGTGCTTGAGTGTTAAGGTGTTATATGTGTGAGAGGTCAGGGGCTCGACCCCTACCTCTTGCAGATTACCTTTTCCATTTTCTTTTTGTAGATCCAATACAATCAGGTCATATACGCGCACCATGTAGCATCAGATCTACACCTTTCAATGTCAATGCAGTCAGATCCAAGAGCTTCAATGTGAGATTCACCATGCGCCCTCAAGGCTTCTCTTCACTGGATCCTAATACATCCTTTGGGTTCCCTCACCCTTAGGCCTAGCGTTTTTCAAATCAACACCCCCCATTTAATTTTGCTATCCTGGTCCATTTAATTTTTCTTTATTTTTGTTTTATTATTTATTTCTTTTACTTTGTTTATCATTAATCAAATACTAAAAAAATCACAAAAAAAACCTAGGACTATTTTTTTCCTTAATTAAATAATTAATTTCTTTAATTGATTAATTAATTAAACTCTAACCTTTTCTTAATTTAAAATAAAATAGAATTGGGTTTAATTTATATGTTTAAATTATTTTCTTTTTATAATAAAAAAAAATAAAAAAAACTTAAACTATTTTCTTAAAATTAACTTTATTTTCTAAATAGGTTTTAGGGAAATTTTCATTGTTTTCTTAAATCAAAAATCAAAAACAACAAAAAGTTTGTCTTATTTACTTAGAATCACTTTAGGTTTTAGACGTACTTTTAATTTTCGCGCGTTATTTATTTTCCTTCATATTTTTTTATTATATTTGTACATTGGATGTAATAGTTAATAGGCTTTTATCCACTTTCTTTATTTTTCTTCCCCCCAATTCTTGTACATTATAAATCCCCCTCCCCGAAGCCATGTAATAGTCTAGGTTTTTACCTTCTGCACTTTATATTATGTACATATTTACTGCTAGTAATTAGGTATGTATGGAAGACTGAAATTAAAATGTTAGCAAACCTAACACAAAAGATAAAAATAACTGAATATAACGCACATTGCACATATACATTTCTAGGGTACCCCACTTTGGTTGCCTTCGGAAATAAAGCAATCACGTCCCTCGAAACGGAGACGCTTTAATAAAGACCCATAAAATCAAAAGATCATAGTCCCTCGATAATCCTACAGTTGCCTCTCGGTAAATGATATAGTCCCTAAACAAAATTGCTAAAGCGTCTCCACAAGTTGCCTTCGTGACTATAACGTCCCTTCAAATGTCCCTTATTCATCCAACGATAGGGTTACCTACTCACTAATAGTAGATAGCATTATCTAAAGGATAGGAGGAAAATAACTACCTTTTCGAGAACAAAAGTAGATAGCTGTTAGAAGTCTGCTCAAAACATTTTGCATTTACACAAATACTACTTTTCAAAAAACATATTTTCAAAAACATTTGCTTTGTTAACACTTTTGAGGACTGATACAAGAGTTAAACGCAAAGCAAATCGCCACACTAAGGCATTTTCCAAACATTTCCAAACATACAAAGCACAAAAGTATTTCAAAAATGAGCAAACCTCTAAGAGCCCGTAGATAACTACAGATGGAAAGGGTGCTAACACCTTCCCTTTCCATAATCTACCCCTTACTCAGAATAATATCGAAAAGGTCTTTTTCTGTTCTTTTCACCCTTTCCTTAATTTGGATAAAAGAAAAGTTGGTGGCAACTCTTGTTTACCGCAACATTTGCAAACACAAAATGCAAAACCAATATATAACAGTCAGTTCTGCCATCGTATCACAAAACTGGCGACTCTGCTGGGAAAAAATAAAAATGGGGGTTTACCTTAGAGTTAGTTCATTATTAAGATGCTTTTTGTGTTTTGTATGCTTTATCCTTGAAGGATTATTTGGGTTGTTACTATAGATCCTACACCCGGATTCGGGGGCATCTTTTTAGGTAAACAACAATAGATCATGGAGACTGTACAACGTAGACCGATAGGGTTGAAGCGATAGCTGTGTTAGTGAGACATTTTAGTATAATAGGATCACTATAGTATGACCAATATGGTTGAAGCAATAGTCATATTCTATCAATTTGTTACAGTATATGCTAAATTGGTATAATAGGATTGCTACAGTATGACCAATATATAGGATTGCTAAATTGGTATATGCTAAACTGGTTACCGTAATGCAGTAACTGTTTAGCGCTGACAGGTTTTTGAAAAACAAATATATTGATTTGCGTAGTAACCATTTATTGTAATGCAGTAACCGGTTACCGCTGGAGGGTTTTGTGTAATTCACTATTGTTTCATTCAGTAACCGGTTACTGGTATGGCAGTAACCGGTTACCACTATGTTAGACAGAATTTTGAAAAATTAAAAACTCCTCAACTTTCGCCTCGGGTGTCCGTTTAATGCGTCGTTTGGACCGTTGGGAAGCTAAAATCATTTTCTAATTATAACTCAGTAGCTAATTATTTCACCGATATTGATACCTATTTGTGTGTATTCCAATTAATATGTTATAAATTATGTTGTGAATGGTTAAGATGACATTATATGAATATTTTGATTGTGTGACATGATATGTGTGATGATGATGGTGGTTTGTATTAGCGTGACATTGATGAGTAAGAGCAATCAATGTAAAATTGTGTTATTTCATATCAGTGCCACGTGCATTCATTAAATATGGCATGTATTGGCAAAATATGACTTGTATTGGCATTGTTCCCCCAAGTTGGCATTATTAAGATGAGAGTTTTTCCCTGTTGGTACCACATGCATTGAGTCGGTGTCAGTTTCACTGTATTACATGGTCGTTAATGATTGATTGTCTGTACATTGAATGGGTCTCTTATTTTGTTATGACGAATATTATGTTGTTCATGCATTTAATTATATTGATGTACGTTATAGTATGATGACTGACGAAAAGGTATGAGGTAAAGATGTATAATGATGTGTACTTGAATTATTATTTGCTCATTATTATACTTCATCTTATATTGTTATGATATCTCACCCTTTCTGTTTGAATGTTGCCTCTACATGGATAACGTGCAGATGATCCAAAGTAGCTTGAGGTCGAAGTTAGCTGAAGAGTTCCTTCAGTTTTGCATATATTGAGTCAATGTCTGCTCTGATACGTAACACTTGGGGGTTCCAAGTTTGTTTTATTTCATTGAGAGTGAACTTTGCACTACTCCATTGTTTGAGTTTAATTTATGACTATGCTAAATTTTGAAAGATGATAATTATAACTCTGATTGGAGAATTGAGATGATTCTTTATTGATGTTTTCCATTGCGAATAAATGAAAGAAAGTTTAAGACTTTTGAACATATGAATTGTGTTGCGTATCTTATTTAACGAGCATGTATGATGTATGAAGCATGTGGCATCCTATTTTGATGTTGTATTTTAGAAATTAAGTCACTATGATTTTTATATAATTTATCAACGGGAAATAGGGTGTTACACAAGAGATGTGCAATAACAGAAATGCAAATGCTATTGAGCCTTACTCATCAAGAGAAATACATGTTTGGACTAAAAACAACGATAATTCATATATTGTGGCTGATATCTTCTGGACATACTCTAACTCTGTGAAGTTGTTGAATATATTTCCTCTGGTGTTAATTTTGATTGCACATACAAGACAAACATGTAAGAATTTTACTTATACCATCCTAAAACATGTTGAATGAGTTGGTTAATGAATGTGCATTTTAAACTTAGGGAACACAACAACAAACAAGTATCTTGGATTAATATGAAAATATGTCTATGTTTATATATTAATTTGAAAGTTGTTTAGATAATATGTTCATGATTTTTAAGGTGGAGTCTGCACATTTGAGACTAAAGAACATGTTGACTACAAGCTGTGGTGATTTATGTGGAAGTTGGGATGCCGTGAATACAATATTGAAGTTGCAATTAGGTTCCATCAGAGTGTCATTTCAAAAAAGTATCGTCAACATTGAGCATAGGTATAACACCCTATTCTATTCTAAATTGCACAGTTTTGTCTCAAGACAATGTATACAACTCATTGGAAAGGAACTAGAAAGAGTAAAATTTATTGGTGCAAGCAAGGACATGTGTGGTTGTTACATTAGGATAACACATGGGTTACCATGTGCATGTCAACTTGTCGGTTTCCAAATTCTAGGACCCATATACCTTTAGAATCAATTCATGTATTTTGGACGAAATTACACATTACAGAACATGATGTGAGTCCTGGTGAGAGTAAGTGGGACTTAGAAGAAGAGTGAAGAGTTGAAGAGATATTTCAGTACTTTAGATATTGTGGGTCAGAGGATGTTGAAGAAAAAAGTTTGTGATCTAACCTATCCATCCACAACTTCAATGTGTCCACCACCGGTGAAATACAAGCCAAAGAGGGGAGTTAAGAAGAGTGGGAATGGTGAAGAGAGCGATGTGCATCGTGATCCTAGCCAGTGGGAATATGATGCACTTTCGCAAGGGAGTCAGACTATAAAGAGATCATGTACAAAATCAATTGGAAGTTAATCATTGACCATGTCGATTGGCAAGCAATCTTCTACTAAATCTTCAAGAGTTGAGTATTTGTCACCGTTTTCTGCTTTCTTTCATCCAAACACCGATGACATAATTGATATTGAGAATGATGGAAATTGTGGTTACCGTTGCATTTCATCTTTATTAGGATGGGGGCAAGAAGCATGTTATTTGGTTCAGAAGCAGTTGGATACTCAAGTTCATCAACATGCTGACTTGTTTTCCAAGTTGTTCTATAACACTGTCTCAGAGGTTAAAACTTTGTTACAAGTCACCCACTTAGGTGTGCAGGGTAGAGATAAATGGATGTCGATTTCTGATATGGGTTACCCTATTTCTTCTAGATATAGTGTCGTGTTTATTTCCCTTTCCATGAGACTTAACATAATATTTTTCCACTTCTCATAGCTCCACCCCATACACGAGTCGACATACAATCATTGCTGTGGATTTTGTCAACGAAAATCATTAGAATCAGCATATGCGGGTCACTTTAGGCATTAGGAAGAATTGGGTAAGCCGTGATTGTAGTTTTTTTTTAATGTAACTATGTATGTCAATTATTCTATTTATATATTTAGTCACTTTGCTAATTCACAATGTATTTTATTCAAGTAATAGTGTTTAAATAAACAGAAAAAAATTTAAGTCTCAATATTATCAGAAATTTGAAATTTCTGGAATTTTTTATATATCAGAAATTTCAAAATTTTGATTTGTATTTAGAATAAAAAAAATACCGAAAATTTTGAAATTTCTGATATTTTTCATACACCAGACATTTTAAATTTCCGATTTGTTATCTTAATGCTGAAAAACACCGAAAATTTAAAATATCCGATACGGTAAAAACTTTGAAATTTAACGAAATTTCGATATTTGCGTGAAATTTTCAATACAGAACCAAAATTTTTAAAATTTTTGATATAATAAGAGGTGATAGGTTAATTTCTCTCTTAAATTCCTTAAACAAATTCAAATAAACGGCCTGAATCACACCAAAGAGGACCCACAAGGAGTTGTTGTTAATCCAAACTTCTTCCGCACAACAAGTTATCATATTTCATTTATAATAATTTACATATAAATATCTTTTTTATTTGTTTCCTCTCGAAGCAAGCGCATAACATAAGGCTGATTTCTGTTACATAAATCAATTTCCGAGTTTCGCAAACCCTAATTCGCTCGTTCATTCAATACTCGTTCTCATCGGAATAGTGAAAAACACTCGCACCAAAGCGTCTCATTCAACGGTTATCGAATTTCTTCAACCACAAACGTCGACGAAGGTTAGTAGCATCAATCTTCTTTCAACTTTTTTTGAATTCAATTGCTTCGATTCATGTTTTTTCGTTCAGTAATCGTTTTATCTGTTTGATTCTAGGTTTTTTCTTTTATGATTTTGATTTTGTTCTATCGCTTTTCACGATCTGTTATCTGTTAATCTTTTTTTTTTTTTTTTGAATTTTTGTATCTACTTTGAATCTCTAGTTATTATTTTTCAAATAACGGTAGATTCAATGCTATCTGGAAAATTTACGCTTGAGAATGTAACATCCTAATTTACCGCGGCGATGATTAAGCGATGAAATATCCTTTATGCGTGTTTTTTTTCTTTCGATTTTGTTGTCGGCATAGTCTATTTATTTTTGTAGTTGTAGTAATTGCAGATTTGACTTTACGGAGATTATTATTCAAAGAATTCATTCCATACTAATTAATAGTTTGACAAACTATGATTCTTTTCCTATTGATAGATGAATGTCCTTGAAATTGTCTTGAATATAATTGAGAGCTGTGTGTGGCAATAACATTTAACATTTATTTATCAACGTGACAGATTTGAGATTGAATTGAAGTTTTCACCATGAGGTTAATAAAAGGAAGTAAAGTGGAGATCCTTGTCAATACCTCCAGACTTGAAGTAGAATGGCATGGTGCCCGTATTACTTCTGGTAATGGGCACACTTATAATGTTAAGTATGACCATTCTAGTGCAAACGATAAGGCTCTTTCGAGGAGGGTTCCAAGGAAGGCCATCAGACCATGCCCCCCTGCTATGAAAAATATTGAGGGTTGGAAAGTTAATGATGCCGTGGAGGTCTGGAATGACGGATGCTGGAAAAAAGCTACTGTACTGAAGTGCATGACTGGAGAATGGTACTTGGTAGCGTTGCACGGATCTTGCACGGAGCTGAAGGTCCCAGAAATTCACATGAGGATGTGCCAATCGTGGGAAAATGGTCATTGGATCATTAGTCCGAAGGTAATTTTTGTTGCTTATCAAGTTTTTCTATTTCAAATATTAAATTCAAACTAGCACGCATTCTCAATTTTTTGGCAGTTCTTAGTGGTACAATTTATCTTATTTGTGTAAATTGCTTCAAATTAGCATAGTTAATTCTTGGGAATTGTGCTAATTTTCATCTCCCATCATTACTTCGAAAATTTTGCCAGGCCTTTTTCTTAATTTATTTTCTTGTGTTTGTCCCAGGTACCAGCCAAGTCTAGAGTGATGAAGTTTAGCCGGAATTTGATTTCAAACAACTATAAGGTGATGCCTGATGTTCAGCAAGCTAACAATGTTTGTTCACTAGGATTGGATGACAGCTGTCTCCATCTACCCTCACCTTCAACTTTGAAAAGAGCGTGCTCTCATGGCTCATCTCATAATGAGGATTATCCCAGAAAAAGGAGGACTGGTGTGATTATGGGTGAGTCTAAAAGATTCAAAGCAGTATCCACTGCTCCATTGATGGAAAAGGTAGATGCTATTTCTTACCCGCAGAATAATATGGGTGAAAAATACGTGCATTATTCCTTCACAAATAGTACCAATCAATTATATGGAATAGGGAAGAAGAATCCTTGTAATGTTAAAACCATTGTAGAACAGGATTATTCTTGTAGTAATGTGAGTTCAGTTGGCAGCTGTAGTGTAATAAGTGGTAGTGCGAATGAATTTTTTGGTGATACGTTAGCAGGTCCTTTCCAAGATGATGCAGATTCCCTTTGCAGTAATCCAGAATTTCCAGATGTTGAAGATGTTGACGGATTTTATGGTGATATGTTGGCAAATCCTTGCCAAAGTGATGACAATACCATTTGCAGTGACACAGGTTCTCTAGATGTTGAAGATGTGGATGTAGGATGCACCTTTATCCCAAAAGAGGCTGTAGCTGAAAAAATCCATAGGTTAGAGTTGAATGCTTATCACTGTACCTTAGAGGCAATGTATGCTTCCGGTCCTTTAAGTTGGGAAAAAGAAGACGTATTGACTAATCTTCGTATTTCACTCAATATCTCAAACGATGAACATTTGATAGGGATAAAGAACTTAGTTTCCGGTGTTCAGAATTTTTAAATGTTAACATAGGGGAGATTTCATACATTCTTTCTTTTTTGAACACCATGTACAGCATTATTAGGTTCTGAACCAGATAAAAAATTTCTGATTCATCATTTTCTCCTATTCATTCTGTTATAGAAATTATGATGTCACACTCTATGAAAAAATCAATTGTCAAGTTACATTGCTTTTTATTTTATTTATCTTTTGTTTATTTATTTATTTTCAATTTTCGGATCTTATTTGTTGTCTTTTTTTCTCTCAGTAATATATAAGGTGAGAGCTTCCACACCTTCGAAAAGCTATGAGAGTTTCATGTGATTGTTTATTCAACTACAACTTTCTCATGCTATGTAAATCATTTAATTGCCAAGCAATGATGAACAGCTTCATGTATATAGTTATTGAAGTATGAAATCTAAAATTTTGCTTAATCTCAGTAAACTTTATTTACTGTTATTTTTCTTATATGGTTTTTTACCTACTATTTGATTATTGATTTTTATTGATGAATCAAAATCATTTTCCAGGGCCAGAATAGGAGGCTTGCATGCCTTGCTTCCAATGGCTAAATATGATGCTAGGTTTGCCCTCTTCTCTCTGCAAATTAATTGGTGACCTCTACCAATAAATTATTTCAGAGATAAGAAATTTCTGACCTTTGTTTGTTATGATTGTTTATGTGCTTTCCAATAATATTGGATATCTCAGGTGTGCTTAGAACTCACACTTGTCAATCATGGCCAGAACATGAACTTGCTTAAAAGCCGCAGAAACAACCCTCAAATGGATGATCTTCTTATGCATTATTCAGATAATGGTAGTCTATTTTATTTATTTGCACACCATGTGGATATGGATTATCTTAATGTGACTTGAATACTCTATCCAGTTGAAAAGCAAGTTCTGCCAGGATGTTACATTATGTGTTTATTCTGGGGTCGTTAATTGTGCCAATATGTCCTGTCCAGAGTTATCAATAGCGCCCTCGAGCGTCGCTATCCTGGGATAGCGTCCTGGAGCGGTGATCCTCTGCTATGGAGGTGCAGTTCGCGCCTCAATTTGAGACCGCGGCCGCGGTTTAAGGTTTAGCGGAGTCGTGGCAGCGGAGCGCTACCTGGCCTGAGTGGGCTTCCTCATTTTTGAGGCGAAAACCCAGATTTACCCCTAAAATAAATGAACGTTGAAGGAGTTTTGAGGAATTTTTTCCACCTTGCCCTAACTCAACACAAAACAGATAGCCAATCTTCAATTTTCTTGTCTCACACGCTTTCGACTCAGCTTTCGAGTTTTCTTCTCACAATCATCTTTCAAGCTTCACCTACTTTGTCTGCTTTGTTTCTCAGCGCAACCGCCATCTGTTTTGTTTCTCAGCGCAGCCGCCATCTGTTTTGTTTCTCAGCGCAGCCGCCATCTGTTTTGTTTCTCAGCGCAGCCGCCATCTGTTTCGTTTCTCAGCGCAGCCGCCGTCTGTTTCATTCATGTCTCAGCGCCGCCGCCGTCTGCTTCGTTTCTCAGTGCCGCCGCCCCTGTTCTGCCCCTCCGTATTTGCGTTTCTCATGTAGTTTTTCTTTCTCCTCTGTTCTTCATTCTTTCCTCTTCATTATTTCCTCTCTTTTTTCTTCTTTCTTTTCTTTTTAGTCTTCCTTTTTTTTAAACTCTTCTTCCCCAGTTTTTTAAAGTCTTCTTCCCTTGTTTTATTTATTTTGTTTCTCATGGGTTTTATTTTTTTTACTAAATAGTAATTTCATAAATTTAGTGAGTCTTTTATGGGTTTTGTGTTGGTTGTTTAGTTTTACTTTTAATAAATCTTTTATAGATTATTCATATAATTAGTCCAATTGTCAACCAGCGGTTGTCCTGCTATCCGCCATCCTATTTTTGGGGTCGGCCGCTCTGTTCCGCTATCTTGTATTGATAAATGGTCCTGTCTTGTGACGGTAAAATCCCATAGTTTTTTTCCCTCTTATTCTACACGATCCACAATGTTTCTTCAGGGTTTTACTGTCCTTTGCTCTTCTATTGGGTCTGTCACCGGGCACCCCACTCTCACTCTTCTTTGTTATTCATTTTATTAGAGTATATACATTAGTAGCATAGAAAGGGTATCTTTTGTAATATGGCTGTGCTTAGTCAGCACAGCATAGAAGTAGTATATAAACTCTGCCCTATCCATTATTGTAACAAACTGAATTCTGTTATTACTCATTGTGCCAAATCAGTAGCTGCTGGTTCTACATCTGTTCCTTCCTCCGTCCTGCCATCACCCTTTCCCTATGGCTGTTTCTCAGGCTTCATCACCATCTAATACTCATCAGGGCACCAACAATACTTCTCCTTCTGCTTCCATCCGTACTGATGCACCTCAACTTAGCAGTCCCATTCCCATATCTGCTCCTCAGGGCATCAGGAATGCCACTAACAGTTCCAGTTCCAGCTCCCACCATCAGTCCTCACAGTCACCATATGCTTCTGCTTTCAATTCTTCTACTGATTCTGCCTCATCAGATGGTACCTCTCCTTTACCCCCCTTACATCCTAACAATGTTCATTCCATGACTACTAAGAGGAAAAATGGCATTAGTACAACCTAGGAAACATCCCACTTTGCTTCTAACTGAGCTGGAACCTACATCTCATAAATCTGCCTTAAAAGATCCCAAGTGGAAAGCAGCTATGACTGATGAATATCAGGCTCTCATGAATAACAATACCTGGACACTGACAGTTTTACCTCCTCATAGGCAGGCCATAGGGAACAAGTGGGTCTTTAGGGTCAAGCAAAATCCTGATGGGACCCTGAACAAGTAGTATAAAGCCAGGCTGGTGGCTAAGGGTTTCCATCAACAACATGGCTTTGATTTTACTGAAACTTTCTCTCCTGTTGTCAAGCCTGTCACAGTTCGAATTGTGCTCACTATTGCTATATCTAAGAAATGGCATATAACACAATTGGATGTGAATAATGCCTTTCTAAATGGCACACTTGAGGAGGAAGTATATATGCAGCAGCCTCCTGGGTTTGAGACCATTGGTAATGTAATGCTTGCTCAGTGTGTAAACTGAACAAGGCTATCTATGGGCTTAAACAGGCTCCTAGAGCCTGGTGTGAGAAACTGAACAAGGCTATCTATGGGCGGCTCCTATGTTGATGTCATCATTGTCACTGGAAATTCTGCTGTGCACATTCAAGATCTGGTCACTAAACTGCACTCTCAGTTTGCCCTCAAACAGGTAGGAGCACTGAAGTATTTTCTGGGTATTGAAGTCTCCCATTTTAAGGATGGATCTCTCTCTTTCCCAAACAAAATGCTTAAAAGATCTGCTTGCTAAAGCCAATCTCAGTGAAGCTAATGGAGTTCCCACCCCTATGATTTCAAGCCTTAAGCTCACCAAACTTGGCACAGATGTACTGCAGGATCCTACTTTTTATAGGTCTATTGTTGGGGCACTGCAGTATGCCACCATCACTAGACCTGAAATCAGCTATGCTGTTAACAAAGCCTGTCAATTTCTGTCTAATCCTCTGGAAAGTCACTGGACTGCTGTAGAAAGAATTCTTAGGTACCTTAAAGGGTCACTTTATCATGGTCTGCACCTTCAAGGGGCTAACACCCAAGTTCCACTCTCTATTACAGCATTTTCTGATGCTGATTGGGGTGCAGATCCTGATTACAGGAAATCTACATCTGGCTCCTGCAACTTTCTTGGTCCGAACCTTGTTTCTTGGTGGTCCAAAAAGCAGACCTTGGTGGCCAGGTCCAGCACAAAAGCTGAGTACAGGAGCCTTGCTAATTCTGCTTCAGAAGTCCTATGGATTCAGTCACTCCTTACTGAGCTAAGGATACCCTTCACCACCCCTGTTCTTCTCTGTGATAATCTGAGTACTGTGGCTTTATCTCACAACCCTATTCTGCACGCTAGGATTAAACATATTGAACTAGATATATTTTTCCTAAGGGAAAAGGTGTTGAGCAAGAGTTTGGTTGTGAAACATATTCCTGCTTTTGATCAGTATGCAGATCTCCGTACTAAGCCTCTCTCCCCTCTCAAGTTCTTACAGCTAAGGAGCAAATTGCAGGTTCTTGACAGGACCTCCATAGATCAGGGGTGACCTGAGTTTCTAGGGGAGCTATTAGAGTATATACATGAGTAGCATAGGAAGGGTATCTTTGTAATATGGCTGTGCTGAGTCAGCACAGCATAGGAGTAGTATATAAGCTCTGCCCTATCCATTATTGTAACTGACTGTGAATTCTGTTATTAATCAAGATCTATTCTCTCTTCTTTCCACTAGTTCAGTTTATAACACATTTATCACTCATTCATAATGTGCCATTATCTCTTGATTTAAATCCTTGTTGAATTTATTGTGTTTTTTTGTTCACTAAGAGCCCTCTTGAACTTTAATTGACTGGTCTGAGATAGGGTATATGGGCACATCTACTACTGATTTCAAAATAATTGGGTGATACACTCTGCTAACCTTGCATCATACCTTAGTAAACACATGATTTTTAACTGTCAATTTTTTTTGTAATGCTAGCATATGTAACCTTGATATTGATGTAGAATCTCATCTTGACAAATCAAAAGCTTACTAAGCTGTACATTTTAGTTCGATGCATTTTTTTTTGAAAGATATCCGGATCTTCATTTAGGTCATTCTGGCTCTTCACTATGTTTCTGACTATTTTACTGTGACTACTGTTGAACTGATAAAGTTTTAACTTTTTAATCAAAAGGTTTGTGAAAAGGAAGTATTTGGTCCTCCTGTAAATATAATGTGAAGTGCGACTTGCTCTGGTTACTGCTGAGCTAATCCAGCTTAGACTTAATTATCAAAAAGGCTTGTGGAAGCAGAGTATTTCAGATGATTTGAACAAGCAACTTTATGCACGCGTTGTAGTTCTGAATGTAGCAGTATTTCAGATGAAGCAGTATTGGCTCTTCAATTACCTTTTATTCCATTTGTTTTTTAAGTTTATGTTTGCTGCTAATGCTGTGTATATTGTCATCTTAGCTGAAACTAAGTTGGTTATTTAATCAAGTGATCTTTATTGGTTAATTAGTTGGTTATTTAATAAAGTGTCTGTTATCGGTTAATCTGATTTTATTTGTCCTTTTCAATACCTTAGATTATAATTTGTTCATAGAGTGTTAATTTCTATTGTATATTTGTTGTGTTTCATAATTTTCGTTATTAGTCAGCAAACGAGTTGCATCAGCACTTGTCCATTAAGTATAAGTCATATCCATGAATAATAGTTACAAAGATACTACTACCTAGGGTGAGAGCTGTTAGTCCCACCGATGATTTAGCAAAAAAAAAGGGTGGCATTTAGTATGGACCAATGACTTTTTGACTATCATGGAGAAGTGAGAAGTGAGGTTTTTAATTATTGATATATTATTATATATATTCAACGGTTGAGATTTTTAACTGGGTAGTTGTTGATGACTTTTTTTATTTATTGATTGATCAAAGAAAATACAATAATAAAATATTATATTTAATGATTTTTTATTCAACCACCAAAAATAATTATTCATCTTCTTCAACCTTCTATCTTCTTTATATTCATCATTATTTTTTTTTCAGTTAAAATTCATCTATCTAAAATAAAATTCTTTATTTTAATGAGTCAATTCATCTATCTAAAATTAAATTTTTTCATGTCATCTTCGATAATTTGTTGTATGAATTTGTTTGTAAGTTAAAAAGTTTTTGTTTTCGATTCAACAAGGTTTTTGATTTTTAATTTATTAAGAAATTCAGGTTGTATCTTGCGATTTTTTTAAATAATAATCAAGTATTAAAAAAATAAATATAAATAATCATATTTCAGAGAAAATTACGTAAATAATCATGTTTTAGAAAATATTATAATAGAGACGTCAAGTGAGATGACGCATGCACTTTAATTTTAAAAGAATGTGTCTAGTGAGATGGCGTCTAGGTCGACATATTTGTCCTAAGTCATCTCAGATGGCGCCTAAGTATTTAAGAGGTAATTTTTTTTTTGTTTTCAATTTTAAATACAAGATAATAAGTAAACGACATAACTTCATGAAACTTCGATTTTTCATTAACAAATGAACGATTACATAATAAATAAAAAAATCATGCATATTATTTAGTTGTCCTCCGGAATTCAGTGATGATCCGTGGTTCCGCATTCGCGTCCTCACCTATTTCGTGGTGGGTTTCGTCAATTTTTCTGTTGCGGTTGGATCGATGGTCCAGCGAAGTCAATGCGTTCAGGATCTATAAAATTGGTCAGATCACCATATCTGGAAGATCTGTTTTGGTACAGTCGGTTAGCCATGTCCTCAAAGTTTGGTCGTCTTGGTGGGGGATGAGGTTTCATGGAAGATCTATAGCACTGGTCGTCTGAGTAAGAGGGTAAAAAGGAAATGAATCTTTGGGTGTTTGGCATTGCAATTGTTGGGTGTTATGGTGATGTGGTGGTTGATGGTAAGTTGGGTCGGTTGGATCATTATTCAAGAAAGCTTAGATTTGAGATAAGGTGAAATGATGAGGGGCCCATATCGAAATGTGGAGAAGACTAGAATTGTGTGTGGGGCATGTGGGTGTATTGATATTGCGATTGAGATTGGGGTTAAGTGTGAGGCATATGGGTTGATATTGAGGTGATGACTGTGGTTGGGTGTGAGGCGTATGGGTGTATGGATATTGAGGTGGTGATTGTGGTTGAGTGTTTGTGGATCTGTATCGTTGGGGTATTTGGTGAGAAGTTGATGTGCGTTGGATTTTTTGTTCGAAATTTGAGGTTTGTGCCTATTGTGTTCGTGGGTCGATCAAATACCTCAGATGAGACACATGGATTTATGGGTTACTAATCGATTTGTACCAATTAAAATATTGATCCGTGTGTCGCATATTATTCTGGTTGATGAAAATAAGAAATTGCAAGACATGTTGGTGACGTCTATGCCACATCTTACACCATTCTGGAGCAAAAGCTTTCCAATTAATAAGACCCCATTGGGCGTCGACCAATTTGAGATGCCAAATTGACAAACAAGTTGGATCGCACAAACTCGACAACATAAAAATTGTATGCAAATCATCTACACTTTTTAAAGTTCTAAATGTGATTTTTTTCTTCATTAAGAACATTTGTTATAACAAATCATACGCAAACAACAACTAAAAATACGATAAAACATCTAAGAAATTATAACCGTCAAAATAATTTCATCTGAGTCATGCATCATCACCATTAGGTCTTTGCTATTTTGACTTCTTCCAATTAAAATTGAGTTCTTGCAGTTGCAAGTGAGGTGGTTGTTCTTATTCATTGGATCCTTCTAATTTGTTCTCCAACCTCGATGTCTCCCTCTAGCCATCGCATCATCTCTCTCTTCAGACGCTCCATACAGTGAATGTGTCAAAATTTCATTTTCATTGGAGGTTTGGTGGCCGAGAAAATAACGTATCCATCTCTGGTAAAAATTATGAGAGATGTCATGACGCAGATAACAGAGAAAAAATAAGAAGAGAATGTGAGAAAGTGTGAATAATGATGGAGAAATAGATGTTTATTTATAGAAAATACAATTCCACGTAGTAGCCATCTCAGATGACACCTCATCTCCTTTTTATAGTGCATGCACCATCTCATATGGCTAAAACAAAATGCATGCGCCAAGTGAGATCGCGCCTAAGGCAAAAAGGTGAGTGCATGCGCCATCTCACTTGACGCCTCCATTGTAGTATTTTCTGAAATATGGTTATTTGCGTAATTTTCTCCAAAACATAGTTATTTATGTATTTTTTTCAATACTGGGTTATTGCTAAAAAAAATTCACATTTTGCAGTTCAGTTCCAATTCAAAGTTTCCAAAAACTTAAATGACCGGCCCTATATAGAATGCACCTTAAAAAAAGTTTCAATATAAACTTCTTGAATTTTATCAACAATAATATGTTAACACAAACTACTGTTTATTATTCCAGACTCAATTGTCGCTACAAAAACTTGTAACCTTGGCTCAACAGAATTAATAAAATATAATTAAAATGAATGAATCAAATTAGCAGCCCCAAGTACTCAATTGTCACTACAAAAGCTTGTAACCTTGGCTCAACAGAATTAATAAAATATAATTGTAATGAATGAATCAAATTAGCAGCTTCAACTACACATATCAGAAGTTGTCTGAAAGGAGAAAAACATAAACCAAATATTCGGTTTGTCAACAAAATTCTTTAAAAAGTGCTATAGAGAGTATAAAATTAAAAGTTAAATAAGTTTTTGATCTCTCTAAATATCTCAAATTTCGTTTTTAGTCCCTCTAAAATTTTCCTTCAAAGAATGATCCTCCTAAAAATAAATAAATTAAATTATAACTTTTTATCCCTCCTGTAATTTAGTGACGGTTTTTACAACTTAGCGCCGGTTTTAGCGTCGGTTTTAACAACGATTTTAGCGTCGATTTTAGCAACAGTTTTAGCGACGATTTTTATTTACCGACAAAATTAGAGGTTATTTTAATTACGATTTTATCGGGAAGAACCAAAAATTAAAATTTAATTTTTTAAGAGAATCATTCTTTAAAGAAAAAATTTATAGAAAAACTAAAAACGACATTTAAGAGATTTAAAAGGATAAAAAACTTATTTAAGTCTAAAGTTAATCATGAAAAAAAACTACACTATGAAAAATGATAATCAAGTTCCACATAGGAAAAAACATCACAATAAAGCAATTAGTATCACACTACACGCGAAAGAACCACATACAATTACAAATTATGTACAAAATCAAACATTATTGTGAAACTTTTAGGTGTTTGAAATCTACTGCACCCACACATCATTGGCTTGCATTTTCTACTGAGAAATTGATCTTTGAAAGTGCTAATTAATAAAGAGACAGAAAGACAGAGACAACTCATTAACGGTAAACGGTAAAGAACAAATTTTAAAATTAAATATAATAAATATTAATATTTATATTTATATAAAACAAAACAATACTCTCCTCTGATGTAATATCAGAACCTCAGGTATGGTAAATTTAAAACAAAACCATACTCTCCTCCGACGTATTTCATTAGGTTGCAAAGGCCACAAATAACTATTACTATTAGATTAAAGACAATTTTAACAGTTTTACATATATACACGTGATTGTGCATCACACTAAATTACGATTCATTCATTCTTGCAAGTTACACATTTCTGACTTCATTGAATTATGTGTTAGAGTGCTAATCTTACAGATATTTCCCTATCAGAGGCTCTCATTGCCATATTAGTGAGATTCCTCAACATAATTTATCAGCATATCACTAATTTTCTATTCCCATCAAATAGTTCTAAAGTTAATAAAAATACAAGAAGGGGGGTGGATTTTGTTGGTTTTTAAAAAAGTTTCTATTAAAAAAAATGAGGGATAAAATGTTGAATGTAAAGAGAGCGAGGAGAATCACTTACGATATTTATTTTAGTTCACCATGTTAACCAGAAGTTAACTAAACTTCCCTCATACTGAGAGATTTCTATAATATTCACTTCAAATTTCATATAACGACTAGGAAAAACTTGTCATATATTTCCTAACCTCACAGTATATGATGTCCTTGCATTAAATATATAAGGATTTTATTGCCTCACACTAAATAGCTTTAAGAAATTACAAGGATGTTTGTTTACAACAACTCAATAAAGTTCGATTGTAAATGTAAAACTTTCTTAAGAAAAATAGTGATATAAAAGAATTTGTCTTTAGGTGTTGATCTTTGCTAATTTTACCATGGAATGGAAAGAAAGTAACTTAGAATGTTGTTAAAATGGCACAATAGTGCAATGCATAAACAATCAACATTTGATTTTTCTTCTTTATATAGGTCTTGAAATTTAATTTGTTAATAATTTGTTTTTGCCAATCATTTTCCTGTTTGGAATAAAACCGTTGAAGTTATATTATATGTACGAAACCCTATCATTTTATTCCTTGTAATGAAACAACTGTTATGATGTGATTATTGAGATAACCTTTTTTGTGGCTTGAATGAATGATGACTCAGCATAACATGATACTCATCATTTAGGTATAAGTGGTCACTTTGTATTAAATGCTTATGATCATGTTTATCTAGATACAAATGATTAAGTTTGCCTTGAGATCTAAATGGTCAATCTTATTGACTTCAACACATTTAAATCATTGCTCTATCTCACGAATATGATAATTTCTTCTATCTTAGTACAAATGATCATTCTTGTTATTAGAGAGAAGATGATCATGTATTCTATCTAGGCATAAAATACCATTCCATTTATCATGGGGTATATGACCATCTTTTTCTATATATGTTTAGAAATTATTCCACACATGGAACAAACACACCAGAGTTTCAATTATTGTCAATTATACTGTTATCTTTAAAATGTTATCTTTAAAATTTCACAGTTAGTAATTATTTTTCTTTAAACCGTTTTTAGTTCAACAATTTCCTTTTTTTAATGACAAACATAAATAAATTTATGAATAAATTTCCAAAAAGAACATAAAGAACAAGGTTTGTAAACCCTAATAAAAGGATAAAATGTCAAATTTAAAGAATGTAGGAAAATATTTACACACAAGTTTTATCTTAGTTCAACTCGTTAACTAGAAGTTATGGTCACACTCTCACACTGAGGTATTTCCACTATAATGAAATCAAATTACATACAACCATAAATAAAACTAGTCTTATATTTTCTTGTCACGCGCTAGGGAAATTATTTGTCTTACACCTTTAAGGACTTGCTTCCCTAATACTGTAGTGCTTCTTTCCCTCACACTACATGACTTTAAGAAACTACAAAGATATTTGTTTACAACAACTAAAACCAAATGGTAAACTCAATATGACTTAGTATGGGGAGGGGAGAGGTGACTTGAGGAGGTTGAAAATGATGTCAAATTATAAAAATGTTATTTTATTAAACTGGTTAAAATAAATTTGTAAATTAAATATAGAGTAAGCAATGAACTATTTAAAAGAATGAAAATCAAGGAGTTGAAGATAAGTAAATGCAGCTGAAACAAATAAAAAATTAAAATGTAAAGAGATAAGGGAAAAGAGAAAGGCAAAAGAAATTTATTCAGGTTCAGTCTAACCATTGGCCTACTCCTATTTCCAAGATTTTCTTATTGAGAGTTTCTACTATATCAAATGTGATATTTTCACAGGTTATGCATACGAACTTTCATACAATCAAACATGAGATAATCTCCAAAACAAAGGATATATTTTACACTAGGATATTCTTAGAACCAAACAGAGCTTTAACACTATAATGAACTCAGGAACTAAGTAGAGTTTTTGACGACTAAACTCAATAGCCAAATGTGAGCTTTTGACAGGCTTAGCTTACAAACCAAACCGATATTTTGTCGGCTAATATCAAGAATCAAAAAGAGCTTTTAATTGGTTTAGATCAATAACTAAGCAATGACTTATGTTGTAGATATTACGAATGAGATATACCCTATTGAGTAGCTTACAAAAGTTACAACAACATAAGAACAACAAAAGCATCACCGATGATTTTCACTCTCGAAACAATAAGGCTATTTAGTGAAAAAGAAAAAAGAAATGAAGACATTAGAAAGTGAGAAATATTGAGAATATAGCAAGTGCAAGAAATAGTCCCATATTGAATAGGAATGTGGTGACTTGAGTATTTATAAGTGGGAGAACCCGCTCACTTATCATCTTAAGGTTTTAGATGGACAAATGGAGTATCTTCGACAAAGGTGTGTTGCTCAAACAGAAAGTCCTGAAAATAAGAATGCTTCTCGCTCGACCCTCCCCCGATCGCTACGCTAACATTTGACATAAAGAGCTCTGGTTCTGATCCACAATCTGTTGTGCAAAGATGACTAATGTCTCCAAAGATCGATTCCCCACTAACCTTTCAACCTTTGATTCGAAAAATTATGATAAATGGTGCAAGCAAATGAAGACATTATTTGGCTACCAAGATGTTCTTGAAGTGGTCAACAATGGAGTTACTCCCCTTGTTGCAGAGGAAATAGAGGCACAAAAGGCTACACACAAGGAAGAGAAGAAGAAAGACTACAAGGCGCTGTTCTCGATCCATTCTTACATCGATAATGACAACTTTGAGAAAGTTGGTGATTGTGATTCAGTAAAGCAAGCATGAGAGATATTGAAAAATGCTTATGAAAAGGTTGATAAAGCAAAGGTGGTGAGGTTACAAACTCACAAGCGACAATTAGAATTGGTTCAAATGGAGGAGAATGAGATAACCAATGACTACATAGCGCACATTACACATTTTGTGAATCAAATTAAGTCTTGTGGAGTAACTGTTTTGGAGAAAAATGTTGCATCTAAAATATTGCGTTCTTTGACACCAAGATTTGACAACATTGTATTGGAAATTGAAGAGTCTAAGTATCTTCTGACATTGAGCAAGGAAGAGCTTCAAAGCACTCTTGAGGTCCATGAGCAAAGGATGAATGAGAAAAGTAACAACAAAGCAAAGGCGGAGATCGCTTTGCAAGCTTGGTTCAATGAGAAAAACAAGAATTCAAAAGGAAACTGGCCCATGAAGAGTAAAGGGAATTTTCATAATTTTGGTGGAAGAGAATCACAAAATTCGAATTATCAAAGGGGTGAGAGCATCTGCAACAAACATGATGATCAAAGAAAATTTAGAGGTGAAATAGGAAAGGTTGACAAGAGTAAGGTGCAATGATATAATTGTCAAAAATTCGGTCATTTTGCAAGAGATTACAATGTGAACAAGAAGGAACCTCAAGAATATGAAGCCAAGGTTGAAAGACAAGAGGTAGGTGATGAGAACACGCTCTTAGTTATGATCACAGAAGGTGATTGTAGCAGTAGCAAGGTGCGGGACAACAACTGCAGTAGTAGAAAGTTGCTGCATAACATCTATAGCAGTTTCGAGAAAGCTACATAAACATGTTCAGAAGAAAGCGTTATCGTGAGTGTGCGAGATGAGGTTAATTGAAGTGAGGAGTGGTACTCGGACTCCGGTTTTTCAGTACATATGACAGGTAGGAACGATTGGTTTATCAAAATCAATCAAGCCACGAAGAATAAAGTGAAATTCGTGGATGACACCTATAATACAGTGGGAGAACTGACTTGGGAGTTTGTGTTTTATCGCAATTTTTGCAGATAACAAGAGTCGCCACTGACTTTTCTTTTATCGAATAAGTAAAGGGTGAAAAGAACAGGAAAAACCTTTGAGATATTTTCTTGAGTTCGGGGGGTAGATTATAAAAAGGGAAGGTGTTAGCACCTTTTTCATCCATAGTTATCTATGGGCTCTTAGTTTCTTGCTAGATCACTTTTGAAATGCTTTGTTTGAAATGTGTTTGTGATGGGTTTTGAAAGTATTTTTGAAAAAAAGTGCCTTCGTTTAGGCGAACTTTGTAATGATTCTCGTCTCTATAAGAATGCATACAATGTGTTGACTTTTGAAAATATTTCATTTGAAAGTGTTGGTGTGTTTTTGAAAAGGTGTTTATTTTTGAAGATGGATTGCGAGCAAGCAACTAAGAACGTTCTATCTACTCAAAAGTATTTTGTTCATTTCTCTCTTCCTTTGATATTGTCATCTTACCATTGATTTGTAAGAAGCTCTATCTTTGGATATAAAGGGACGGGCGTGGGTCATTGTATAGTCATGGATAGAAATATTGTGAGATATCTTAGCATTTTTCTTAAGGGACTAAGATCATTTATAAGGCAACATTCATAGTGTCATCCAGTGACTTTGATCTTGTATTTTGTTTGTTTTTACTAAGATGTCTCACATGCGTAACATGATCATTTTAAGGCAACAAAATAGAGTAAACCCTAGAGGTACAAAGTGTGCAAGTGTATTGTATTTCATGCTTGAGTTTATCTTGGATTAGGGTTTTTTAAGTATTGGTTTTATCTTTCCATACAAACCCTAATTACTAGCATTATATGAAAGCGATAAATTGCGGGAAGTAAATATCCTACACTATTACATATTTTTGGGGATGGGGTATACAAATTTATAAATGGGGATTGCAAGAAATTAATCCTAATTATCTATTACAACCATATTGAATTGAATGAATAAGAATTGAGATAAATATTATGTACAAGAAATGGAATAAATATAATGTACAAATAATGATATGAATATAATGTACAAGAATGTAAAGAAACAATGTATAAAGTAATGAATGAAAAAGAAATGAATTATTTGGTTTTATTAAGAAAAGATTTTTTTGACCTAATTAACTAAAAGAAAATAATTAACTAAATAAGAAAAATTTAAAATTAAGTTAATAAACAAAGAAACTAATTTTAATTGAAGAAAGCAAGTTTTTAGGGTTTTATAGAAGAATGTTGGTTAAATTAAATTAGTATACAAAGTTAATTAATTGAGAAATCCTAAATTATAAAGTAATTTTAATTAAAAAAGAAAATGAACTAAATCTAAGTTTAATATTAAATTAAAGAAAAGAAATTAAATAGGAAAATATTTTTGGTCTTTTTAGTTTTTAAAGAGATAAAAGTATATTAATATTCTAAATAAAATATAAAATGTTTTTTTAGTATTTTTAATTAATAAAAACATAATAATAATAATAATAATAATAATAATAATAATAATAATAATAATAATAATAATAATAATAATAATGATGAAGAAAAGAAAATAGAAAAAAAATATAAGTTAGAGGAGGTTTAAAAAAAAAAGACAGTTAAAGGGCACTGGGCCCAAAAATAAGTTTTTGTTTGAACTCAGCAAAAAATACAAGTAAAAAAAAAGTTAACTGGGCCTGACTGGGTTGGCAAGAAAGAGGGGGGTGCGCTAGGCTTGGGAGGAAGGGCATACTGAATAAGGCCCATCTGTGAAATAAACAAAACAAATAAAATTAAATAAATAATAAAAAAAAGTAACAAAATAAAATTTGTTTTATTTATTCAGTCAAGGTAGAAACATGTTATTTCTTTCCCTGTATTCTCTTGTCCTCTCTATTCTTATGGCTTGCGGAAAATCACCCTCAACGGTGGTGGACGACGGTCTTCACGGTGGCGATTGCTCCGATCGTGAATTTTCTTATATCATTCGCTTCATTTCTTCTTGCCGGTTTCTAATATGTGGTCGATTTTTGCAGATTTTTTCTAATTTCACGTAGATCTAAAAAGAGGGAAAATGAAACTCTAGGGTTGGATTCGACGGAAACAGCTTTACCTCAGTGAGATCTTTCCTCTCTCTTTCTCTTCACTAATTCTGAAGGGTTGTTTTTTTATAGAAAATGATGAAAACAAGTGTTTAGGGTTTGTAATGTGTTCGCACGCGGTTCTGTTTGTATATCTTTGACTGTTTTTCTTTGGATTTGCTGGAAAATGGTTTTTCGGTGGAGAAGACAACGTTGCTGTTTGTTATTGTTTCGGACCCTGTATATTTTTGTATATTTTGTGAAAAAAAGTTTGAAAACGATTTTTTGAGGGGTTGAAACAAGTGTTGCTGTGATTTTGTTTTTGTATCTCTTGTGAAATTCTTTTTTTTGTGAGCTGTGTTCTGCGGTTTTTATACTGTGATTGGTTTGACTTCGGGACATGCTGCTTGTTGCTGGCCGAATTTGCTTGTTTTTCTGTACAAGCTTGATGCTGACTTGAGAGGCAGCGTTTGTTCTGTCATTTTAACAAATCATCTTTTATTGTATTCTCTTCTTTGACCTTGCTTGCTGGTTGTTGGATTCTGTACTTGCTTTTGCTTTATTGTACTGGTTGTTTGTTTTTTATGTACAAGTTTTTGTTCTTGTAGCTGACTTTGGACTTGAGGTTGTACTTGCTGTACCGTTTGCTTGTTGGGAGTTGTATTTTTTTGAATTTCTTCCTTTTTTTACTGTGAACAATATTTTGGCTTTTGCAGTAACTTGGAAATATGGTTTTCTTTGACACGAAACAACATGAAAGTTGTTACTCCTTTGCGTGAAAATATGATTTTCTATGTTATCTTTTATTTACCTTTTTGTGAATCAAAACCTGTTTTTTTGGGATTTGCAAAAAGTAACATTTTCTAAGTCACTGATGTAGTTCTGTCTTTATGAAACATATATGAGGCTTTTCCTTTGGGCTGAAGTAAAATTCTATTGGGCTTGAAATTCTGTTTGCACCTTTTCCTCTATTGTGAACCAATATACTTTGTAATTTGCAATAACATTGGCCCATGATAGAAACTAATTGTTTGAGGCCTTAGCACATAAAAACACCCTATTTTCTGATTCTTAAAACCACCATAATGATGAGTTTAACAATCTTTCAATTCTTTGTTCACTTTTAATTGCTTTGATAAACTAACTCTTTTCTTGATTTTATTTCATGTATGATCGATGAGGAGTGGGCGAAGATGTCAAAGCGTTTGAGAGGTGGTGAAGCCGTGGCTTGCTACAAGGACTTAGAGAATTTGAAGACAAATAGAGTTTAGGACTTTAGGAATGTATTTTGAACAATTTGTAATAATTTGTGACTAAAAGGACAAAATATTATATTTGTATAATTTGAGGAATGTATAATATTTGTGACTTTAGAATTTGTAACAATTTGTGGGATGTATCTTGAACAATAATTTGAGGAATGTATGGTTTTGATTTGAGAATGGTAAGACAAATTGGTAGCAATTGTTGATTTACATGAAAATTGAAAAGGATGATGAAATAAATGATATGGGCCTTAAACCCTTGAGTTTTGGAATTGTATCTTTAGAACTTTGAATGTCACACAATCAAAATGAAACTCTAATTTTCAATCTTAATCACAAACCTAAAACTTCTTGAATCTTTAATAACCCAAAATGAATTTGCAAAAATTGTAACAAATCTTGAATGGTGTATTAGAATTTCTTTAAGAATGATGCATGAAACAAAGTCCAATTTACATCTTTCTCAAATTCTCAAAATGCCTTGAACTCATTTGATCTTCAGATAAAAACCTAATCTTCCATAAGAATACTTTGATTTTGAACTTTATTATTATTTTTTTGAAATGAAATCCAAAGAAACTCGCGCGACAAATGCTAGAATTGACTGCGCCAAGTATTTCGCACAATAATGTCTAGAAACTTTGATTGGTGAGAGAAGTCCAATTATATTTTTGTAGGAATCACGACCATATGTGCCTTGACTACAATATTAATCCAACAATTTTCATCGCTTGTATCGCGCTTTGCATTTACCCCTTTTTAAACAGTAATGCTTTAGCTTTGCAAATAAAACCCTGATCATTTTTGGAAGGAGTATGAGTATGAAAGCCTGTAGCTTAATGAATCAGAAAATCTTCAATAATCTTGAACTCCAAACACCAGCCCCTTTTAAACCAATGCAGACTTAAAATTCTCTTGACGATGCAAGGATTCAACTTGAGATGTCACGAAGCCTTAGAGGTCTTAGCAGCCCAAATCAGTGGGATGTGAGATCTATTTCGGACTGATTGTCATCAAGTGAGCGCACATGAGGAAACACAAGCCATGTACAACAAGAATGGATAAGGCAAATTTTGGGGTACATCAGCTATTCACTGTTCAATTTTCTTAAACCTGAAAAGCGAGAATGGCATGTCGTTGTTCATAGCTTGAAGGTGGAAGATGATTGAACACTAGAGTGCCTGGAAATTTGCACTCGCTAATGTATTAGTTGATTGTGTTGGGAATGGGCTTAAAGATGCCATTTAGAGAATAATGAAAAGTTTGTCGGAGATGGGCTTACAGATGCCATCTAAAGGTGACAGAGAATTGTCGGAGATGGGCTTATAGATGCCATCCAGAATGATAGGGAGTCATTGGAGATGGGCTTATAGATGCCATCCAAAGTGACTGTTGATAGAGATGGGAAGAAATATCAGAATAAATCTTTGGTTGACTTATACTGAAACAACTGATGTCTTGAATAGTTTTCAAATGGATAACAAATCAGAATAAATCTTTAGAGCGATTTAACTGAACCATAGAAAGTGTCTATCGTAACGAAATCAGGATAAATTATTGATGGATTTAAACTGAACCAACAAAGGTCTTTGTTGATTGTCTATCATTAACTGGAAGAAGTGAATCTTTCCAGAAGAGGATTGTTGAATGCTGATGGATTTTTCCTGCAAGGAAGAGGGTTAGTTGCATGCAGATGTATGCATGGTGTAATGGTGTTCTCAAAATAAATGAGATTATGTGATATGCATTTGTGATATGATGTATGAACGTGATATGTTTTAACGAAATGCATCTTTGTCTGGAAAATAAATCCTTGACAAGTGTTGGGGAGCCTTGGAAAGTTTAAATCCTAGATGGCTGTTGAGGGTGAAGAATATGTGCATCTTTGTTGAGGAGAACTCCACTTGGGAATAATGACTTTGTTTGAAAATACTCTATTGGAGAGTGTTGATTTCTACTCGGGGAAAGAGTTCAGGATTTCTAGTCGTCCGTTGCTCTAGTGGGGAATTATCTCTTGAAAGTTAGCTGTTATCTGGTCGGATTCCAGGTTTCACACCAACTTGCTGGGGATAAGGAAGTTAATTATTATCTGGTCGGATTCCAGGCTTTACAACAACTCACTAGGGATAATGGCAAACACTACTGGGGAAGAGGAGTTTTGCTAGTGATTTTGTAGGAATTAAACTACTTTCTAGTCAGGTCCAAGCTTCAACAATTTTGAACTTGAGGTAAACTAGTATATGGTCGGGTCCAGGTTTCAGTAACTTGGACTGTTAACTGGTCGGGCCCAGGATTCATACTATTATCTGGTCGAGTCCAGGCTTTAGTAACTTAAAATTGAGATTAACTGTTATCTGGTCGGGTCCAGGTTTCTGAAACTCAAATTGTTATCTAGTCGGGTCCATGTTTCAGCAATTGTAGAAGTCAAACTATTATCTGGTCGGGTCCAGACTTTAGTAACTTAAAATTGAGATTAACTATTATCTAGTCGGGTCGAGGTTTCAGAAACTCAAACTGTTATCTGGTCGGGTCCAGGTTTCAGCAATTGAAGAAGTCAAACTATTATCTGGTTGGGTCCAGGCTTTAGTAACTTAAATTGAGATTAACTGCCATCTGTTCGGGTCCAGGTTTCAGAAACTCAAACTGTTATCTGGTCGGGTCTAGGTTTCAACAATTGAAGAAGTCAAACTATTATCTGGTCGGGTCTAGGCTTTAGTAACTTAAAATTGAGATTAACTGTTATCTGGTCGGGTCCAGGTTCTAGAAACTCGAACTGTTATCTGGTCGGGTCCAAGTTTCAGCAATTTGATCTTGAGGTTAACTAGTATTTGGTCGGGTCCAGGTTTCAGCAACTCGAACTGTTATCTGGTCAGGTCTAGGTTTCAGAAATTTGATCTGGAGGTTAACTAGTATCTGGTTGGGTCCAGGTTTCAGCAACTCGAACTATTATCTGGTCGGGTCCAGGTTTCAGCAATTGAAGAAGTTAAACTGTTATCTGGTCGGGTCCAGGTTTCAGCAACTCGAATTGTTATCTGGCCGGGTCCAGGTTTCAGTAATTTAATCTTGAGGTTAACTGGTATCTGGTCGGGTCTAGGTTTCAGCAACTCGAACTGTTATCTGGTTGGGTCCAGATTTCAACAATTTGATCTTGAGGTTAACTGGTATTTGGTCGGGTCCAGGTTTCAACAACTCAAACTGTTATCTGGTCGGGTCCAGGTTTCAAAAATTAAAGAATTTAAACTATTATCTGGTCGGATCCAGGCTTTAGTAACTTAAAATTGAGATTTACTATTATCTGGTCAGGTCCAGGCTTTATAGTAAATTGAATCAACTGTTATCTGGTCGGGTCCATGTTTCAAAGTAATTTGTTTGAAAGGATGAAGTTGAACTGTTATCTGGTCAGATTCCAAGCTTCGTAATAACTTACTGAAATTAACTATTATCTGGTTGGATTCCAGGCTTCACAGTAACTCAGATGAAATTAACTGTTATCTGGTCGGATTCCAGGCTTCACGGTAATTTGTTTGAAAGGATGAAGTTAAACTGTTATCTGGTCGAGTCCAGGCTTCGTAGTAACTTGCTTTGGAGGAATGAAGTCAACTGTTATCTGGTTGGGTTCCATGCTTCACAGTAACTTACTAGAGGAATGGAGTCTACTATTATCTGGTCGGGTTCTAGGTTTCACAGTCACAGTAACTTACTGGAGGAATGGAGTCTACTGTTACCTGTATTTAGATTGTATCTGTACTGTATCTAGAAGATGGTAAGCTGTTGGAAATCTCCCTCTATTTGGGAGCTGGTGTGATGTGTGCGTTTGTTGGGAGAATATCAAACTCCTCTATTTGCTGGTGGGTTTGACTATGTTATCGGCTGGAGGATGCCCCACTTTTGTTTGAAGACACTTCTGTGTCTGTCAGGGATAGCCTTGTAGAGGTGGCTCTGGTGACTTCATCGGGGATCACCTTATGAAAGGGACTTTGTGGGGATTTTTCATTGTCTATAGTAGTAAGTGTTGTAGCATTTCCAGAAAATATTTGTTTAGTTGTACATGCCCCTTTACTGGAATTCATGTTCAATGCCCTAAGTGATTCCGATGGGGACCTGCCTCTGGCTATTCAGGACTTTACGACAGATTTCTTGGAATCTTGACTTGACTGCGACTGATGAGTTTGACAATAACATGTCATTCCCCCTTGATTATGGAGGGTTTGTCATTGGATTTGAAGTGATTCTGTTCATTGAGAGAATTTTCGTTCATTGGATGTTTGCCGTGCGAATTTCTATGTTGTCGATCAATTGGCCATATGCAAACAGCGGTATTCAAACAATGCAAAGTTTATGTTTGTCTTGAAATTTTTTTGAAAATGCATTTTTAACAAAAGAATTTTGCAAGAATATGAATTTAACTCAGGATTTGCAGTAAGCCTTACAGGAGTCAGGATACCTTTCGTAATAATATGCTTTCGAACTAACCCATGCTTCAATTAGGACTTTTAAAAGGTTGTGACGTGGCCTGGTTCACTAATTAAGAAACAAAGGATAAAGCTCAACGTTTATTTTCACCCACCCGTTCTTCATGATGTTCTACAGTCCTAAACTCAGTTAATTGTGTGTTTGAACTCCTATTGAATCTGGAATGATATTTTGGTGATGGTTCGGATAAATTAAGTTTATTTGTGAAGGCAGTCATTTTTTGCAACATTTTTCTATTGTTGAAGATTTGTAGCGACCTCTGTTTTGATTTATTACCCCTGATTTTGCCTGACTGTTTTTCTGTTTTGAGACTACAGTCAGCGGGATGCCCCAGTTTTTCTTAAGTCTCCTTCGTAGGTTTTGACTTAGTGAGATTTTTCTTTTGAGAGATAATGACTGCATATTTTACGAGGAACCATCACCATCTTTTGATTCAGAAGGATGTTTTTGATGTCATTCATTGTGTATGAAGTGAAGGTTTGCGACTGAACGTGCATTTGGATTAACTGAGAAACTACCCTACCCTAGGTTCTGATTAAAGGTTTCAATTTGTGTGAAAAAGAAAATTCATACTTCTTTGGCTCAAAGGGGTTGACTAGGGATTATCTTCCTTATAACTCCACTGTTTAGGAATTGAAAGAACGCTTGTACATCATCAACAAGGTCTGTCCAAAAGCATACCGTATGGGATTATGGTATTGTTTTTGTCATCCTGCCTCTAAAGGCTTAAGGCTTGTAGCCGAGAGTTGAATATCTTGCCAAAAGAGGTAAACGCATAATTTCAGTATAGTGAAAATGAACGGATTAACTCAAGACAAACATATGCAATGCATTAATGAGAATAACCAAAGTCTTACATAAGACAAATGTTTAAGAAAACAAAGAAATTACAACTGAAAATTCGAATAAACAAAAGTTTCTCCGCCTAAACTTCTCGCTTCAGATTGTGCGTCTTTTGAGAGGTGACTGAAGAACTTCAGTTGACCATCTTGTGTAAACTCCAACACTCCTTCGTCAATCAGATCTTGAATCTTGTTCTTCAATTCCCAACAGTGGTTAGTGTTGTGTCCCCGATTGTTAGAATGGTATGCACACTTTTCATTGTGTTTGTAGCGGGTAGACGAAGTATTAGGTTTTTAAGGAGGATCCCTCAATGTAACCAGCTCGACTTCCAACATATGATGCAATGCTTGAGTCAAGGACATGTTGATCTCGGTAAATTGTCTTTTTGGCGCATCTTGCTTATGTTGAACATTCTGTCGTGGTTGGCAAGGTCGTTGTTGGACCCTTAGCGTAGCAACCATTTTGATAGGTGTTTTCTCGACCAAGCCAACTTCTTGTCTCATCGGAGGATGGTTAATGACTTGATCCCTAATCTTAACTGTTTGTTTCATGCAGTTGCACCCGTCTTGAAGAAGCTTGTTGACGAGAATTCTCAACTCTTCTTGTCCCCGAGCTAAGTTTTGGATAAGAGCCATCTGACCCACCATCTTCCCCATCATCTGGATTTTCATTGTTGCTATTTCAATTTGTAACCGTTCCAACTGGTCATCCATATTATCCTTAGGATTCTTTTTGGTCACGCTCTTAATGAGGAGTGCTTTCACTTCTTCTTTCCCCTTGGATAGGTTCAAGAACATTTCTTGAAGCTGAGCATTTTGAGTCTGAAGGTCCTTGATAGTCTGTTCGAGGGCCATTTCTACTGAAATAAATAGTAAGCAGATGAGGGAACATGTATAGGGAAAACCTGTCATGATATGATGCATGGTATATGGATGCAATGTTTTCAAGGATCTCGCAGGGTAAACACAAGAAAATTTAGAAGTTAGACTTTGATCACAACTTTGAATGAAGAACTTCGCATCATTGAATGTCCTTCCACGAGAATCGAGCTCACCATGTCGAGTGGGTCATAGCCCTTGACTCAAGTTATCGTGCTTTGGTCTTTGACGACATTTGGCTAAAGGAAAATAAATCCTCTTGCCCCTTGATAGATGTATGGTTCAATATAACCCTGCTTCAGAAACCCTTAAGATCCTTGAAATGGTTATTGAAAATTCTATGGTATGATGTCATGATGTTTTCTACAAATAAACATGCACATGTAGTGCAAATAAGTCCATAGGTTTAGGCTTGCATGAGGTTTCATTGGTAAGTGCCCTCTTGAAGTTTAGTTGGTTCAATCTGTCCTAGAAAGTAACCAGATTCTAGGGAATCTCAATATCACTGATCTTTCTTCATCGGACATTGTTTCAGCGCAAGCCTCTTTATTGGTGACCAAAATATCCCGAAATTCCGATCTCAATGAGTGTAGTATCTAGTATCAACCAACTTCGGGCTGCACTAAAGCCGGCTATCTCACTGCTTCCTAATGGCCAAGTTCTTCAATTAAAGGTTCTAAGGTCAGTTAGTGCTTCATGACACGACACAGAGGCCTCGTATTCTCCTTGACTAGACTCAAGGGCTACCGGTACCAACAAATGTGTCACACTAACGTAGCTACCACTTCAACCATGTCGGTATACCCCACACAGTCTGCACAATTTATTGCTACTTACCTAATAATGTTCCCCGATCCAGGTGGAGGATAAAAAAACCCAAAGAACAACCCATAAATGTAAAGCAAACAAATCAAACAATGAAAGCATTTAAAGGTGATCTATCTCTAAGGTAACCCCACCTTTAAGTATGTTCCCCAAAAGAGTCTTCAGTTCTATAATTCGATGGGAGAACTGACTTGGGTGTTTTGTGTTTTATCGCAATTGTTGCAGATAACAAGAGTCGCCACCGACTTTTCTTTTATCCAATAAGGAAAGGGTGAAAAGAACAGGAAAGACCTTTGAGATATTTTCTTGAGTTCGCGGGGTAGATTATGAAAAGGAAAGGTGTTAGCACCTTTTTCATCCATAGTTATCTATGGGCTCTTAGTTTCTTGCTAGATCACTTTTGAAATGCTTTGTTTGAAATGTGTTTGTGATGGGTTTTGAAAGTATTTTTGAAAAAAAGTACCTTCGTTGGGCTTGAAACATGTATTAGGCTTTTCCTTTGGGCTGAAGTAAAATTCAGTTGGGCTTGAAATTCTGTTTGCACCTTTTCCTCTATTGTGAACCAAAATACTTTGTGATTTGCAATAGCATTGACCCATGATAGAAACTAATTGTTTCAGGCCTTAACATATAAAAACACCCTATTTTCTGATTCTTAAAACCACCCTAATGATGAGTTTAACAATCTTTCAATTCTTTGTTCACTTTTAATTGCTTTGATAAACTAACTCTTTTCTTGATTTTATTTCATGTATGATCGATGAGGAGTGGGCGAAGATGTCAAAGCGTTGGAGAGGTGATGAAGCTTTGGCTTGCTACAAGGACTTATATAATTTGAAGACAAATATAGTTTAGGACTTTAGGAATGTATTTTGAACAATTTGTAATAATTTGTGACTAAAAGGACAAAATATTATATTTGTATAATTTAAGGAATGTATAATATTTGTGACTTTAGAATTTGTAACAATTTGTGGGATGTATCTTGAACAATAATTTGAGGAATGTATGGTTTTGATTTGAGAATGGTAAGACAAATTGGTAGCAATTGTTGATTTACATGAAAATTGAAAAGGATGATGAAAGAAATGATACTGGCTTTGAACCCTTGAGTTTTGGAATTGGATCTTTAGAACTTTGAATGGCACACAATCAAAATGAAACTCTAATTTCCAATCTTAATCATAAACCTAAAACTTCTTTAATCTTTAATAACCCAAAATGAATTTGGAAAAATTGTAACAAATCTTGAATGGTGTATTAGAATTGATTTAAGAATGGTGCATGAAACAAAGTCCAATTTCCATGTTTCTCAAATTCTCAAAATGACTTGAACTCATTTGATCTTCAGATAAAAATCTAATATTCCATAAGAATACTTTGATTTTGAACTTTAGTTTTTTTTTTGAAATGAAATCCAAAGAAAATCGCGCGACAAATGCTAGAATTGACTGTGCCTAGTATTTCGCACGATAATGTCCAGAAACTTTGATTGGTGAGAGAAGTCCAATTGTATTTTTGTAGGAATCACGACCATATGTGCCTTGACTACAATATCAATCCAACAATTTTCATCGCTTGTATCGCGCTTTGCATTTACCCAATTTTAAACAGTAATGCTTTAGCTTTGAAAATAAAACCCTTATTCTTTTTGGAAGGAGTTTGAGTATGAAAGCCTTGTAGCTTCATGAATCAGAAATATTTAGTAATATTGAACTCAAAACACCCGCCCCTTCTAAACCAATGCAAACTTAAAATTCTCTTGACGATGAAAGGAATCAACTTGAGATGTCACGAAGCCTTAGAGGACTTAGCAGCCCAAATCAGTGGGATATGAGATCTATTTCGGACTAATTGTCATCAAGTGAGCGCACATGAGGAAACACAAGCCATGTACAGCAAGAATGGAGAGGGAAAATTTTGGGGACAACAACACTGATTTAGCGGCCGACGTGGTCGATGATGTTTTGAACATGAGAAGAGTTATTGGTCATTACTTGATCAAAGATGTGCTATACATTCCAGAAATTAAATTTAATCTTCTAAGCATTGCCCAGTTACTGAAAAGAATTATATGATTCACATGGAAAACAAGATTTTACGCTTTTTGGATGCAAACATTGTTTTGATCCTTAAAGCGCATATGGCTGCCAATAGGACTTTCAAGATAGAGTTGAAAAGCATAGGTGTATTTCTACAGTGAAAAGTTGATATGGGTGGTTGTGGCACTACCGTCTTGGGCATCTCAATTTTAGAGACCTCGACACGTTACAAAGAAATGGTATTGTAATCGAGCTGCCATCAATCAAAGTTCTAGCTGAGATTTGTGAAGTGTGTATGCAAGGGAAGCAACATAAGAATACGTATGCAAGTCATATGACCAAGCAAGTTGATTTGTATGGTAGAAATATGTATTTTATCACTTTTATCGATGATTTTAGTAGAAATCTATGGACATTCCTATTAAAGGTAAAGGATGAGGTATCTGATGTGTTTAAGAAGTTTAAGTCCATGGTTGAGTGACAAAGCAGTTACAAACTCAAAATCCTCAAAACAGATAGTGGAGGCGAATATGTCTCAAATGATTTTAGGAAATATTATGATGAAGAGGTGATTGTGCATGAGGTTGTACCATCCTATACACTGCAACAAAATGGTGTTTTTGAGAGGAAAAACTGATCAATCATGAACATGGTTAGAAACATGTTAAAATGGAAAAACTTGCCGAAAGAGCTACGGGGAGAAGCTGTTTCCATAACTTCCTATTTGTTGAATAGGTGCTCTACAAAGAAGCTTGAGAATGTAACTTCAGAAGAGGTATGGTATGGATTTAAACCAAGTTTAAGCCATTTGAAAATTTTCAGTTCGATAGCATATCGACATATTCTGGGTCAACTTCAAAAGAAATTGGGTGACAAGGGTGAGGTGATGTTACTTGTTGGTTATCTTCCTACTGGAGATTATAAGTTGTTTGATGTTGAAAAAAAGAAGTTCATGATCATTGGGAATGTCGTGGTTGACGAATTGAAGCGTGTCGAGCTATTTGGAACTAGTTTAAAAGGTGATGTAACCGGTTACCCGAATGTTGTAACCGGTTACGAGTGCGATTTTCTAGATTCTCATGCTTCTGGAACTGGTTTGACAAAATTCATAACCGATTAACCGAATCTCATAACTAGTTATGGGAACGATTTTTTGACTTTCCAGGCTGTTGGAAGTTCAGAACAATAATATGTCGAAGCCATAACAAGTGAAAATGTTAGGCGGCCAATTTGACAAAGAGGTTTGCCTCAGAGACTCCAAGATTATGAATGTGATACGGTTGGAGAACTGACTTGGGTGTTTTTCATTTGATCGCAAATGTTGCGGTTAGCAAGAATCGCCACCGACTTTTCTTTTATCCAAAAGGAAAGGTGAAAAAGCACAGGAAAGACCTTTGAGATTATTTCTTGAGTTCGGGGGGTATATTATGAAAAGGGAAGGTATTAGCACCCTTTTCATCCATGGTTTTCCATGGGATCTTAGTTACTTGCTAGATCACTTGCTTTTTGTTTGAAATTTGTGCTTTGTGTGGTTTTTGAAAGTATTTTGTAAAGAGGCCATTGTTTAGGCAATCTTTGTAATGATTCTTGTTCGTAAGAATGTATACAAAGATGTTTGATCTTTTGAAAATGTTCTCAAGTTCATAAGAGATTTTGAAAGTGTAAGTGTTTGTTTTTTTTGAAAATAGCAAGGATGTTTTGAAATTGAGCAAGTAATTAGGAGCATTCTACCTACTCAAAAGTCTTTCTTGTTCATTTTCTTTTCCTTTGACATTGTTATCTTACCATTGATTTGGTAAGTAACCCTATCTTTGGATGTAAATGGGACGGGCGCGGGTCATCGTATAACCATGATTAGCAATGTTGCAAGGTATCTTAGCATTCTCTTTTAGGGACTAAGATCATTTGAAAGGCAACTTAGATAACATCATCGAGGGACTATGATCTTGTATTTTGCTTTGTTTTTGCTAAGATACCTCGCATGCGTAATATGGCCATTTTGTAAAGGCAACCAAGTGGATTTACCCTAGGGGTGCTTGTGTGCAAGTGTATTGTTTTCATGCTTGATTTTGTCTTGAATTAGGTTTTTCTAAGTATTGGTTTTAGTCTTTCTATACAAACCCTAATTACTAGTATTTTGTATATAAAAAGCGATAAATTGCGGAATTTAAAATTACTACGCTATTATAATACTTGTGGGAAGGGGGGGGGGGGGGGGTGTACAAATTATAAATGGGAATTGCAAGAAAATAAACCTAGTTAAGCTATTACAACCATATTGAATTGGTACAAGAATGGAAATAAATGATGTACAAAATGAATAACTATACAAGCATGTGAATGTGAAGAAAATGGATATTTTTGTTTGGATTTTTTTAGAGAAAATGGATTTTGATTTTAACCTAATTAATTAAAAAAAACAATTAATTAAAATAATAAAAGTAAACCTAATTTTACTAAGAAAAGATTTTAATAAAAACCCTAAATCTATTAATTGATTAAAAAGAAATTAAGTTTTAAGAAAAGCATTTTTGGTATTTTTTGTCTTGAAAATAATTTATAGTATTATAAAATATTTTTGGTATTTTTATATTTTAAAATAATACAGTTAAATGGTGTAAAAGAAAATAACTAAAACCTATTTTTTAATTAAATTTACAAATATAATTAGTAAAGTAAATAAAGTATTGATTAAATAAAATAATTTTTGTGAGAAAAAATAAATAAACTATGTCAAAATATAAATCTACTATTTTTATATTTTTTATGATTTTTTTAGTATTAGGAAAATGTTTAAGAAAATAAATAAATATAAGAAAAATAAGAAAAAAAGAAAATAAAACTGGGCCAGGAGTGTGAAAAGGAAACAAGGGGGGTTAACAAGTAAAAAAAAAACAAGGCCCAAGGAGGCCCAACGCCTGCAAAAAAGAAGCCAAAAATGCAAAAAATATGAAAAAAACCAAAAGGGTAACACTGGGGCTCGAACCCAGGTCCCTTTGGTTACAGGAGAGCACTTCTATCACTGGGGTGGCTATACATCCGTTTATATAAATCAAACAATAAACACATAAGGCAAACACGTTCCTGAGGCCAACTTCATCTTCAACCTCACGCCCAACCAGAACCTCTGTAACTTGTTCAAATCTCAACAAAAATGAAAACTATAAACATGAAACCTGTAGCAAATTTCCTCACGGTTTCAGAAATGTAAAGCATTAAAACTATAGCTCAAAGATAAACATGAATTTTAATGGCCCTATTCTGAACCCTAAAAATCTCAGAAAATTCAATCTTAAAATTCTCTAAGCTCAGGCAAAATTAATGGAAACTATGGACATGGTTAGCTTTAGGGAAATGATATCTACATGTTTCATTCACAAATAAATCATTGATGATGCCTGTATGAAAAGTTTCAAAGTTAGAAAACTTACCTTGTAAGAGGGTATCGGGTTTGAAGTTTGAGCAGCTTTCAAGGAGTTCCAATGATTGGGTTAGCTTCCTCAAGTTCTCAGGAAGCTAATGGGATGCTTAGCTTGAGCTGAAAGTACCTGAGGAGTTCTGGAGAAGTCCAAGTGCAAGGCTCTGTTTTCGAAAATGGAGGATGGTGTTAATGGTGTTACAGTTCTGTAAAAGGGTGTGGGATCAGTTCTAAATGATGTTTAGAAGCTTTAGGAACCAAAAGGCTTGAAAACGCATGAGAGAGTTATGAGTTTCAAGTTTTTGGTCAGTTTATGTGAAAATGGAGATATGAGATGTGATTCTGAGCTCTTGGTGTTTTTAGGGGTCAAGCATTCGTGTCTTTGCGGCATTCGTGTCCTTGCACTGTTGACCTCAAATTAGGGTTTGAGTTTGCACATGGATTTTTGGAATTCCAATGCCTCATGTGACTTTCATACTTCATTTTGGACATATAAGATTGCTCATACCAAGTTTCAAGCCTTGAATCATTTTTTTGCCCAGTCAATTAGACAGTTGACCTAAAAATCAGTTGTATTAGGGAAAAAGTCAACCATGGCCAATTTACAGTCAAACCTCATAATTTTTTATCCACATCAACATTATAGACTCATATGAACCATTTGATCAAGTTTGGACCACAACTCCTCAAGAAATTTGATCAGATCATCAAAAGGGCAAAATGGTCATTTTTAGGGTTTTGACTGAGAAAGGGAAATTTCTGATTTTTAACCTAGCCAATGGAAAATTGGGTTCAAGAATGGTTTAAAGGACTCAATGGCATCATCTTGACCTAATCACAAGGTTCAAAAGATCTCAAATGCATAGGATTGACAGATGAATTTTCCAGTCAACTGATCAAAAATCAACTGTACACTAAAAAGTCAAACTTTGACTTTTTGGTCAAAATCAAGTGCCAAGGGTCATATTTCATCAAGGTATGTCAAAACATGAAACTTGTTCACCAAGAAACTTAAATTTGGAAATTAGGGTTTAAGTTTGAAAAATTTCTTATTTTTTCCCAAATTTTCCCAACTTTTTCACCATGATGAAATTGGATTCAAACAAAACTTCAAACATTAAAGTTGTAGTCCTCCACAAAATCTACAACTTTGATTCACAAAGTTTTCCCAAAAGATGCTTGGATCTCAAGTTATGATTTTCTGAATAAGGGTCCATAAACTTTTTAACTAAGTGAAATTTTGCCCTAGTTTAGGCAGATTTTTGACCTAACTTCATGGAAACTTTTCACCTAGTTAAAAATGGAATATCAAAATTCATTTCAAAGATGGATTGTAGAGCATGTTACAAGCTTTCCAAAATTTCCAATAACTCTCCAAGATCATTTATGGTTAGGGAGAATCGAAGAAATGAAAATGGCAAATTATCATTTTTGTCCAAGGCATTTTTCACAATGGTTCAAGTTGCAAATCTGTCCTAAGCATGCTTGTACTTGGTTTACAGGTTCTAATCCCTTCTACACTCCAAAATTGAATGCAAACACATTGGACAATGGCCTTGTTCTGATCTTTGAAGCATTGCACAAGGAATTATTCCAAAAATGGCATAAAGGTTACAATGCTACTTTGATAAAACATACTTTTTGAAATTTTGTTTATCTTGAGCCATGGACCTAATCTCTTTGTGCAAACAATATCCACAAACATCATGAAAAGTTCACCAACCCTATGCAGACCTTGAGCTATCCTGTACAGGCCTTTGGCTTTGTCATCTCACCTTTTTTTTAAAAACAAGCCAACTTGCAAAAGTCAATATAACTTGGATATCTGATAAAACCAAGACTAAGCATCATTTCAAACAAGCTCAGAATATTGTTGCAATCCTAAACACGATTGCCCAACCTCTCAAACACCCTTAAACACAGAAATCACCATTTTCTGCCCAAACAGGGCATCATCTGCATAACCAATTCCAAAACAATATTGGCTCGTGCGTTTTGCTTTGAATCACTTCAAACACATTCCATAAATCACACCTAAGCTGTCCAGGCCTTTGTCAAGCAACTGTAACCCCTATTTCGAGCTTCACCATTTCCATTTTCCGAGTTTGCAGGTTGACTTCTATCGGAGGTTTCAAGCAACTTCAAGGCCAGCTGAGTATTGGGATAGCTTGAGGGAACTTCAAGCAAGCTCACAAGAACTTCAGGCCTCACTCAAAGTGCCCACATTGCCATATCCAAACTCAACTGAACAAGATATTTGTCAAGTTTCTAACTTCTTATTTAGGCATCCTTAAGCTTAGGTTTGTGAAGAAAAAATGTAGTCTTTAAGTTGCTTGAGCTGTACATATGCATAGCTTCCATTTATATTAACTGAGCTAGGAGTATTTGAAGCTTAAAGTGCATAAAAATTTTAGGTCAGAAATTAGGGGTGATAAAATTCTCCTTGATCTTTGAGAGTTAGGTCATGTTTTTTATATCATTGGAATCGTGACTAAAAATGCTACAAGTTTCATGTTGCAAGATTTTGTTTTTGTGCAAAGAATAAAGAGTTACAGAATCAAGTACAGGATGCGCGCGTTTGGCCAGAGGACAAGGATGAAGCTGGTTTGGGCCTGGGCGCCTTGGGCTTGTTTCTTTTGACACCCCCTTTTACTTTTTGCACCCCCCTGACCTTTTATTTTATATTTTTTGTATTTTCTTGCATATTTCATATTTCTGACTTTTATTTATTTTTTATGAACATTTAAAATCACAAAAAATATTTTCTTTATTTTTTACATTTTATCATATTTTTATTATTTTATTTTTTGCATAATAAATAAATTATTAGGTTAATATACTTTATTTTCTTAAATAAAACTTATAAATAATATAAAAATATTATATATTTTTATTTTTATTATTTATACACTTAAAATAATATTTTCATACATATTTAATTTTTTTAATATTTTGTATATATTATTATTACTTTTCCTTGTACATAAATGAAATAAATAAATAATATAGCATATATTTCTTTTAAGCAAAATTAGGATTTCACTCTTTCAAAAATAATCATTTTATTTTCTTATTTTTAAGACATAAATAAATTTATTTTCTCATACATAAAATTAATATAAAAATATTTTTGGCATATTTACCTTTAATTGCATATTTAAATAATTGTTCATTTATTTATTTGTACAATAAATTCAATTTGGTTGTAATAGTTTTAGGATTTTTATTTTGAGCAATATCCTCCTGTTCAAAACTTGTACCTCCTCCCCATAATATTGTTGTAATAGTCTAGATTTACTTTACGCATTTTAATTGCTTTCATATACCATTATAGTAAACTAGGGTTTTGTATGCAAAGACCAAAAATCAAACAAATAACATGACTTAATACAAGACAAAAATGCATGAAAAATGACAACACATTGCACACAAGCACCCCTAGGGTTTCATCCACTTTGTTGCCTTAAAATTACCAGGGTATGCATGCTAGGTATCTTTCAAAACAAAATAAAACATAAGATCATAGTCCCTCGATGACGCTATCAAAATGTTGCCTAAAAATAAATGATCTTAGTCCCTAAAACTTGCTAAGATACTTGGCACCATTGCTATCATGATCATACGATGACCCACGCCCGTCCCATTTAACATCCAAAGATAGGGTTGTCTACCAAATGCAATGGTAAAACAACAATGTCAAAGGAATAAAAATGTGTAGGAAAGACTTTTAAATAGGGTAGATAACTCCTAGTTACTTGATCTGTTTCAAATAATCCTTGCATTTTCAAAAACACATACACAATTTCAAAACAATTTCCAAACAACTTTCAAACAATGAAACATTTTTCAAAAGACAAACACCTTTGTATACATTCAAATAAGAATCATTACAAAGGTTGCCTAAACAAAGGCCTCTTTTCAAAATACTTTCAAAACCACACACAAAAGCACCATTTCAAACAATTGAAAAAGCAAAGCAAGTGATCTAAAACAAGTAACTAAGAGCCCATGGAAAACCATGGATGAAAAGGGTGCTAGCACCTTCCATTTTCATAATCTACCCCCTAACTCAAAATCAATCTCAAAGGTCTTTCCTGTGCTTTTTTTACCTTTCCTTTTGGATAAAATAAAAGTCGGTGGCGACTCTTGCTAAACCGAAACATTTGCGAACACAAACGCAAAACCTCAAGTTGGGGTTACCTTAGGGTTTTAGATCACCTTTACATGCTTATCTTGCTTGACTTGTATGCTTTACACTTTAGTTCTATTGTTTGGGTTTGAATCCTCTACCCGGATTTGGGAAACATTCATAGGTAAATAGCAATACGTTGTGGAAACTGTGTGGGGTATACCGACATGGTCTAAGAAATAGCTATATTAGTGAGAGATATTTGTGGGTACCGGTAGCCTTTGAGTCAATCAAAGAGAATACGGGGCCGCTGAGTGATGTCATGAAGCACTAATGGACTTTTAGAACCTTTACTTAACCAACTTGGCCTTTTAAGATGTAATGAGATGACCGGCTTTGGTGCAGTATGAAGTTGGTAGATACTCAATACTACACTCATTGAGGGTTGTTTTCTTGGAATATTTTGGTCGCCAGTAAAGTGGCTAAACTGAAACAATGAACACAGAAAACAATCCAGTGATATTGAGCTCCTTAGAACCCGATTACTATTTTAGGACAGGTTGAGCCAACTAAACTTCAAGAGGGTACTTACCTATGAAACCCCATGCAAGCCTGAAACTAGGAACTTTTGTGATTTGTTTGTACATATATACTTGTGCATAACATCACGAACATCATGAAGCATCATATGCATCCACTAACCATTTCAAGGATTTTGGATTTTCATATTTGTTCCTGTTTTGTAGGTAATGGATTCACTTCGCAGGAAAACTATCCAAGTCAACCTTGTAAGAATTCCTCCTCAACTCAAGGAGCTAGCTTCAAGGATTCCTTATAATTCTCCATTCACTGAGAGACATGGTCTTCTTCTCAACTTAGTAACTGCCAACACTGAGGAGGATATGCTGAAAGTTATCTTCCAGTTCTTTGACCCTTTGCATCATTACTTTACATTTCCTGACTACCAACTTGTGCCTACTTTGGAGGAATTTTCTAAACTCTTGAGGATTCCTATTCTCCATCAACTACCCTTCAACGGTACGGAAAGAGATCCAAAGCCAGAAGAGATTTCTCAAGCCTTACACTTGTAACCATCTGATGTCAGAACACATTGGGAAACTAGAAGTGGTGTCAAAGGTTTCTTGTCAAAGTTTCTGTTTGAGAAGGCCCAAAGCTGCTGGAATTCATTGGACTTACAAGCTTTTGAGGAGATTATAGCTCTTCTCATCTATGGGATGGTCTTGTTCTCTAACCTTGACCAACTCATAGACGTGAGTGCTGTCAAAATCTTCATGACTCGCAATCCGGTGCCTACATTGCTTGGGGATATTCTCCACTCTTTTCACAATCGAACAATGAGGAAAAGAGGTGTTCTCATGTGTTGCACTCCTCTATTGGCAAGATGGTTTATTTCGCATCACACCCAATCAGTCTTGAAGAATGAGCAAGGTTTGAGGTGGTCACAAAGGTTAATGACACTTAAACATTCAAATATTCGTTGGTGTTCTCGATCCAAAGAGAATGTTATCATTGTTGTCCGTTGTGGAGAATTCCCTAATGTCCCTCTACTTGGCATTAGGGGAGGCATCACCTACAACCCGTGCTTAGCTCTAAGACAGTTCGGTTATGCCCGAAGGGATGGCCCACATGATATGCTGATTCAAGGATTGGTTTTCGACTACGACAACGACGATCAAGGACTTTGCCAGAGATTCATCTGAGCTTGGAGGATGCTAAACAAAGTGGACAGTAAGACCTTGGGACACAAGAATTCCATCCCTCTTGAGCCTTACCTCAAGTGGGTACGAACCCGCGCCCAAAGTCTTATGATGCCTTACCTCTACATTCTCCCTGTGATTATAGAGCCTGTTATGGAAGGAGAGGTTCCATACACCCTCCTACATCCTGACATGCCAACATCACTCGAAGATTTACAAAGGAGTTGGATACAGCTCAAGGGAGAACGCGATACTTTCGAAGCCAAATTCTACGCAAGTGAGAATAAGGTTTTGGAACTCACTCGTCAACTTCACGAAGAGCAGACTCTCAACACCTACATTGCACCAAAGAGGATGCGCAACATCTTTTTACCTTAGAATTTTGTATTATTTTGCCCATGGGGCATTGATCTACTAATAAATTCCATCTTATTAATATGACGTGTGTTCCTTTTTTGTTTAAAACAAATTTGAATTTCTGAATCCTTGAATGCATTACATGAACACATATCATTCATCATATGCATAAACAGATCTTCACACAAAGTTTCCTCATCTCTCTACTATTTATTTCAGCAAGATGGATATTAAACAGACGGTCAAAGACTTACAAGCGCAGAATTCACAATTTCAACAGCTACTTCTGACCTTGGCAAAGGGGCTGGAGGAGATCAAGACTCTACTAGAGAAGGAAAAAGAGAAAAAGAAAAAGAAGAGAATTGGTGTGGCTACCATGGGCAGAAGATTTGAAGGTCAATTCAGAAGGGTCCTAGATTTCCCCTCAACATCTGATGAAGGGGTAAGAAAGGGAAAAGAGACTGCAGTGCCATCTGATTCTGAGGAAGAAGAGGATGAAGACTATTCTGAACAGTAGTACCCTCCTGCAGATGACAAATACAAAAACTTGGAAGAGTGTCTAGCTGCCATGGAGATACAGAGAGTGCCTGGGCTGGACTTTGAAGAGTTAGGGCTGGTTTCTGGAATTGTAATCCCTCCTAAGTTCAAAGTACCTTTGTTTTCTAAGTACGATGGGTTGTCTTGTCCTAAGATGCACCTGCAATCTTATGTTAGAAAAATTCAACCGTATTCTTCTGACAAAGACCTGTGGGTCCATTTCTTCTAGGACAGTTTGTCGGGGACGCAACTGGATTGGTTTTACCAGTTGGAGAGGTCTGATGTACATAATTGGGAAGATTTGGCGGCCGCATTCTACAAACAATATCAATATAATACGGACTTAGCACCAACCCGTACTCAATTACAGAGTATGGGTATGGTCTCAAATGAAGGTTTCAAAGAGTATGCCCAGAAATGGAGAGACTTGGAGGGACGAGTACAACCACCTTTATCTGAAAGAGAGCTTGTGGATATGTTCTTGGGGACTCTATCAGGTCCTTTCTTTAATCACCTGATTGGAAGTTTGTCTGCGGGGTTCACTGAGTTGGTTCTAACTGGTGAGAGAGTTGAAGCCGGCATAAAAAGCGGGAAAATTCAAAAAGATGCATCTGCTTCCGCTGCCATCAAAAAGACTTTTCCAGCAAAGAAGGAAGTATCAGCTGTCTAATCCCAAAAAGGTCAAGGAAGAGTTGAGCGTCGGTCAGCGGTAGGGGCCGTAATGATTCAGAAGTCTGCAGCTGATCAGCCCAGAAACAATCAACCAAGAACCAACCAAGCGACGGTGGAAAGGCCTGTACGGAAATTCACCCAGATTAACATGAATCCTGCTCAGGTTCTACCCCATATCTTAAAGTTAAACCTTTCCAGTCTGAAAGAGGCCCCGAAGAATCCGAATACCGCTTCTCCTTACTACCATTCGAACGCCAAGTGTGCTTATCATTCAGACAGCCCGGGGCACGACACCAACCATTGTTGGTCCCTCAAGAATAAGATTCAGGATTTGATAGATTGTAAAGAAGTTGAATTCGACGCCCCTGAAAAGCCGAATGTAATCTCTGCTCCAATGCCAAAGCATGGCCACAATGCCCATGCTGTTGAAGAAGATCTTTTTGTTGCTACTGTTGATGATTTGATGACTCCGCTACCGATAATCATGTTGAATTTGCTGAAGGCTGGGATTTTCCCAGGTTGTGAAGAAGATTGCTGTATTTGTTCATCCTTACCAACCAACTGTCCATTGTTGAAGTTACGTATCCAACGCCTAATGGATAACCAAGAAATCCTTTTTGAAAAGACTCCTGTTACACCGACTCCTATCAATGATGTTTCAATAATAACCATATCCGCCAATCTTTCCAAGGTCTACAAAAGACCTGTTAAGATTACATCCGCTCCGAAGACTGCACCTTTAAAGATAACCATGCCCGGGCCCGTCCTGTACAAGTCAGACAAATCAATACCGTGGAACTATGGTGGAGAAATCTACTATCACGGTATTAAACAAATTGAATCAACTGAGGACAGTTCTGATGAAGAGACTTCCGACATTGGAAACATTGCCGGAACGAGCAAAATCACCCGCAGTGGAAGAATTTTCTCTTCAGAGATTGCCCCTCCAAAGGCAATCTTTGGACCCTCAGCCGCTCCTAAGGTTACCCATGCACCGGTAAACATATCTGTGAGAACTCCAATTATTGAAGAAATTGTAACTCCTGTGGTTGTCCCCTCTGCTGCTGCTGATGATAGAGGGAAAGGGATCCAAGGAGAGCCCGTCAGGACGAGGGCTCAGCCGTTGGTCATCCCTGAAACCTCTCAAAAAGAAATGGAAGAGATTTTAAAAATAATCAAGAAAAGAGATTATGATGTTGTGGAACAACTGGGGCAAACCCCCTCAAAAATCTCTATGTTGGCCCTGCTGCTTTGTTCAGAGGCTCATGCTAAGGCTCTGATAAGATTTTTAAAGACGGCCCATGTGCCACAGGAAACCTCAACGGATCAGTTCCAGTAATGTGTAGCTAGCCTGACAGTTGACAATGGTATAGGATTCTCCGATGCCGATTTAACATCTAAAGGGAGAAAACATAACGGCGCTTTGCATGTCTCGGTGGAATGCAGAGGGACTACTCTAGCACACGTACTGGTAGACACTGGTTCATCGCTGAACGTATTACCGAAGAAAGCCTTGGATAGAATGGATTGTGAAGGCTTAACCCTGAAACCCAGCAACATCATTGTCAGATCCTTTGATGGTTCTAAAAGGATGGTCCACGGGGAGGTGGACATCCCGATTAAAGTGGGAACTGAAACCTTCAGCTCCACATTGTATGTGATGGACATCCGTCCTTCCTATTCTTGCTTGTTGGGAAGACCTTGGATTTACCTTGCTGGAGCTGTCACTTTTACTCTGCATCAAAAGCTCAAGTACCCTGTCCAGGGGAAAATTATAACTGTTCACGGCGAAGAGGAATACATGATAAGCCATCTAAATTCTTTCCGCTATGTAGAATTGGATGGAGAATTCATAGAAACCCCTTTTCAGCATTTTGAAGAGGTAGCTCAGGAGATTGCAGCAACCAAGACAATGTCTTCTGTACCCATGATTACCAGACCTCCGCCTCGGATGTCGTCTCTCAAAGATGCAAAGGCTGTTGTGGAAGAAGGCGGATCCACAATCTGGGGGCAGCTTCCCGACTTTCCCTTCAACTCAGATAAATTCGGCTTGGGTTTCACTTTGGTTAGTCAAAAGGCTGTGCGTCGCTCCCGTGCCGGAGGCCACCTTTGAAGATCACCCATCATGGAGTCAATGCTCTGGAGGATAGTGAAGAGGAGAGCAACTTGAAAGATTGGATTTTCCCTACTGTTGAGGGAGGACTGTGCAACTGGGAGGCAAAAGAATTTGTTCCGATTACTTTCATACCGCAGTAATTTATCTTTCAAACATTTCTGTTGGTTTGTAATAATTCTCAAACAACTCATACACTTTTAACCTTGTGCCTTACCCGAGGCACATAGGTCCATTTGTAAGGGTTTGATTTTTCATCTTCATATGCCATTTTAATGAATCATGGATGTTTTCACATATAAACTTTTGTGTTCATTGTCTTTTCTTTTTACATTTTATTTGTTTAAAGGTGGCTATCCCTTACACACACCCATACTCACAAATGCAGGTACCCTTCCATTCTGGATTCCATGGGTAACAATTCTGCTATGGCCTTCAGTGACTCTGAAGAGCTGGTCTACCACGCCGAATACGAAGGTGAGGAAGACTGTGAGGTGATGGGAGAATTGGATAGACTTATACAACAGGAAGAAAGGGCCATTCTACCTCATGAGGAGCTGTTAGAGACAATCAACTTGGGTACTGAGGAAGACAGAAAAGAAGTCAGAGTGGGTGCCAACCTAGAGCCAAGTGTCAAAGAGCGCTTAATTCAGCTGTTACATGAATATGTTGAGGTCTTTGCCTGGTCATACGAAGACATGCCGAGACTCGATACAGACATTATGGTACACCGTATACCCACAAGAGAAGACTGTCCACCAGTTAAACAGAAAGTCCGCCGCATGAGGCCCGACATGTCAGAAAAGATCAAAGCAGAAGTTATGAAGCAGTTCAATGCTGGATTTCTGGCTGTTACTTCCTATCCACAATGGGTTGCTAACATTGTACCCGTGCCTAAGAAGGACAACAAAGTCAGAATGTGCATGGACTATAGAGACTTAAATAGGGCCAACCCTAAAGATGACTTTCCACTTCCGCACATTGACATCTTGGTTGACAACACAACTCATCACAAGGTATTTTCTTTCATGGACGGATTTTCAGGTTACAACCAGATCAAAATGGCACCTGAAGACATGGAGAAAACTACTTTTGTTACACAGTGGGGTACGTTTTTCTACAAAGTGATGCCATTCGGACTGAAGAATGCCGGGGCAACCTATCAACGCGCCATGGTAGTTTTGTTTCATGATATGATACATCATGAGATAGAGGTCTACGTAGATGACATGATAGCCCGATCACAAATGGAAGAAGAACACCTAGATCACTTGCAAAAGCTGTTTGTCAGGTCGAAGGAGTACAAGTTAAGACTGAACCCGAACAAGTGCACCTTTGGGGTCCGGTCCGGTAAACTCTTGGGTTTCATTGTCAGCAACAAAGGCATCGAGGTTGATCCTGCCAAAGTCAAAGCTATACAGGAAATGCCCGCTCCTCATACTGAGAAGGAGGTCAGAGGTTTCTTGGGACGCCTAAACTACATTGCAAGGTTCATTTCTCACCTAACATCTACCTGTGAACCAATCTTCAAGCTGTTGAAGAAAGATCAGGTGGTTAAATGGAATGATGACTGTCAAGTTGCTTTCGATGAAATCAAGGAGTATTTGCTAGAACCTCCTATCTTGATGCCACCCGTCGAAGGAATACCGCTAATCATGTATCTGACCGTCCTAGAGAATTCAATGGGGTGCGTACTGGGCCAACATGACGAGTCTGGCCAAAAAGAGCATGCCATTTATTACCTTAGAAAAAAGTTTACCGTCTGTGAGACCCGATACTCACTGCTCGAGAAAACTTGCTGCGCTTTGGTATGGGATGCTCGCCGGCTAAGGCAGTATATGTTGACTCATACCACTTTGCTGATATCTAAGATGGATCCGATCAAGTACATCTTTGAGAAGCCTGCTTTATCTGGAAGAATAGCTAGATGGCAGATGATCCTAACGGAATACGATATACAATACACAACCCAAAAATCTATAAAGGGGAGCATGCTGGCCGATCATCTGGCTCATCAAGCTGTCGAAGATTACCAATCCATGAGGTTCGACTTCCCTGACGAGGACATCATGACATTGGACAAAGTTGAAAGTTTCAGACCATATGACAGACCTGAACAAGGATCCCGATGGACCCTGTACTTTGATGGTGCCTCCAATGCACTTGGCAACGGTATCGGTGCGGTACTCATCTCCCTAGAAGGTTGCCATACTCCTTTCACAGCCAGGCTTTGCTTTAACTGCACCAACAACATGGCCGAGTATGAAGCTTGTATCTTTGGTCTCAAGGCTGCAATAGACCTGGGAATCAAATCTTTGATTGTATTTGGGGACTCAGCTTTGGTCATCAGTCAGATCAAAGGAGAGTGGGATACTAAACATCCAAACCTCATCCCTTACAAAGAACATGTCTTGACATTGTTACCACATTTCGAGCAGATTACCTTCGAGCACTTCCAGCGAGAAGAAAATCAGCTAGCAGATGCTCTAGCTACAATGTCATCCATGTTTAAACTTAACTAGGATAATGAGGCTCCCCAAATCACCATTGAATGGATGGACGAACCTGCACATTGTCACAAGATTAATACCGAAGAAGTAGTGGACCGACCTTGGTTTCATGAAGTCAAAAGGTATCTCGAGGCTCAAGAATATCCTGAAGGAGCTTCAGTCAATGACAAAAAGTTCTTGAGGAGATTCTCTGCCAAATTCTTCCTGAGCAACGGTATCCTATACAAGCGCAATCATGATTGCATTCTGCTCCGTTGTATGGACAAGATTGAAGCTGAACAGATCATGGCTGAACTGCACAATGGTACCTTTGGCACTCACTCTAGTGGACATACGATGGCTAAAAAGATCCTTCGGGCAGGCTATTACTGGTCTACCATAGAAGCTGACTGCTATCAACATTCCAGGACTTGTCACAAATGTCAAATCTATGCGGACAAGGTACATATACCTCCAGTTCCTCTCAATGTCTTAACAGCTCCTTGGTCGTTCGCTATGTGGGGAATCAACATGATTGGAGAGATCAAGCCTACAACATCCAATGGACACCTTTTCATTCTAGTGGCCATTGACTACTTCACCAAGTGGGTCGAAGCAGCTTCCTTCGCACCCGTCACAAAGAATGTTGTTGCCCGCTTCATCAAGCAGAACCTTATTTGCCGGTACGGTATCCCCGAAAGGATCATCATTGACAATGGTACAAACCTTAACAATACTATGATCACTGCCTTGTGCGAGCATTTCCAGATTCAACATCACAATTCATTTCCCTATTGGCCAAAGATGAACGGTGCTGTCGAAGCTGCAAACAAAAATATTAAGAAGATCATACAAAAGATGATGGTCACCTACAAGGACTGGCATGAGATGTTACCGTTTTCTCTCCACGGGTACCGTACCACGGCGCGTACATCAACTGGGGCAACACCCTATTCTTTGGTATACGACATGGAAGCTGTTTTACCTATCGAGGTTCAGATTCCCTCCTTGAGAATCATGAAAGATGCTGGTTTGAGTGAAGACGATTGGATTCAGACCCGACTTGATCAACTTAACTTGATTGACGAGAAGAGACTTACTGCTGTTTGCCATGGTCAGACGTATCAAAAGCGGATGATCAAGGCTTTCAATAAGAAAGTCAGGCGCCAAACATATCAAGTCGGGGATCTGGTAATCAAGCGGACCATCTTGCCGCAAAGTGATCCCCGGGGAAAATGGACTCCTACCTACGAAAGACCATTTGTGATCAAGAACATATTTTCTGGTGGGGCAATGATCTTAACCACCATGGACGGCGACGACCTGCCGCACCCTGCGAACGCAGACATAGTCAAAAGATACTACGCATAAATGACCCGACAAGTTGAAAACCCGAAAGGGCAACTTGGGCAAAAAAGGGCATCCCGGTGAATCAAAAACCCGAAAGGGCAGTTCAGGCAAAAATTAGGGATAAACAAAAAAATCTGTACACCCGGCAAGTTGAAAACCCGATAGGGCGACTTGGGCAAAAAAGGGTTTCCCGGTGGATCGAAAACCCGAAAGGGCGGTCTAGGAAAAATTTAGGGAATTAAAGCATATGACTATGTCTCATCGGATCACTTTAAGGACAATCTATTCACAGACAAGCTTCGGGCTTCTGATCAACTCGATCATCTTCGGACAAAGCAACGAATGGACAAGATATTCAGAGTTACGAAGGCTATAGCAGAATGAGAACCCCATGGAGTTTTCACACATAACCATCTTTCTTTGTATAAAATTTTCTCATTTTTTATGACAACGTTCTCTTACTAGGATGTATGTCTCCTTTGTACAAAATACTTACACAAAGTTAATACAAATATACTTCAAAGTGCAGAAAACTATTTGCCTTTTCTTCTTTTTTACACTTGTGTTTTATTTGAAAACGTCCAATGATTTATTTAATGAGCATATGCATTTGAATATAATCACTTTAAGGACAATCTATTCACAAACAAGCTCCGGGCTTCTGATCAACTCGATCATCTTCAAACAAAGCAACAAATGGACAAGATATTCAGAGTTATGAAGGCTATAGCAGAATGAGAACCCCATGGATCTTTCACACATAGCCATCTTTCTTTGTATAAATTTTTCTCATTTTTTATGACAATGTTCTCTTACTAGGATGTCTGTCTCCTTTGTACAAAATACTTACACAAAGTTAATACAAAGATACTTCAAAGTGCAGAAAACTATTTGCCTTTTCTTCTTTTTTACACTTGTGTTTTATTTGAAAACGTCCAATGATTTATTTAATGAGCATATGCATTTGAATATAATCACTGTTTACAAATAAACGAAATGGGAAAGAATAATTACTGACCGGTTGAAAGTATAGGAAAACGTCTTTAGGCTATTCCAGGAGAAATCCCCTACAATACATCATCCAGATCTCCAGTGGAGCTAAAACCTTGAAATACATATCCCCAACGGAGTTATAATTTCAAATCCTTAATTCCCATCAGAGTTAAAACTTCAAACTCCCAATCCCGAGCGGAGTAAAAAATTTGAACTACAGACCCTCAACGGAGATGAAACCTTCTTCCCCAGTCGAGTCAAATTTCCAACTATCAATCCCCAGCGGGAACCATTCAGTTTTCCCCAAATTCCCCAGCAAGTTATCTTGAAGCCTGGAAGTCAACTAGATAACTGTTAACTTTTATCCCCAACCTAGGATAACTCCCCAATCGAGTGGCATACAACCCAAACTCCTGAACTTTTTCCAAACAGGAATAAGCTTTTTCCCCAGAGTCCTGAACTTACTCTCCAACAGTAAGCCTTCTTCCCCAAGGAGTTTTTACTTCCTAACATAATGAATATTCTCATTCTTGATTCCCCAGTAAAGTCACCAAAGTTTTCATTATTCCCCAGCATGATTTGTCAGAATCTTATTCCCCTGCAGATCGAATATTCTCATCCTTAGTTCCCCGCAGCAATCATCAGGATTTTCCTTATTCCCCAGCCGAGTAAGGATTCCAATTATTTTACCCCCAGTAGAAGTCTTCAAAGTTCTTTGGATTCTCCAATCAGACTTCTCAAGCAGTTTGACATTACTCTCACAACAGATTTTGTCAATGCTCCAACTTCAAGACATGAAGGACTCTCACATTTCCACAGAAGTTGTCAGGGATTTTTCCATCCCCAAAAGTCACCAAGGATTTCTCATCCTCAGTAATCAAAGATTTTGAATCTCCAGCATCGATCAAGGATTTATTTTCCCCGGCAGCAGTCAAAGATTTCATTATCCCCAGCTATCAAGGATTTATTTTCCTCAGCAATACAACGAATCAGCTTACATGCGCATACATTACATTCATATATCATAAACATTGATAAAACACATTTTATTGCATTATACATTTCATGCAACATAACTCTGTGTTTCAGCTAACATTTTACCCTTTTCAGGATAAGATTAACAACTATCTTTAACAAATATTCAAAGATTTCAGATACAGTACGGATAGAATCCAGACACCGAAGTCATTCTGTTACTCATTCGGATCTCTTGTTCAGATACAATATGGATACAATCCAGACACGTAAGTCATTATGTTACTCATTCAGATTTCAACTTCAGATACAGTACGGATACACTCCAGACACGAAAGTCATTCTGTTACTCATTCGGATTTCAACTTCAGATACAATATGGATACACTCCAGACACGGAAGTCATTCTGTTACTCATTCAGATTTCAATTTCAGATACAATACGAATACACTCCAGACACGAAGTCATTCTGTTACTCATTCGGATCTCTTATTCAGATACAATACGGATACACTCCAGACACAAAAGTCATTCTGTTACTCATTCAGATTTCAACTTCAGATACAATACGGATACACTCCAGACACGGAAGTCATTCTGTTACTCATTCAGATTTCAACTTCAGATACAATACGGATACACTCCAGACACGGAAGTCATTCTGTTACTCATTCAAATTTCAACTCCAGATACAGTAAAGATACACTCCTGACACGGAAGTCATTCTTTTGCTCATTCCAGATTCAAGGTCAAGATACAGTTCAGATACGCTCCAGACACGGAAGCTATTATGATACTCATTCAGACTTCAACATTCAGATTCCAGTCCAGATACGCCCCAGACGCGGTTGCCATTCTGTCACTTTTTCTGACTTTTTCCCCAACCCAGAGACGCTCCAGACACGGATGCCATTCTGTCGATTATTCAAATTTCAGATTTAGATACAATACAGATACACTCCAGACACGGAAGTTATTCTATTATTCATTCAGATTCAAATACAGTTACAGCTCGGATACGCTCCAGACACGGACACCATTCCATTGCTCATACAAATTCAGTCTCTAGATACAGTTCAGATACGTTCCAGACACGGATACCATTCTGATACTTATTCTTCTGACTTACAACATACAATTCAACAAACAGCCTTGGATGGAATCTACAAGCCCATATCCAACAAGATTCTATCACATCTCCAAATGGCATCTTTAAGCCCATTTCCTCAACTACATTTTGACGAGTGCAAATTTACGGGCACTCTAGTGTCCAATCATCTTTTACCTTCGAGTCACGAATGACAAAATTCGCCAATCTAACTCTTCAGGTTCAAGAAGATTGAACAGGGGCAACTGTTGTACCATAAAATTTTCCCTCTAATTTTATCAAGATTTCCCCTCACAAGACCTCTTGGACTCTAGACATGATTAGGGTTTGCTCAGCTCAAGACATCTCCTTGCACTGTTGACCTGAAATTAGGGTTTGAGTTTGCACAGGGATTTTTGGACTTCCAATGCCTCATGTGACTTTCATACTTCATGTTGGACCTATAAGATTGCTCATACCAAGTTTCAAGCCTTGAATCACTTTTTTGCCCAGTCAATTGGACAGTTGACCTAAAAATCAACTGTATTGGGGAAAAAGTCAACCATGGCCAATTTACAGTCAAACCTCATAATTTTTGATCCACATCAACATTATAGACTCATATGAACCATTTGATCAAGTTTGGACCACAACTCCTCAAGAAATTTGATCAGATCATCAAAAGGGCAAAATGGTCATTTTTAGGGTTTTGACTGAGAAAGGGAAATTTCTGATTTTTAACCTAGCCAATGGAAAATTGAGTTCAATCATGGTTTCAAGGACTCAATGGCATCATCTTGACCTAATCACAAGGTTCAAAAGATCTCAAATGCATAGGATTGACAGATAAATTTTCTAGTCAACTGATCAAAAATCAACTGTACACTGAAAAGTCAAACTTTGACTTTTTGGTCAAAATCAAGTGCCAAGGGTCATATTTCATCAAGATATGTCAAAACATGAAAATTGTTCACCAAGAAACTTAAATTTGGAAATTAGGGTTTAAGTTTGAAAAAATTCATAACTTAGAATTTTTCTAAGTTATGAAAATTTCTTATTTTTTTTCAACTTTTCCCAACTTTTTCACCATGATGAAATTGGATTCAAACAAAACTTCCAAAATGAAAGTTGTATTCCTCCACAAAATCTACAAATTTTATTCACAAAGTTTTTCCCAAAGATGCTTGGATCTCAAGTTATGATTTTCTGAATAAGGGTCCATAAACTTTTTAACTTAGTGAAATTTTGCCCTAGTTTAGGCAGATTTTTGACCTAACTTCATGGAAACTTTTCACCTAGTTCAAAATGGAATCTCAAAATGCATTTCAAATATGGATTGTATAGAATGTTACAAGCTTTCCAAAATGTCCAAGAACTCTCTAAGATCATTTATGGTTAGGGAGAATCGAAGAAATGAAAATGGAAAATTATCACTTTTGTCCAAGGCATTTTTCACAATGGTTCAAGTTGCAAATATGTCCTAAGCATGCTTGTACTTGGTTTACAGGTTCTAAACCATTCTACACTCCAAAATTGAATGCAAACACATTGGACAATGGCCTTGTTCTGATCTTTGAAGCATTGTACAAGGAATTCTTCCAAAAATGGCATAAAGGTTACAATGCTACTTTGATAAAACATACTTTTTGCAATTTTGTTTATCTTGAGCCATGGACCTAATCTCTTTGTGCAAACAATATCCACAAACATCAGAAAAAGTTCACCAACCCTATGCAGACCTTGAGCTAGCCTGTACAGGCCTTTGGCTTTGTCATCTTACCTTTTCTTCAAAAACAAGCCAACTTGCAAAAGTCAATATAACTTGGATATCTGATAAAACCAAGACTAAGCATCATTTCACACAAGCTCAGAATATTGTTGCAAGCATAAACATGATTGCCCAACCTCTCAAACACCCTTAAACACAGAAATCACCATTTTCTGCCCAAACAGGGCATCATCTGCAGAACCACTTCCAAAAAAATATTGGCTCGTGCGTTTTGATTTGAATCACTTCAAACACATTCCATACATCACACCTAAGCTGTCCAGGCCTTTGTCAAGCAACTGTAACCCCTGTTTCGAGCTTCACCATTTCCATTTTCTGAGTTTGCAGGTTGACTTCTATAGGAGGTTTCAAGCAACTTCAAGGCCAGCTAAGTATTGGGATAGCTTGAGGGAACTTCAAGCAAGCTCACAATAATTTCAGGCCTCACTCAAAGTGCCCACATTGCCATATCCAAACTCAACTGAACAAGGTATTTGTCAAGTTTCTAACTCCTTATTTAGGCATCCTTAAGCTTAGGTTTGTGAAGCAAAAATGTAGTCTTTAAGTTGCTTAAGCTGTACATATGCATAGCTTCCATTTATATTAACTGATCTAGGAGTATTTGAAGCTTAAACTTCATAAAAATTTTAGGTCAGAAATTAGGGGTGATAAAATTCTCCTTGATCTTTGAGAGTTAGGTCATGTTTTTTATATCATTGGAATCGTGACTAAAAATGCTACAAGTTTCATGTTGCAAGATTTTGTTTTTATGCAAAGAATAGAGAGTTACAGAATCAAGTACAGGATGCACGCGTTTGGCCAGAGGACAAGGATGAAGATGGTTTGGGCCTGGGCGCCTTGGGCTTGTTTCTTTTCACACCCCCCTTTTACTTTTTGCACCCCCCTGGCCTTTTATTTTATATTTTTTTTTTGTATTTTCTTGCATATTTCATATTTCTGACTTTTATTTATTTTTTCTGAACATTTAAAATCACAAAAAATATTTTCTTTATTTTTTACATTTTATCATATTTTTTTATTTTATTTTTTGCATAATAAATAAATTATTAGGTTAATATACTTTATTTTCTTAAATAAAACTTGTAAATAATATAAAAATATTATATATTTTTATTTTTATTATTTATACACTTAAAATAATATTTTCAGACATATTTCATTTTTTTTAATATTTTGTATATATTATTATTACTTTTTCTTGTACATAAATGAAATAAATAAATAATATAGCATATATTTCTTTTAAGCAAAATTAGGGTTTTACTCTTTCAAAAATAATCATTTTATTTTCTTATTTTTAAGACATAAATAAATTTATTTTCTCATACATAAAATTAATACAAAAATATTTTTGGCATATTTTCCTTTAATTAGATATTTAAATAATTATTCATTTATTTATTTGTACAATAAATTCAATTTGGTTGTAATAGTTTTAGGGTTTTTATTTTGAGCAATATCCCCCTATTCAAAACTTGTACCCCTCCCCATAATATTGTTGTAATAGTCTAGATTTACTTTACGCATTTTAATTGCTTTCATATACCATGATAGTAAACTAGGGTTTTGTATGCAAAGACCAAAAATCAAACAAATAACATGACTTAATACAAGACAAAAATGCATGAAAAATGACAACACATTGCACACAAGCACCCCTAGGGTTTCATCCACTTTGTTGCCTTAAAATGACCATGTTATGCATGCTAGGTATCTTGGCAAAACAAAACAAAACAAAAGATCGTAGTCCCTCAATGACGCTATCAAAATGTTGCCTAAAAACAAATGATCTTAGTCCCTAAAACTTGCTAAGATACTTAGCACCATTGCTATCATAATCATACGATGACCCACGCCCGTCCTGTTTAACATCTAAAGATAGGGTTGTCTACCAAATGCAATGGTAAAACAACAATGTCAAAGGAATAAAAATGTGTAGGAAAGACTTTTGAATAGGGTAGATAACTCCTAGTTACTTGATCTGTTTCAAACAATCCTTTCTATTTTCAAAAACACATACACAATTTCAAAACAATTTCCAAACACCTTTCAATCATTGAAACATTTTTCAAAAGACAAACACCGTTGTATACATTCAAACAAGAATCATTACAAATGTTGCCTAAACAAAGGACTATTTTCAAAATACTTTCAAAACCACACACAAAAGCACCATTTCAAACAATTGAAAAAGTAAAGCAAGTGATCTAAAACAAGTAACTAAGAGCCCATGGAAAACCATGGATGAAAAGGGTGCTAGCACCTTACCTTTTCATAATCTACCCCCCTAACTCAAAATCAATCTCAAAGGTCTTTCCTATGCTTTTTTACCTTTCCTTTTGGATAAAATAAAAGTCGGTGGCGACTCTTGCTAAACCGAAACATTTGCGAACACAAACGCAAAACCTCAAGTCAGTTTTCCCACCGCATTACAGGTATCCTTCCTCAGGTCCTTCATCCGGTCCAGGTTTTTCACAGTCGGTCACCAACATGATGTTCTCATCCAGGAACTCGAAATTCATGGATTGGTAGTCATCTACTGCCTGATGCGCCAAGTGATCCGCCGACACACTCCCATTGATTGCTTTTTGGGTTGTGTATTGGATGTCATACTCGGTTAAGATCATCTGCCATCTTGCTATTCTTCCGGACAAGGCAGGGTTTTCAAAGATATATTTGATTAGATCCATCTTTGATATCAATAGGGTAGTGTGAGTTAGCATATACTGTCTCAGCCGGCGAGTAGCCCATGCCAAAGCGCAACAAGTTTTCTCAAGAAATGAGTATCGGGTCTCACAGTCGGTAAACTTTTTGCTAAGGTAGTAAATATCATGCTCTTTTCGGCCAGACTCGACATGCTGCCCCAACACGCACCCCATTGAATTGTCGAGTACTGTCAAGTATAAGATCAAAGGTCTTCCTTCATATGGAGGCATCAGAATAGGTGGCTCTTGGAGATATTCTTTGATCCTTTAGAAAGCGGCCTGACATTCATCATTCCATTTTACCACTTGATCTTTCTTCAGCAGCTTGAAGATCAACTAACAAGTAACCGTCAGATATGAAATGAATCGGGCAATGTAGTTCAGGCGTTCCAAAAAGCCTCTGACTTCTTTTTCCGTTCGGGGATCTGGCATCTCCTGTATAACCTTCACCTTTGCAGGATCTACTTGAATACCTTTATCACTAACAACGAAACCCAGCAGCTTACCAGACCTTACCCCGAAGGTGCACTTGTTCGGGTTCAACCTTAGTTTATACATCTTCAACCTGTCAAATAGTTTCTGGAGATGGTCAAGATGTTCTTCTTAAGTCTGGGACCTTGAAATCATGTCATCAACATAAACCTCAATCTCATGGTGAATCATGTTGTGGAACAAAGCGACAATGACACGCTAATAAGTTTCCCCAACATTCTTCAATCCGAACGGCATGACCTTATAGAAAAATGTGCCCCACTGTGTAACGAAAGTTGTCTTCTCCATTTCCTCGGGAGCCATCTTAATCTGATTGTAACCAGAGAAACCATCCATAAAGGAGAAGATCTTATGCTGTGCGGTGTTGTCGACCAGAACATCAATGTGAGGGAGTGGGAAATCATCCTTGGGGCTTTCCCTGTTTAGATCTCTATAGTCCACACACACCTGCACCTTACCATCCTTCTTGGGCACTGGAACAACGTTGGTGACCCACTGTGGGTAAGAAGTAACAACTAGAAAATCGGCATCAAACTGTTTTATGACCTCAGCTTTAATTTTCTCAGACATCTCAGGGCGCATACGATGAACTTTCTGCTTTACCAGAGGACAATCTTCTTTAATTGGAAAGCGGTGAACCACAATATTAGTGTCCAAACCAGGCATATCTTCATAAGACCAGGAGAAGATCTCAACATAGTCGCGTAGCATCTGTATCAACCGTTGCTTAACACTAGGCTCCAGATTCACACCTATCTTGACCTCTTTCCTGTCTTCCTCTGTACCCAAATTCACTGATTCCACTGGCTCTTCATGGGGCTGTATGGCCCTCTCTTCCTGTAGTAACAGTCTAGCAAGTTCCCCAGGCACTTCACAATCATCCTCACCTTCGTCCTCGGCTTGGTTGATCGGATTCTCGAAGTCATAACTGGTAGTAGCAAAGTTTTTATCAGTGGGTTCCATAATGGATATGGATCTGCATCATGATATGAGAGTGTGTGTAAGACAATATCTGTTTTGATAAAGTGCGAGATAGAAAAGAAAAAAAAGGAGCATAAAATTTGTAATGCAAGAAAACGTCCAATGCTTTATTGATGATATATGAAAATGACAAATAATAAGCCCTCACAAACAAAGCCAAGGTGCCTCGGGCAAGGCACCGGGCCGTAAAGTTTCAAACTGTCTATTACAAATCTCAAAACAAAAGTCTATTACTGTGTAATAAAAGAAACGGGCTTGAAGTCCTTCGCTGTCCAGTTGTTCAATCCACCGTTGGTAGTCGAGTAGATCTAGCTGTCGATATCTGACTCTTCTTCATCAGCATCTTCTGTGGCGGAGACAACCTCAATAGCATTGATTCCCGAGTCATGCTTGGGCATGGGTGCAGTCATGACGTTGGGCTTCTCCGGAGTGTCAAACTCCATTTCTTTAGCTTCGATAAAATCTTGCACCTTATTCTTCAAGTCCCAACAGTTATTTGTATCATGACCTGAGCTATCAGAGTGATAGGCGCAGTGGGCGTTCGGGTTATATAGCAGAGATGTGGTGTTGGGATTCTTCGGGGCTTCCCTCAGAGTTACCAGGTTGGTCTTCAATAATTATGGTAGAATCTGAGACAGGGTCATATCAAGCCGAGTGTACTGTCTTTGCGGTCTCTCCATTCTTTGTTGTTTGTTGCGTTGTGGGGCAACGACGGGTCTTGATATTACTACTGCATTTACTGCTTGACGGCATTCAGGTCTGCTTTGGCTTCTCGAGCTGTAAACTGCACTAGCTTCTTTCTTACCGGTGAAAGGCTTCTTTTCTGCATTTGATGAAGTACCTTTCTGTATTTTACCACTTCGGATACCAGCTTCTACTCTTTCCCCAGTCAAAATTAATTCAGTAAACCCAGATGACGAACTGCCGATCATATGATTGAAAAATGGACCAGACAACGTCCCTAGAAACATATCAACCAACTCCCTATCAGAAAAATGGGGTTGGACTCTTCTATCCAAATCTCTCCACTTCTGGGCATATTCCTTAAAACCTTCACTTGCACCCATAGATATACCCTGAAGCTGAGTACGAGTGGGAGCAAGGTCAGCGTTATACTGATACTGCTTGTAAAAAGCAGCAGCAAGGTCCTCCCAGTTCCAGACATTAGCTCCTTCTAATTGATAAAACCATACAAGCTGAGTCCCTAACAGACTATCTTGAAAGAAATGCACCCACAAATTTCTATCAGCAATGTAAGGTTGGATTTTTCAGACATACGAGCAGAGATGGAGTTTTGGACAGGATACTCCATCGTACTTAGAAAAAACCGGAGCTTTAAACTTATGAGGGATCACCACCCCAGATGCTAGTCCCAGATCTCCGAAGTCCAAACCACGTATCTTCTGAATCTCCATAGCGCTCAGACGGTCTTCGAGTTGTTTGTACCTATCCTTAGCAGGAGGATACTTCTCATCATCAAAATCAGTATCATTATAAGAGACCACAGGACTGGGACCCTTTTCTTCCTACTGGTCCTCTTCTCCTTTGGATGAAAGAGACAAATCAGCTTCCTGTCGCAACCTATTCCCAAATCTGTTACCCATATTTAGAAGAACCACCTTCTTCTTCTTCTTCTCCTTCAGGATGAGAGTCTTCAAATCCTCTTGCCCTTTAGCCAAGTTCAATAACATCTCTTGGAATTGGGCATTCTGTGCCTGAAGAGCTTTGATGGCTTGATTGATAGGTATTTTAGAAGACATTTCGTGCTGAAATAAACAGCGAAGGAGATGAGAAACCGGTAATGATACCTGTAATGATGTGCATGATAATGGGATGCGTATGTAATGATTTCAAAGACTTTGGGAGATTTAAATTTGCAAACCAAGAAATAAACAAATTTCATTAGATTAAACTTGTAAAAAGGTTCAACAATGCCTTTAAGGCATTTACAAAGAAGTAAATGAAAAACAAATCTAAACTAGAAAAAGAAAAAATCAGAAATCCCATGGACGCTTCCCCTTGGTGCTGACGTAGTCATTGATCGTCCTTTCATTCTCAAGTTTCATAGTGAGCTTCAATATATTTCTCTCTTGCTCATGGTACTTCTCCCGGTAGGTATCCCTCTCCTCTTTCAACTGAATCTAGGATCTCTTCAATGCCCCAAGATCAGTGGTAATGTAGGGATAAAGGACTGTATAAGGAATTCCCTCTTTATTGGTAGGCTCCACAATCACTGGAAACACAGCTTCATAAGGCACCCAAGCTTCTGGGCTCGAGCTCGGACCCACTGGAGATAAGGTTGCATAGGGAGAGAAGTCCTTGGTCCTAGCTCTTAAGGGTCAGATCTGTTCACCATGCCCCAAGCTCGTATGAACCTTCGGCGATCCTCGTCAACGTCTTCCTTGTAATCAAAGGAAATATCTGTAAGAAGTAGTTCATGAGGACCGTCTCTCTGAGCACGACCAAACTGTCACAAAGCCAAGCAAGGACTGTAGGTTATTCTGTTGGTGTAAGCCCTAGAGGCCAATACTTTTGGTACTTGTATCGAATTATTTATTAATAATAAAAGGCATTTATTTATTATGTTTTCCAAAATAATAAAGTCCCTAGAATGGTTTATTGGTTTAATGAAATGTTAAGTGTGACTTAATCATGAGATCCCATTAAACATAAGAAACTATTCTTAAAGTATCCGTAGTCAAGCTTTAATGTGAAGTGGGATAACATTAAAGCATTAAGATTATTATGAAGATAGATTGATGATCACATCTCATGGATCATAGATAAGGAGTTATCAAGTCTTGACATAGGTATGAATATTAGGAGTAATATTTATACTGGATTGACCCGTTATGAGAATACTACATAGAATGTTATGCAAAGTGTCATAAGTTATTCTCATGATGATAATGGTGTATACCACCCTTCGACCTGAAACCACTATGGACCCTAGATGTAGAGTCAAGTACTTTATTGCTGATCAAACGTCATCCGTAACTGGATGACTATAAAGATGGTTGATGGGTACTTCACAAAGCATGCTAAGGGACATGAGTGACCTAGATGGAATTTGCTCATCCTGCATAACAGGATAAGTGTCTAAGGGCCCAATATTGAACTGGACAAGGGTGACACAATGTATGCCTTGTGTTCAATATAGACATGAGGGCAAAAGGGTAATTGTACAACACAAATATTATCACGGAAAAGGTTTGGTCAGATCACATGACATTTTCGTGACTTGGGTAACAGTGATGTGTTGCTAGATACCGCTCACTGTTTATTATATTAAATGTGTAATTTAATATAATTGCCAACGTCGCGAAAACCTACAGGGTCACACACATAAAGGACAGGTTGATGAGAGATAGAATAAATAAGGAACACCGTAAGGTACGGTGCACTTAAGTGTAATACGGAAAGTGGTAAGGTACCACGTGGATAAGTGATATATGGTACATCATAAGGTATGATGTCCATAAGCTTAATTGGGCTTTTAGCTTATAGCCTTAATTGGGCTTTTAGCTTGTAGCCCACACGAGTGATTCTATAAATAGATCCCTTGTGATGAAGTTTTTTCACTTGATGCATTTTCGTTTTTGACTCTCTCTCTCACTCAAGGTTTCCGTTCGTGATCAGCTAGCACTGTGACCGTAAGCGATCTGTTCGTGTGGACTGAGTAGAGGCATTGTTCTTCATCAACGCTCGTGATCACGACATCAAAGGTCTGAATCGCCACAAGAGGTAAAACTTTCTATCACTGACCATGCTCATTCGTAAGGATCTCTAAAGGAAAATTTTATATTCCGCTGCGTTTTGATCGCAATTTTCCTTCATATTCCCCCTCTGATTCCAAGCAACGGGACATTAGGATATCCCCCACATCGATCAATGACAACAATGCTTTCCATAACCTTAGAACAAAGAATGTATGTATGGGAAAGGGACATTATCCTGTAAGACCATCCTAGCCCTTCCTCATTCTTCAGCACAGACTTGGGGAGGTGTGAAATAAACCACCTCGCCAGCAAAGGCATACAACACATGAGAGTCCCTCTTCTATGCACAGTACGAGTATAAAGGGCATGCAAGATATCACCCAGTAGAGTAGGCACAGGGTTGCGAGACAAGAAGATATTAACCGTATTCACATCTATGAAGGAATCTGGATTCGGGAAAAGAACCAAACCGTAGATAAGGAGAGCCAAGATGTCTTCGAAAGCCCGAAAGTCCAAATTATCCCAGAACAATTGAGCTTGATCTATCAGAAACTTGGCTAAGAAACCTTCAACCCTGCTTCGTGTCTCCTAGTTGGATACTACATCAGCCCTTTTTAGATATAGAGCTGAAGCAATGTCTTCTGGTCTAGGAGTCTTTTCCAAACCTGTGAAAGGCATCTTCTCTAGGATGGATATGCCCAATAAGTGCGAGAACTCTTCCAAAGTGGGAACTAGCTGATAGTCCAGGAAAGTGAAGCAATGATGCACCGGATCGAAGAACTGGAAAAGCACACTCATCATCTTCTCCTCAAACCTTGAGGTAACCAAGCTAAGAAGCTGACCATGTCTCCTAATGAATGAAGAAGTATCAGAAACTCTCGAGGCTAAATCTTTGAGTTGAGCAGGTATTTACACAAAGTTAACTCGAATGGTGTTTCTGCGCACGAAAGCCATAATCTGCAAAACAGAACAAAGATAAATCCCCTCGGTCTTTGAAATGGTTAGTATAATGAAGTACACATGCTATGTTATGATGCATGATGTCATGATAAAACACACAACAAGTATAGCAGATAACAGGCATGGTAAAGGCAAACAAGTCACACAATAGCCCTTAAGTTTAAGGCTTGCATGGGGTCTAGGTATTACCCTCTTGAAGTTCAGTTGGTTTCAACCTGTCCTAATAATAGTAACCGGGTTCTAGAGGTTCTCAATATCACTGACCATCCTTCATCGGTCATGGTTTCAGCTCACACAATCTTTTCTTGCGGCCAGAACTATCTCGAGAGTATGGTCTCGATGAGTGTAGCATCGAGTATCAACCAGTTCCCAGCTTTATACCGAGACCGGCTATCTCATTACTTCCTATGGCTAAGTTGGTCAATTATAGGTTCTAAGGTCAGTTGATATTTAACGACACACATAGCAACCCCATATTCTCCTCGTTTCTCCATAAGGGATACCGATACCAACCAATGTGCCACATCAACGTAGCTACTGCTTCAACCGTATTGGTCTATGCTATACATTTCCCTCACAGTTTATTGGTACTTACCTAAAAGGTGTCCCTCAGATCCGGGTTAGGATCTATAGTAACTCCCAATACAAAACCCTCAAAAGTAAAGCAATCGAATCAAACAAAAGAAGCAATTTATGATGAACTAATCCTAAGGTATACCCCACTTATCTCCCCAACAGAGTCGCCAGTTCTGTGATACGGTGGCAGAACCAGACTATTTTAGGAAAATGCTGGTTTGCATTTTGCGTTTGTGTTTGCAAAATGTCGCGGTAAACGAGAATTGCCACCGACTTTTATTTTATCCAACTGGAAAGGACAAAAGCACAGAAAAATTCCTTTTTCGAGATTTTGAGTACGGGGGGTAGATTATAGAAAGGGAAGGTATTAGCACCATTTCTATCCGTAGTTTTCTACGGGCTCTTAGGTACTTGCTCATCATTTTAAAAATTGCTTCCGTGTTTGTGTGTTTGAAAAGTTTTTATTTTTACTTCGTTTTAACCCTTGCTTCTGTCTTCAAGAGTGTAACGAAGTGTTTTTGAAAACTTTGTTTGAAAAGTGTACTAGTGTGAAAAAGTTTTATTTTGAGCAAGTTCCTACTAGCATCTACCTACTCGAAAAAAGAATGTTTCTGTTCTTGTTTCCTTTAGACAACGCTATCCCACTATTAGTGAGTAGGTAGTATCGTCGTTGGAGTTGTAAGGGTCAATTCGAAAGGGACGTACAATCACTAAAGCAATGTTCGGACGTCTTAGTAATAACCCTAGTGTCTTAAGATCATATTCGAGGCAACATTTCCGAGGTAACATTTCTGAGGCAACATTTCCGAACGGGACTTTTGATCTTTGTTTAGACAAGATGGCGACCACTAAAATATCCTATACTTAATGATCATTTTATCGAAGGCAACCGAAGTGAGAGTATACCCTAGGGGTGCACATGTGCGAGTGATTTGATTTCAAGTTATTATCTTTGCACATTTAGGGTTTGCTAACCATTTTAAAACTAACATACATTCTTGTCATGCAATCCTATTATCATACATCTAACAGTTAATATTTGCGAGAATTAAAATGCAGAAAGTAAAACTACGCTATTACAAGGCTTCAGGGAGGGGGGTTAATTACATAGCCAAAAACCCGTAAAATGATAAATAAAAGAAAACCCTAATTAAACTATTACATCTCATGAGCAGTTACATTAATTTTGTAAGAATAAGTAAATGCACGCGATGAAATGAGAACGAGAGAAAATTAGGGTTTTGACCCGTCTAAACCTAATTAAAAGAAGAATCATTTTTTGTTGTTTTTGATTATTTTGAGAAAATAAGGTTTTAATTAAATAAGTACAAACCTAAATACTAATCAATTTAAATTAAGAAAAATAATTAATTTGACCTATATTTATATTTTTGCTATTTTAAGAAAAGAAAATAAAAAAAAACCTAATTTTCTAATTTGTTTTAATTTATTTACAAAAGGTTAAAATTTCCCTAGATCTAAATTAAACTACTATTAAATTGATTTTGACAAAATAAATAAAAAAAACTAAATTCTAATTTGATGAAATTGATTTTATGAGTTTTTGTAAAAAAAGTATTAATTTTTTTGTGTGAGAAAATAATTTAAACAAAATTAAATAAATAAAAGAAATATAGAAGAAAAAGAGAGGAATGGGCCTGATATCAAAAGTAAAAGGGGGGTGTCAATAAGCCCAATATGCCTTGGTCCATGTTGACCTTCAGATTCCATGCTGCATGTTTGACTAGGCCCATGGTAGACCTTCAAGCACCAGGCGTTGGATTTGGTTTGCTTTAGATCCAATGGTTGAAAGCTGATGGCATATGGTGGATCTATGGGAAGCCTGCACATGGAATTACATATAGCAAAATAATATTGAAGAACAAGGGGACCTGGGGATTGAACCCAGGCCCTTTAGCATCTGGCCATAGTGTGCTTGGCAACTGGGCTGGCTGATTCTTTTGTATCTAAAATAAACAACAATTAATATAACAGAAAACAAGATAATGGAACCAAAAACACGCGAAGTTTGAATGGACCAGCCAGGGGGTGCCAAGCCACCCTTCTTCTTCCTCCCTCCGTTGGCAAAAGTCTAAGACTTTTACCTACGGACAAAGTTTGTAGCTATAGCCCTTGTGATTTCCCAAAACTCCCTGCAAGCATGATAAACTCATAACAATGGTACCAATCAACTCGTGACAACCTCACGAGTATCATGGTACCTTAATCGTTTCCCAATTGTACCTGTAATCAAAATCCCTAAAAATGAAACCTAAACCCTAATCATGGCAAATCTCTGTATGGCTAACAAAAACGCAATTGAATATATTCATTAGCTTGCAAATGTTTCACTGAACAAGAATATGTAAATAATTCATGCTACAAATGCCATAATCGTGAGATTGAATTTCAAGAAAGTACCAATGTCGTGAGGTACTTACAATGAGTTTTTGTGCATGAAAACGCTTGCTAATGATTGGGATGGACTCCTTGAATGCCCAGCAAGCGAATGAGATAGCTGGGAAGGCTTGAGATGGCCTGGAACTATGAAATCATATTTCCACTTTTGTTGAGTTTTTTCAAGTTCTCTCTCAGCTTCTCACGCCTCCAACCCCTCTGCTTTTGGTCTGGATTTGTTCTATATGTACCCTTGAGTGAATTAGGTTTACAAGTTTGCATCAAATCCTTGTAATTATGAAGATTTGATCCTTGATTCACACTTGTATCCAATCTTTCTAAAACAATAAAAATTCAATCATTTTGTGTACAAAAAAGCCTTGCACGATTTGATCTCATTGCCAGCTATTCATGGACCTGAAATATGCACAGAATCTCAAGGTTTAAATGATTTTGATATTTTCATTATTTATTATTGATTTTATTTGATTTAAATGAAATAAAAATCAAAATAAATGACAAAAATAAAATAAAGGTAAATGGGAAGGATCATGGGTCGTGGACCATGTTACAAACTCAATGCAAGCACAAAAAGTTGGGCCCATTTGACAAAAATTGCAACTTTGGCCACTTTTGACTTTTGGCAATTTTGCAAAAAAGGTCAACTTCACCAATGCATAACTCCTTTAATTTTGACCCTAGAGATGTGTTCTTGGACTTTTTAGAAAGCTCAAGATGTCCTCTAAACAACCCTTTTGGTATCATCTCAATTGAGTCTTCCATGTTCATGTATGAAGCTTTGACAAAAAAGGTGTTTTTGTTAACTTTTCAAAGTGACCTATAATGTCCAAATTCATAACTTCTTGTGAGTGCATATTTTGAACTTAGGAGATGAATATGATTTGTAGGGAATTCCATCCTATTCAAAATGAGCTTTGGATGGGTCATTCCTGATAAATTATGAGAAAGTTATGCTTGGTCAAAGTTGAGTTGACTTTTCCTATAAAACCCTAATTTAGCAACTTTTGGGTTTTGATGAATTGTGAGCAATCCTTGATGAATCATGATCAACCCTTGATAAAATGATGAATAATACTTCAAAATGAGTATGTTGACCAAGAATCTTGAAGTTTGACTGTATGTGGGCCACAATTGACTTTTGCCCTAACACAATCAATTTTCAGGCATTTGAATAGTTGATTGAGCAAAATTCTTCTGCAAGGCTTGAAACTTGACATGGATGATCTTGATAACATATTAGGATAATAGTGAGAATTTGGGACCCTTTTGATTCAAACATCTTGATGCAAACTGAAACCCTAATTTAAGGAATACTGCCTTAGGAGAGAGTTTGTCTGGTCAACCCTTGGACTTCCTTGAGCAATTTAAGGACCTCACTTGAAATGTATTGAGAAAAATGGGAGGGAAAATTTTGGGGTACAACATACCCCAATTTTTCCCACTAAGTTCCCTCCATCATATCATATCAATTCAATCACAACAAGACAACACACTAGGGTTTGATTCTTCTCCTTATCTTTAGCTTTTCTCTATGAGGAATCACCAAGCACCTTGACTTGTACTTTGTGATCATATATGCTTTGTTTTGATTATCCTTTAACTAATAAATACAATATTTTTTTGCCCTAAATTGTTGATGATGTAGGTGAAAGCACAATACATTCCATCAAGATTGATTTATGGATTCATGAGTCCATTTTTGTACCTTCCTCAACAAAGCTTCATTGAGATTCAAGCTTCACCATTGAAGATGACTTGAAGTAATGTCATGGAAAAGTTTATTATGATTCATAAAACTTCAAGTTGTCAATATATAGTTCAAAAGTACAAGGTTTGATTGAAGAAGTTAGACCCAATTAGACAAATCATTGATTCATTGATCACAAGTGCCTATCTCTTTCAATTTTCAATATTTGAAAGTGGTTTTGGTTGATATGATTTCTCCTTATCATACTCAATAACTTATATTCACATGACAAAGGTGTTTGTGCAATAAGGTTGGTACAAATGGCAAAGGTTTCCCAAGGCATTTTCTTGCTCTAGAAGCTAGGGTTTTGAACTTCAAAGGGGTACATCTTGCTCATTTTTTGGTATTTTTGAGTAATTCCAAAGACACCCTTCTATTCAAAGGGTTATTAACAAATAACTTTAAAATTTTAAAATAAATTTTATGTCGAAGAAACTTGATGGTGAAGAAAGATTACAAGTCCTCCAGATGAACCTTCAAATTCCCTTTATGTGACTTCAAATGATCATAACTTGATCAATTTTTATCACCTTGAGCCCATTATTTTTCCAAAATGATCTTGAATATTTGAACTTCAACCTTTACTTCATGTGAATTGTGTGAAAATGGATGGAAGATGCCCTAAGGATGCAAAAGATTATAGGTCATTTCATGAATTTTTGCCAACTTCAACAAGTCATAACTCTCTCAATTTTTGGAGATTTTTAATGTTTCAAGTTTCAAAATGTCATTCAAGAGATCTACTTCATACCATATTTTTTGGTCAAGAACAAATTTCAAGTGGAAGGCCATGTTTGGATGCAAGACATTATAAGTCATTTTTGAAGAAAAACTTAAAAATTTTCTAAGTATGGAAACTCAACTTCTTTTTCTCAACTTTGACTCATTACAACTTTCAGCTCAAACATCCATTTGATCCCATTATTTTCACATTATAAAGCTTGTAATCTTCTCTTTCTAAAGCTTAAAGAATCATGTCCTAAGACCCATTGAGTTGAGAATGCCATTGGTTTGAATTTGGCAATTTGAAACTGAATTTTTCACCAAGTCAGAAATTTGAAACTCTTGTTTTGACTTCTAATCACAAAATTGTTGCGCGTTTTTTTATCCTAAACATGTTTATTGAACTTCTATAAGTAATTAGTGCATTAAAACACAAGGGTTAGATGAGTTTTGATAAAAAATGAATCACACTATTCCCATGCCACATATTTACACGAATTCCCTCCAAACTTCATCATTTCACACGCTTGAGCATCCCATTGACTTACCTATAAATAGAGGATCATCCCTCATTAATTTCCTTAAGCTGTGAGAGCCAAACACACCCTGCCAAAACCTCACATGAACTTCAAATTTTTGAAATCAGTTTTTGAGATTTAAGCCTTTTCCTCTAAATTCTTTGCACAATCATCATCCTTCATCATCATACAAACTCTCCAACACTTAAACCAAGCAGAACGAGCCATAATTCAAGCTACAAAAGTCCATTTTCAGAGCTCCATTCTTGAACTTCGAACATGTAGAATTCTCCATCATTTGGATCCAAATGAGGCACTAACTTACTCTACTCCTTCTTCTGATTCTTGTGCTTCTTACAATTTTTAAATCCATTAAGAATTGAGAGAAATATCAACTGAAAGGTGCTCACTATTTTCTGAGTTTTTGATCCATATCTCCTTGCACACTTTATATAAATTTGGCGCGATGGTGGTGTTAGGATCGTCTTGAAGAGACGAATCTAATGATACTAGTATGTGATTCTAATTTTTCTGTTTGAAGAAACTCATAAAATCTCCATTGCAGGGTGTCTGGAGGTTGAAGATGATGACATGTCTCGTCTCAACCAATGATAGCGCGCCAATTGTCTTTTTCACTGGTTGCCCTTTTTCTGATCCAATGCATTTTCAAATAAGGTCCATATCAAGCACATCGCGTCTGGTCCACTTGATCAGCTTACTAACGCGTTTTGACTATGATCTAATGGTCCACATGTTTTTAGTTTTATTATTATTTTCTGATTTTATATTTTAATTGTTTTAAATTTCAAAAGTTCACAACTCTTTTATTTTTTACCCAAAAATTATGAAAAAAATATACAAAAATACTTTGAATTATTTATGACTTTATGAATATCTTTTCATATTTTGATTTTGATGTTTGGTATTTTTCATAATTTTTATCTTATTTGCTTTATTTTAATTGTTTAAAAAAATACTTTCTGACATTTTTTAATTCTGGAAATTTTTATAAAAATCATTTCCATTATTTCTGACCTTCTTAATTTTTTGTGAAATTTTATCTTAACTTTTAATATTTTTGATCTTGTTTCCCTTTATTTGAGCAATTTAAATTTGTTTAAAAATACTTTATGACTTAAAAAAATTACCAAAAATTTCATATAACTACTTGAGTTCATTTCTGATTTTTTTTATGGTCTTACTTATTTTTTCTTGATTAATTTGAATATAGTTGCTATTTTTCTCTCTATTTTTCATTTTAAAATCATTTAAAAACCCTTTTTTTCTTTTATTTTAAATACAATTTTATTTTTGTATATATTCTGGCTGATCTTGGACCATAAAATTTTGATCATGAACTTTATTAACATTGTTGGATCCATGATGTTGAGTCTAACTCCATAAAAACGGATGCATGATTTTAATAATAGTTTGATTAAATTTTTAGTTCAAATGTGGTTTATTCATTTCCCCTTACCTCTTCATCTTATCACATTCTTATTGTAATAAATGTTGTTAGAGCATGATTTACATATCATGTCTCAAAACATGAGGTGCATAGATTGTTATTGACCGACCTCAAAATAAGTGCGACTTCTATATAAGTCCACTTACGATTGCTTAATATAGCGCTAAATTTTATCCCGATTTGAGAAAATGATCATCCGTGGCCTAAACCTATGTTTGCAAGCCCAAGTATGTTGATTTGAACCCTTTGATCCAATAACTTTGACATTCATTGTTAGGAGGCTTTGGTTCTACCAATCCTCTAATGAATCTTCATCAAATTTGGTCAAAGTGGACCATTTAAACATCATTGATCATTATTTGTTATCTTGAGGATTCTTAAATGGATGATATACTTGACAAAAAACAAATTCAACTTGTTGTTGAGAGGATTTGGTTCTACCAATCTTCTAATGAGTTCCAAATGCAAGTTTCAAGACGGTAATCCAACTAACTACTAGTTCCTAACAATTAACCTTATTTTATGCTTTTATTTTATGCTTTTACTTTATATCCCATTAACTTTAGCATTTACATTTCATGTTATTTTCATCTTTGCTCACCTGAGCCTTTATATTCATGTCACTTTTTATTTTTCTCACTTAAGCTTTTCATTTATTTTTAAAGATACCTAATAATCAACTTAAACTCTAAAAAACTTTAATGTCACTTGGACTACTTGGTTACTATCCTTGGCATTTTGGAGTTATGGACTTCTTGGACTTAGGAGTAGAGACCTTGACCTATGTTGGGGACCTTGTGACCTTAATTGTTATTTTGTCTGGAGTTCTTAGGGTATACCCTAAGACATTGGATTGTTTGTTTGCTTTGTGTGCAGGTTATTGTGATTACACACTTTGTCTGTAATCTGGAATCCATCTGAATACAACTGTTACTCTGACCAATTTTTGTGAAGACTTAATGCAATTGAAGCTTGATATTCTTAATAAGTTTATAACAATTGCTTGCTTGGTTTTAAATTCAAAGGATAGAATTATACATTGACTCATTGTGTCAAGTGTTGGTTTCTTGTTGGTCAGATGGTCCTTCTCCTTAGCTTTTACTTTATGCTTTAGGATAGTCCCTCCATCTCCTCCCATCTTCTTTAATTTCAAAAATCTTCTCCCTCCTTTTGAAAACTCTTCTTGTTTTAAAACTTGAAGCACTTTCATAATAAACTTGGACTTATGTCCATGCATTTTCAAAAAAATATTTTCTTAATCAAACTTTAATCAATTTAATAATACTTTGACATGTTTGTGAAAAACTAAAAGTCAATAAATCTCATTCAAACTATTTTTCCATTTTGACTTTTATATTTAAAACATTTTTCTCAAAAGATCAGACTCTTGTCAATCTTTGTAGTGATGTGAGCTACTATACTTCTACAATATGTAGTGAAGTGAGATATTTTCCACTAGGGTGTTGAGTGAGGCTCTTGTTCATATCCTCCACTTTGAGATGATGCAAATTCCCCTTTCTCATAATTGTGGGTAGTAAGTATCTTCTTCCACTCGGATAAGACGATGATGTCTTGTCTCCTAAAATTAATCAACACACTTGTGTTTTAAAATTTTAAAAAGGTGAACTACGAGTACCTTGATCCCCTATTGCACGGAAGGTGGTACATAGGCACTAAAGGTTCACAACCGCGGTGGGTGCAAAAATCATAAAAAAATACTTCTTCTCTCATCTCCACAATCTATTTTTATGCAACATTTTATAGCCAAAATATACAAATTTTTCAAAGAGGTTCATGCGGAGTACCGTAGATGTTTAGGGTGCTAATACCTTCCCTTTGCATAACTAACCCCTTTACCAAGAATATTTCCCCCTCTTTTGGGTTATTCGCTCTTTTCCCATTCCTTTAGAAACAATAAAGCGAGGTGGAAATTTTTATTTTGATCTGTGCGAGTCAAGTCAACCCAATGGCTTAGTCTCAACATTTCCACCGCTACACCTACCCCCTGAACTCAATAATCTCTAGGTTTTTCCCGTTCTTTTAACCTTTTCCTTATTGGATAAAATAAAATTCGGTGGAGAATCTTACTATCCGCAACATTTGCGATAAAATGTGCAAACCAAAAGTTAGTTCTCCCACCGTATTACATACCTGCACAAGCTCATCCCCGACGGAGATACATTCCTCAACAAGTCTAATTTGTCCTCAGACAGAAATTGAGGCCCCTTCCAGCTATTAACATAACCATACTCCCCAACAGATCCCCTAGTGGATAAAGGAGTTTGATCATTTCTCCCGCATATAATGGAAACTTCTCCCGCATGGCCTACTAAATTCTAATCCTTGTCAGAGATTATGTCCTAAACATAACTTACAGGAATTTAATTCTCCAACGGAGTTTAGTTCCCTAACACTGTAAAATCCCCTGCAGAATTCTCTTCTCCAGTATGGTTTACTTCTCCAGCAGGGTTTATTTCCCCAACAAGGTTCATTTCTCCGATTACTGCAAATCCCCGGTAGAATTCTCTCTGCCAACAAAGTGTAGTCAAAGTTTCTATCCTCAGAGAGTTGCTATAGAATCTGAAATTGGGCCAGATATCATGTAACTTTATCTTCCCCCAGAAGTGCTGGTATCTATATCGGAAACTCGATTAGACACGCCTCAGAAGGTTATCCATCACTTTTATCCCTAGTCAGGGTATATAAGAACTAAATTCCCCAGTAAAGTGGTGAACGACCAATGTTCCTGAACTCTTCTATCCCCAAGTAGAAGTCAAACGTCCCCAGCGGAGTATCCTCAAAGCAGAAAGCAGGAATCCCCAATATAGACATTTTAAACAAGGTTGAAGATTCATATTCTTCATCCCCGGCAACAGTCAAGGATTTAGTTTCCCCAACTAGAGATGTTATACAAAGCTACCAATACGCTTCAACAAATCTCACATCTATACATCATTTACAAGTATCATAGCATATGCATACAACACACATATGACACTCTCATTTATTTTGAGAATATCATTACGCAATGCATTACATACATAATGACATTGCATAAGTACTAACTTTATCTTTTCAGGTAAAGTCTACCAACAAACGAACATCATCAGCAATTCTCAAACAGGTCAGAGATTAATTCCCGAAACAGGACAGGGCAACTATCTATATGACCGGGCAGCAGAACCCCCGGCTAACTCTGCGTAGTGTGATCAATCATCGAAATTTAATTTGCCTTTTTTAATTAACAAAATTTAAACTAATAATAAAAGTGTGTTTATTATTATTGTCTTGTGGTGATCAGTTATGGCCTTAGTTTTTTCCTTTATTTTGTTTTGGGATTGTAAAATACGGCCTGCGTGTCGTGCCTCTCTCTAAAATTCTTGATGTAACTTCTTTTCTCATCTCACTCCCTCGTATGTAAAACGAGTTTCTTTTATGTAATGTCATTGTGATACGGTGGGAGAACTGACTTGAGGTTTGCATTTGTTTTCGCAAATGTTTCGGTTGAGCAAGAGTCGCCACCGACTTTTTATTTTATCCTAAGGAAAGGTTAAAAAGCACAGCAAAAAACCTTTTGAGATGTTTCTTGGGTTCGGGGAGTAGATTATAGAAAGGGAAGGTATTAGCACCCTTTCTATCCATGGTTATCCATGGGCTCTTAGTTACTTGCTTTAGATCACTTGCCTTTTGTTTTCAATTGTTTGAAATGGTGCTTGTGTGTGTGGGTTTTGAAAATTATTTTGAAAAAGAGGCCAATGTGGTGGCAATCTTTGTAATGATCCATGTGGGGATGTATACAAAGATGTACGTCTTTTGAAAAGGTTTTCATTTGTTTTTGAAAGTTGTTTTGAAAGTGTAGTGATGTGTGATTTAGAAAATAGGCAAGTGTTTTTTTGTTTTGCAAGTTTGATTCAAGTAACTAAGAGGTTGTCTACTCCTAAATTTCTCAAAGATTATTGCTATGTTTTAACCCTTTTTGACAAGTTTGTTCCACCATTGTATTTGGTGGACAATCTTATGTTAGGATGTGAAAGGGACGGGCGCGGGTCATCGTTTAGACCATAATTGCAATGGCGCCAAGTATCTTTGGGCATTTTCTTTAAGGGACTTGATCATTTGTTTAGGTAAACATTTTGAAAGTGTTATCGAGGGACTATGATCATTCAATTTGTTTGTTTTGCCCAAAGAGACCTAACATACAACATGGCCCAATTTTGAAAGGCAACAAGTGGAATACCCTAGGGGGTGCAAGTGTGATTTATGTGTCCATTTTCATGCTTGTTTGTCTTGAGATTAGGTCATAACTATTTTGTCGTTTTTCGCATACAAACCCTAATTCTAACATGGTATAATTGGAAAGCAATAAAGTGCGAAAATACATTTACTAAGCTATTACAAAACCAAATATGGGAAGGGGGGTACAAATGTTCAAATGGGGATTTTGACAAGGAATTTAAACCTAAAACTATTACATCAATATTGAAATATTTTACAAGATGATTAATTTACATAGATTAAATAAAATAAGACAAATATGCAAGAATGCAAAAAGAATTTTTATATGTATGAAAAAAGAATTATTTATATAAAATAAAAAAAAAGAGAAAATAAAAAGGTATTATTTTTTGGAGTATTTTCATATTTAGGGCAAAACCCTAATTCTATTAAATAAAATGTATTATTATTTAATTTAATACAAGTATTTATTTATTATGTACAAAAATAAAATAAAATGAAGTATATTTATAAAAAGTATTTTTTATGTCAAATATTAATAAAATGAAAAAATATAGGTATTTTTGTATTTTAACCTAAATATACTAATAAATATATATATATATATATATATATATATATATATATATATATATATATATATATATATATATATATATATATATATATATATATATATATATATATATATATATATATGTATTAAGTTCTAAATATATATTATATATAAAAATAATAATATTTAATGTTTAATAAAAAAAAGTATTTTTTCTATAAAATATTTTCAGAAAGTAAAACAAAAATAAAAGTGTATAAAAATGTATTTGCACTATTTTAGTATTTTAAACAAAAATATATGTATTTATCTATTTATGTATAAACTAAAAGAAAACTAAATAAATGCCTAATAAATTCAAAAATGGTGAGAAAAAATATTTTTATATTTTTAATATCATGAGAAAAAAATAAATAAGTCAATCAAAAAAGAAAAAGTCAAAAAGTCAAAGAAATGAGCAAAATGGGCTCAGGGGGTTCAGAAGCAATTATGTGGTGCAAAAAGAAAAGTCAACACAAGCCCAGCCCATGAAGACCTTTCTTCAACCTCCAGCCTTCTGTTTGAACAAAACGCGCGCCACTTTCTTCCATTGCAAGGTCCTGATTCCTTGAGTTTTAGCAAAAACTTCCAACATCAAAACTGTTAAGCATCTTCCCACGAATTCACACATATAAAAAACATGTTTTAACTCTCAGAAATGAGAGAGAATTTCTTCTCTCCCAATTCTTAACCTAATTTTTGTTCAAAGTTCAGACATCAAATTCTTGCAACACACATAATATAAATAAAATCTAATTATATGGGCATGTTCAGGGCAATGATTATGACATATTCTCTTCACAAACCTAAAGCTAACAATGCCTAATAAGAGAGATACGAATTCAAAAACTTACCTGTTCAGTTGAAGTTCTATCTGGCAATGGAGAAGCTCTCAGTGCAAGGTGATGATTGGGATAGCTTCCTTGAGGTCCAGGGATGCTATTCCAAGCTTTACTTTGTCTTGAAAGCTTTTGAATCGAGCTAGAGCACTTCACCTGCAAATCAGAAATGTGAAAATGGTGGAACCAGTTAGAGGGATTACAGGTTGTGTTTTAGCTTTTGGTTAGCTTGCATAAATGGTAGGGAAGGTGTATGAACTGGTTTGGGCAAGAATGCTTGAAAGGATTGAGAGTTGGAACTCAATCTGCAGAGGTTGCTCTGTTTGAGCAGTTTCAAGGTGATTCTGAGTTTTGGGATGGATTGGAGGTAAAAGGCTCGTGCTTTAGCTTGGTTGAGATGTGTGGAATGTGTTTGATAAGTTTGTCTAAGTGTTTGTAAGCTGAGATGGAAGTTGGTACAAGTTATGCTATCTTACTTGAACTTGAAGCAAGCAATGGCCACTTGATCATTCTAGCCTGTACAGACCCTCACACTATGCTGCACACATTGGCCTTGATCAGTGCAATTTGCTCACAAACTTGTGCCAAGAAGATTTGGACTGTACCACTTGGATTGCAAACTTGACATAAAGTTCTACTTTTTCAAAATGGAAATAATGCTTTTTCTAGTTTAGGGTTAATTCTCCATGTAATATCCAAAGGCTTAGAATAACAACTTGGTTCAATGGTTTTGCATTAAATTTATGAGTGTCAAAGGGTTTTAGGACCTGTAATGTAGCTTAAGTATGCTGAGATTAAAATGCATAGTGTTATAAACATGTACATGGCCAAGAACAAAAGTGACTTTTTCCCATTTTGCAAAATTCGATTCTCCCTAACCATGAGGTTGTTTGAGAAGTTCTTGGACATTTTAGAAAATTTGGAATGTGTACTACAATCCATCTTTGAAATGCAAATTGAAATTCCAAGTGGAAGTGTATGGAAAATGGCCTTGAAGTTAGGTAGAAAATCTTGTCAAAAAGGTCAAATTTTCACTAAGTTATGAATGGTTTAGTGCCCTTATTCAAAAATTTGTAACTTGAGATACAAGCCTCATTTGGGAAAACTTTGTAAATCAAAGTTGTAGATTATGTAACAAGATACAACTTTCATGTTTTTACTTTTGTTTAAATCCAAATGAATCTTGGTGAGAAAGTGGGGCAAAGTTGGGAAAAAATTAGGGTTTTCCATAACTTAGAAAAATTCTAAGTTATGAAAAATTCCATTTCAAACCCTAATTTGCATTTCTTGGTTTCTTGGTGAACAAGTTTCATTATTTGGCATGTTTTGATGAAAAATGAATCTTGACTCTTGATTTTGACCAAAAAGTCAAAGTTTGACTTTTCAGTATACAGTCAAAATTGATCAATTGACTGGGAAATTCAACTGTCAATCTTGTGTACTTGGGATCTTTTGAGTTTGTTGAGCATGTCAAGATAATTCCATGGGGTCCTTGAGTCCATATATGAGCTTGGTTTGCCATTGGCTAGGTCAAACAGTCAAAAATTGCCTTTGTGCAGCCAAAACCCTAAAAATGACCATTTTGCCCTTTTGATGATCTGATCAAATTTCTTATGGAATTGTGATCCAAACTTGATCAAATGGTCCATATGAGTTCATAATGTTGATGTGGGTCAAAAATCATGAGGTTTGACTGTCAATTGACCACAGTTGACTTCTTCCCCAATACAGTTGATTTCTAGGTTAACTGTCCAATTGACTGGGCAAAATTTGGAATCAAGACTTGAAACTTGGTACGGATAAACTTGGGAGTCCAACATGAAGCATGAAAGTCATCTTAGGCATTTTAGGTCAAAACATCTTTGTGCAAACACAAACCCTAATTTGGATCAACAGTGCAAGGAGAAGTCTTGAGCAGAGGAAACCCTAACTGGATCTTGAGCTCCAAGGGTTTTGTGATGAGAAAATGTTGAGGAAATGGGAGGGCAAATTTTGGGGTACAACAGTAATGTTATAAAGAAAGAGAAGAATACAATATCAAAGGAGGATAACCTTGGAGATCTTGCTTGGAGAAGTTTAGATCGTTATTAGGTTAGCTTAGGTTCTCTCATTGGCTTGGGAGAACAATTGCGCTAGGGGCCATAACTGTATCCTTTTATGTATATTGATGCATGAGAGAGACGAATTGCATGTTAAGCCGGTGAGATCAAACTAATAACAAAATCCCTCAAGTTAAATATTAAGTTCATGCTTTCCAAGTTTTAGCACTCATCAAGACTAGTATCGAATAATGTAGGTTTCGCCTACGCGAGGTGCATATTCTATATTAGTAAGGTGCGATGGGATAATTGTAATATCCAACTGCTAAAACAATGGGTCAAACTTAACTAAACACATTATAATAAGATTATACATGTTTAGAAGCAAGAGTTGGGAATGATTCATATGATGAATTAGAATAAGGAGTTATTCACCCAACTGAAAATATTCGAGAGTTGTACGAGATACAATTGGAAGGAGTTCCTACCTAAATAACCTAGTTTTGTGTAATCAGCCTAACACTGACTTAGAACGAAGTGAAATGTGGATCTCGACCCACTAGAAAGTCTTCCAACGGGATTTTCCGAATCAAATGATGAGGGTCATTTGGTTTGAGTAAAATAGTGGGAGCATATTTGATTAAAGGCCTAATTAAATATGTTGTTTTAATGATACTTATATTTTCATTTTTTTTGTAGATTACCATGACAACAAACAACCATATTTTGCGATCAATCCTAGATAAGGAAAAATTGTCTGGGACAAATTTCCTGGATTGGCACCGAAATCTGAGGATTATCCTCAAGCACGATAAGAAGCTGTATGTCTTGGAGACACCTGTTCCTGAAGAGGAACCGCCTAGTTCGGCACCTAAGGCAGAAAGAGAAGCTTATAAGAAGCATCTTGATGATGCTAATGAAGCCGCTTGTCTCATGCTAGCTACTATGAACTCGGAGTTGCAAAAGCAACACGAGAACATGTCAGCGTTCGATATGATCGGACATCTGAAAATGCTCTATCAAGAGCAGATAAGAAATGAGAGGTTTCAGGTTTCAAAGGCCCTTTTTAACAGCAAGTTATCTGAGGGAAACCCTGTAGGTCCCCATGTACTCAAAATGATTGGGTATGTGGAGAACCTTGAAAGGTTAGGGTTTCCGCTTGGAAAGGAACTTGCAACTGATTTTATCTTGCAATCGTTGCCAGATAGCTTTAATCAGTTTGTCATGAATTTCAATATGAATGACATGGATAAGAGTCTTCCAGAATTGCTAAGCATGTTGAAAACTGCTGAGCAGAATATGAAGACAAAAGGGAAGTCCATTCTGATGGTCAGTAATGGAAAGAAGCTGAACAAGAGGCCTACCAAGCAGGTTGGTAAAGGGAAAGGCAAGGAAGTTGCCAAGCCTAAACCTACTGTTCCTGCTTTGAAGCCTAGTGGAGGCATAGCAAAGGAGGGCACTTGCTTCCATTGCGGTAAGACCAGACATTGGAAGAGAAACTGCCCAAAGTACCTGGAAGATAAGAACAATGGAGTAGGGACTTCAAATTCAGGTATTTTTGTTATTGAAATTAATTTATCTACTTCTGCATCATGGGTATTAGATACTGGATGCGGTTCTCACATTTGTACTAATGTGCAGGGGCTAAAAAGGAGTAGAGATTTGGAAAAAGGTGAAGTTGACCTACGAGTTGGAAATGGAGCAAAGGTTGCTGCTTTAGCCGTAGGAACTTATGTTTTGACTTTACCTAGTGGTTTAATAATTCAGTTAGAGAACTGTTATTATGTACCTGCAATTAGTAGGAATATTATTTCCGTTTCTTGTTTGGACAAGTTTGGTTTTTCATTTATAATAAAGAACAATTGTTGCTCTATTTATTTGAATGATATATTCTATGCTTCTGCACAAATGAACAATGGACTATATGTCCTTGATCTTGAAATGCCAATTTATAACATTAATACTAAACGGATTAAACCTAATGAGTTAAATCCAAGCTACCTTTGGCACTGTCGCTTAGGCCACATAAATGAGAAACGCATTTCCAAACTCCATAAAGATGGACTCTTGGACTCTTTTGATTATGAATCATATGAGACATGCAGATCTTGTTTAATTGGAAAGATGACAAAGTACCCATTCACAGGAAAAGGTGAAAGGGCTAATGATCTTTTGGCCCTCATACATACTGATGTATGTGGACCACTGAACATACCAGCCAGAGGAGGTTTTCAATACTTCATCACATTTACTGATGATTTCAGTAGATATGGTTATGTGTATTTAATGAAACACAAATCTGAAACCTTTGAAAAATTCAAGGAATTCAAGAATGAAGTACAAAACCAACTAGGTAAGAATATTAAAGTTCTTCGATCAGATCGAGGCGGTGAATATTTAAGCCTAGAGTTTGATGACCATCTAAAGGAATGTGGGATTTTATCCCAACTTACTCCTCCCGGAACACCACAATGGAATGGTGTATCCGAGAGAAGAAATCGGACCTTGTTAGACATGGTTCGATCTATGATGAGTCACGCCGATCTTCCGAACTCCTTTTGGGGACATGCACTATTGACTGCAGCTTACACACTTAACCGAGTTCCATCCAAAAAGGTTGAGAAGACACCATATGAGATATGGAGTGGTAAGAAACCACATATGTCTTACATGAAGATTTGGGGTTGTGAAGTTTATGTGAAACGACAAATTTCAACTAAGCTTGAGCCCAAATCTGACAAATGCTTATTTGTTGGGTATCCTAAAGAAACAAGAGGGTATTACTTCTACAATCCTTCTGAGGGCAAAGTGTTTGTCGCTCGAACTGGAGTTTTTCTGGAAAAGGATTTTATTTCCAAAATAATCAGTGGGAGGAAAATAGAGCTTGAAGAAATTCAAGAACCACAAAGCATTGATACACCTATGGAGGAATTAGAGCAGGAAACACAAGTAGTTGTGGAAGAGCAACCTGCTCAAGTAGAACAAGACCAGCGTAGGTCAAGCAGGATACGTCAACAACCTGAGAGATATGGATATCTCATAAGTGATCAGGGTGATGTATTACTCATGGATCAAGATGAGCCTGTGACCTACCAAGAGGCCATAACTGGTCCTGAGTCTGAGAAGTGGCTAGAAGCCATGAAATCTGAAATGGATTCCATGTACACAAACCAGGTTTGGACCTTGGTAGAGCCTCCTATAGGAGTTAACCCTATAGGATGCAAGTGGGTCTTCAAAAAGAAGACTGACATGGATGGTAAGGTACATACCTATAAGGCAAGACTGGTTGCAAAAGGCTATAAACAAATTCATGGGGTGGACTATGATGAAACCTTTTCACCAGTTGCAATGCTTAAATCTGTTCGGATTTTACTTGCTATCGCTGCATATCATGATTATGAAATATGGCAGATGGATGTCAAAACTGCTTTCCTTAATGGGAATCTTCTTGAGGATGTGTACATGACACAACCCGAAGGATTTGACATACTAGAGGAAGCCCAAAAGATATGTAAGTTACAACGATCAATTTATGGATTAAAGCAAGCTTCCAGAAGCTGGAATCTTCGTTTTGATGAAACAGTAAAACAATATGGATTCATCAAGAATGAAGATGAGCCTTGTGTCTACAAGAAGGTTAGTGGGAGCACGATCGTATTCCTGGTATTATATGTAAATGACATATTACTCATTGGAAACGATGTCCCTACCTTGCAACAAGTGAAGACTTGGTTAGGGAAATGCTTTTCAATGAAGGACCTAGGTGAAGCAGCCTATATATTAGGAATCAGGATCTATAGAGATAGGTCACAAAAACTGCTTGGCCTAAGTCAGAGTACATACATAGAAAAAGTGTTGAGACGCTTTAATATGCATGATTCCAAGAAAGGATTCATACCTATGCAACATGGCATGTGTCTGTCAAAAACACAATCCCCTTCAAGTAAGGAAGAAAGGGATCGCATGGATAAGATTCCATATGCATCTGCAATAGGATCTATCATGTATGCCATGCTATGTACTCGACCAGATGTCTCGTATTCTTTAAGTGCAACGAGTAGGTACCAGTCTAATCCCGGTGATGCTCATTGGGTAGCTGTCAAGAATATCCTTAAGTACTTGAGAAGGACTAAGGATTCATTCTTGATATATGGAGGTCAGGAAGAGCTTGCTGTAATTGGATACACTGATGCTAGCTTCCAGACAGATAAGGATGACTTTAGATCGCAATCTGGTTATGTGTTTTGTTTAAATGGTGGCGCTGTGAGCTGGAAAAGTTCAAAGCAAGATACAGTTGCTGATTCTACAACCGAGGCTGAGTATATTGCTGCCTCAATTGCAGCAAAGGAAGCTGTTTGGATCAAGAAGTTCATTAGTGAACTTGGCATAGTCCATAGCATTGTGGATCCCATTGATCTCTATTGTGATAACAATGGTGCTATCGCACAAGCTAAGGAGCCTAGATCTCACCAACGATCCAAACACATACTTAGGCATTATCATCTCATTCGAGAGATAATCGATCGGGGAGATGTGAAAATATGCAGAGTACCTACACTTGACAATGTTGCTGACCCATTAACAAAGCCTCTTGCGCAGCTGAAGCATGATGGACATACTAGATCTATGGGTATTAGGGGTAAGCCTGATTGGCTCTAGTGCTAGTGGGAGATTGTTGGTGTAAGCCCTAGAGGCCAATACTTTTGGTACTTGTATCGAATTATTTATTAATAATAAAAGACATTTCTTTATTATGTTTTCCAAAATAATAAAGTCCCTAGAATGGTTTATTGGTTTAATGAAATGTTAAGTGTGACTTAATCATGAGATCCCATTAAACATAAGAAACTATTATTAAAGTATCCGTAGTCAAGCTTTAATGTGAAGTGGGATAACATTAAAGCATTAAGATTATTATGAAGATAGATTGATGATCACATCTCATGGATCATAGATAAGGAGTTATCAAGTCTTGACATAGGTATGAATATTAGGAGTAATATTTATACTGGATTGACCCGTTATGAGAATACTACATAGAATGTTATGCAAAGTGTCATAAGTTATTCTCATGATGATAATGGTGTATACCACCCTTCGACCTGAAACCACTATGGACCCTAGATGTAGAGTCAAGTACTTTATTGCTGATCAAACGTCATCCGTAACTGGATGACTATAAAGATGGTTGATGGGTACTTCACAAAGCATGCTAAGGGACATGAGTGACCTAGATGGAATTTGCTCATCCTGCATAACAGGATAAATGTCTAAGGGCCCAATATTGAACTGGACAAGGGTGACACAGTGTATGCCTTGTGTTCAATATAGACATGAGGGCAAAAGGGTAATTGTACAACACAAATATTATCATGGAAAAGGTTTGGTCAGATCACATGACATTTTCGTGACTTGGGTAACAGTGATGTGTTGCTAGATACCGCTCACTGTTTATTATATTAAATGTGTAATTTAATATAATTGCCAACGTCGCGAAAACCTACAGGGTCACACACATAAAGGACAGGTTGATGAGAGATAGAATAAATAAGGAACACCGTAAGGTACGGTGCACTTAAGTGTAATACGGAAAGTGGTAAGGTACCACGTGGATAAGTGATATATGGTACATCATAAGGTATGATGTCCATAAGCTTAATTGGGCTTTTAGCTTATAGCCTTAATTGGGCTTTTAGCTTGTAGCCCACACGAGTGATTCTATAAATAGATCCCTTGTGATGAAGTTTTTTCACTTGATGCATTTTCGTTTTTGACTCTCTCTCTCACTCAAGGTTTCCGTTCGTGATCAGCTAGCACTGTGACCGGAAGCGATCTGCTCGTGTGAACTGAGTAGAGGCGTTGTTCTTCATCAACGCTCATGATCACGACATCAAAGGTCTGAATCGCCACAAGAGGTAAAACTTTCTATCACTGACCATGCTCATTCGTAAGGATCTCTAAAGGAAAATTTTATATTCCGCTGCGTTTTGATCGCAATTTTCCTTCATATTCCCCCTCTGATTCCAAGCAACGGGACATTAGGATATCCCCCACATCGATCAATGACAACAATGCTTTCCATAACCTTAGAACAAAGAATGTATGTATGGGAAAGGGACATTATCCTGTAAGACCATCCTAGCCCTTCCTCATTCTTCAGCACAGACTTGGGGAGGTGTGAAATAAACCACCTCGCCAGCAAAGGCATACAACACATGAGAGTCCCTCTTCTACGCACAGTACGAGTATAAAGGGCATGCAAGATATCACCCAGTAGAGTAGGCACAGGGTTGCGAGACAAGAAGATATTAACCGTATTCACATCTATGAAGGAATCTGGATTCGGGAAAAGAACCAAACCGTAGATAAGGAGAGCCAAGATGTCTTCGAAAGCCCGAAAGTCCAAATTATCCCAGAACAGTTGAGCTTGATCTATCAGAAACTTGGCTAAGAAACCTTCAACCCTGCTTCGTGTCTCCTAGTTGGATACTACATCAGCCCTTTTTAGATATAGAGCTGAAGCAATGTCTTCTGGTCTAGGAGTCTTTTCCAAACCTGTGAAAGGCATCTTCTCTAGGATGGATATGCCCAATAAGTGCGAGAACTCTTCCAAAGTGGGAACTAGCTGATAGTCCAGGAAAGTGAAGCAATGATGCACCGAATCGAAGAACTGGAAAAGCACACTCATCATCTGCTCCTCAAACCTTGAGGTAACCAAGCTAAGAAGCTGACCATGTCTCCTAATGAATGAAGAAGTATCAGAAACTCTCGAGGCTAAATCTCTGAGTTGAGCAGGTATTTACATAAAGTTAACTCGAATGGTGTTTCTGCGCACGAAAGCCATAATCTGCAAAACAGAACAAAGATAAATCCCCTCGGTCTTTGAAATGGTTAGTATAATGAAGTACACATGCTATGTTATGATGCATGATGCCATGATAAAACACACAACAAGTATAGCAGATAACAGGCATGGTAAAGGCAAACAAGTCACACAATAGCCCTTAAGTTTAAGGCTTGCATGGGGTCTAGGTATTACCCTCTTGAAGTTCAGTTGGTTTCAACCTGTCCTAATAATAGTAACCGGGTTCTAGAGGTTCTCAATATCACTGACCATCCTTCATCGGTCATGGTTTCAGCTCACGCGATCTTTTCTTGCAGCCAGAACTATCTCGAGAGTATAGTCTCGATGAGTGTAGCATCGAGTATCAACCAGTTCTCAGCTTTATACCGAGACCGGCTATCTCATTACTTCCTATGGCTAAGCTGGTCAATTATAGGTTCTAAGGTCAGTTGATATTTAACGACACACATAACAACCCCATATTCTCCTCGTTTCTCCACAAGGGATACCGATACCAACCAATGTGCCACATCAACGTAGCTACTGCTTCAACCGTATTGGTCTACGCCATACAGTTCCCTCACAGTTTATTGGTACTTACCTAAAAGGTGTCCCTCAGATCCGGGTTAGGATCTATAGTAACTCCCAATACAAAACCCTAAAAAGTAAAGCAATCGAATCAAACAAAAGAAGCAATTTATGATGAACTAATCCTAAGGTATACCCCACTTATCTCCCCAACAGAGTCGCCAGTTCTGTGATACGGTGGCAGAACCAGACTATTTTAGGAAAATGCTGGTTTTCATTTTGCGTTTGTGTTTGCAAAATGTCGCGGTAAACAAGAATTGCCACCGACTTTTATTTTATCCAACTGGAAAGGACAAAAGCATAGAAAAATTCCTTTTTCGAGATTTTGAGTACGGGGGGTAGATTATAGAAAGGGAAGGTATTAGCACCATTTCTATCCGTAGTTTTCTACGGGCTCTTAGGTACTTGCTCATCATTTTAAAAATTGCTTCCGTGTTTGTGTGTTTGAAAAGTTTTTGTTTTTACTTCGTTTTAACCCTTGCTTCTGTCTTCAAGAGTGTAACGAAGTGTTTTTGAAAACTTTGTTTGAAAAGTGTACTAGTGTGAAAAAGTTTTATTTTGAGCAAGTTCCTACTAGCATCTACCTACTCGAAAAAAGAATGTTTCTGTTCTTGTTTCCTTTAGACAACGCTATCCCACTATTAGTGAGTAGGTAGTATCGTCGTTGGAGTTGTAAGGGTCAATTCGAAAGGGACGTACAATCACTAAAGCAATGTTCGGACGTCTTAGTAATAACCCTAGTGTCTTAAGATCATATTCGAGGCAACATTTCCGAGGTAACATTTCCGAGGCAACATTTCCGAACGGGACTTTTGATCTTTGTTTAGACAAGATGGCGACCACTAAAATATCCTATACTTAATGATCATTTTATCGAAGGCAACCGAAGTGAGAGTATACCCTAGGGGTGCACATGTGCGAGTGATTTGATTTCAAGTTATTATCTTTGCACATTTAGGGTTTGCTAACCATTTTAAAATTAACATACATTCTTGTCATGCAATCCTATTATCATACATCTAACAGTTAATGTTTGCGAGAATTAAAATGCAGAAAGTAAAACTACGCTATTACAAGGCTTCGGGGAGGGGGGTTAATTACATAGCCAAAAACCCGTAAAATGATAAATAAAAGAAAACCCTAATTAAACTATTACATCTCATGAGCAGTTACATTAATTTTGTAAGAATAAGTAAATGCACGCGATGAAATGAGAACGAGAGAAAATTAGGGTTTTGACCCGTCTAAACCTAATTAAAAGAAGAATCATTTTTTGTTGTTTTTGATTATTTTGAGAAAATAAGGTTTTAATTAAATAAGTACAAACCTAAATACTAATCAATTTAAATTAAGAAAAATAATTAATTTGACCTATATTTATATTTTTGCTATTTTAAGAAAAGAAAATAAAAAAAAACCTAATTTTCTAATTTGTTTTAATTTATTTACAAAAGGTTAAAATTTCCCTAGATCTAAATTAAACTACTATTAAATTGATTTTGACAAAATAAATAAAAAAAACTAAATTCTAATTTGATGAAATTGATTTTATGAGTTTTTGTAAAAAAAGTATTAATTTTTTTGTGTGAGAAAATAATTTAAACAAAATTAAATAAATAAAAGAAATATAGAAGAAAAAGAGAGGAATGGGCCTGATATCAAAAGTAAAAGGGGGGTGTCAATAAGCCCAATATGCCTTGGTCCATGTTGACCTTCAGATTCCATGCTGCATTTTTGACTAGGCCCATGGTAGACCTTCAAGCACCAGGCGTTGGATTTGGTTTGCTTTAGATCCAATGGTTGAAAGCTGATGGCATATGGTGGATCTATGGGAAGCCTGCACATGGAATTACATATAGCAAAATAATATTGAAGAACAAGGGGACCTGGGGATTGAACCCAGGCCCTTTAGCATCTGGCCATAGTGTGCTTGGCAACTGGGCTGGCTGATTCTTTTGTATCTAAAATAAACAACAATTAATATAACAGAAAACAAGATAATGGAACCAAAAACACGCGAAGTTTGAATGGACCAGCCAGGGGGTGCCAAGCCACCCTTCTTCTTCCTCCCTCCGTTGGCAAAAGTCTAAGACTTTTACCTACGGACAAAGTTTGTAGCTATAGCCCTTGTGATTTCCCAAAACTCCCTGCAAGCATGATAAACTCATAACAATGGTACCAATCAACTCGTGACAACCTCACGAGTATCATGGTACCTTAATCGTTTCCCAATTGTACCTGTAATCAAAATCCCTAAAAATGAAACCTAAACCCTAATCATGGCAAATCTCTGTATGGCTAACAAAAACGCAATTGAATATATTCATTAGCTTGCAAATGTTTCACTGAACAAGAATATGTAAATAATTCATGCTACAAATGCCATAATCGTGAGATTGAATTTCAAGAAAGTACCAATGTCGTGAGGTACTTACAATGAGTTTTTGTGCATGAAAACGCTTGCTAATGATTGGGATGGACTCCTTGAATGCCCAGCAAGCGAATGAGATAGCTGGGAAGGCTTGAGATGGCCTGGAACTATGAAATCATATTTCCACTTTTGTTGAGTTTTTTCAAGTTCTCTCTCAGCTTCTCACGCCTCCAACCCCTCTGCTTTTGGTCTGGATTTGTTCTATATGTACCCTTGAGTGAATTAGGTTTACAAGTTTGCATCAAATCCTTGTAATTATGAAGATTTGATCCTTGATTCACACTTGTATCCAATCTTTCTAAAACAATAAAAATTCAATCATTTTGTGTACAAAAAAGCCTTGCACGATTTGATCTCATTGCCAGCTATTCATGGACCTGAAATATGCACAGAATCTCAAGGTTTAAATGATTTTGATATTTTCATTATTTATTATTGATTTTATTTGATTTAAATGAAATAAAAATCAAAATAAATGACAAAAATAAAATAAAGGCAAATGGGAAGGATCATGGGTCGTGGACCATGTTACAAACTCAATGCAAGCACAAAAAGTTGGGCCCATTTGACAAAAATTGCAACTTTGGCCACTTTTGACTTTTGGCAATTTTGCAAAAAAGGTCAACTTCACCAATGCATAACTCCTTTAATTTTGACCCTAGAGATGTGTTCTTGGACTTTTTAGAAAGCTCAAGATGTCCTCTAAACAACCCTTTTGGTATCATCTCAATTGAGTCTTCCATGTTCATGTATGAAGCTTTGACAAAAAAGGTGTTTTTGTTAACTTTTCAAAGTGACCTATAATGTCCAAATTCATAACTTCTTGTGAGTGCATATTTTGAACTTAGGAGATGAATATGATTTGTAGGGAATTCCATCCTATTAAAAATGAGCTTTGGATGGGTCATTCCTGATAAATTATGAGAAAGTTATGCTTGGTCAAAGTTGAGTTGACTTTTCCTATAAAACCCTAATTTAGCAACTTTTGGGTTTTGATGAATTGTGAGCAATCCTTGATGAATCATGATCAACCCTTGATAAAATGATGAATAATACTTCAAAATGAGTATGTTGACCAAGAATCTTGAAGTTTGACTGTATGTGGGCCACAATTGACTTTTGCCCTAACACAATCGATTTTCAGGCATTTGAATAGTTGATTGAGCAAAATTCTTCTGCAAGGCTTGAAACTTGACATGGATGATCTTGATAACATATTAGGATAATAGTGAGAATTTGGGACCCTTTTGATTCAAACATCTTGATGCAAACTGAAACCCTAATTTAGGGTATACTGCCTTAGGAGAGAGTTTGTCTGGTCAACCCTTGGACTTCCTTGAGCAATTTAAGGACCTCACTTGAAATGTATTGAGAAAAATGGGAGGGAAAATTTTGGGGTACAACATACCCCAATTTTTCCCACTAAGTTCCCTCCATCATATCATATCAATTCAATCACAACAAGACAACACACTAGGGTTTGATTCTTCTCCTTATCTTTAGCTTTTCTCTATGAGGAATCACCAAGCACCTTGACTTGTACTTTGTGATCATATATGCTTTGTTTTGATTATCCTTTAACTAATAAATACAATATTTTTTTGCCCTAAATTGTTGATGATGTAGGTGAAAGCACAATACATTCCATCAAGATTGATTTATGGATTCATGAGTCCATTTTTGTACCTTCCTCAACAAAGCTTCATTGAGATTCAAGCTTCACCATTGAAGATGACTTGAAGTAATGTCATGGAAAAGTTTATTATGATTCATAAAACTTCAAGTTGTCAAAATATAGTTCAAAAGTACAAGGTTTGATTGAAGAAGTTAGACCCAATTAGACAAATCATTGATTCATTGATCACAAGTGCCTATCTCTTTCAATTTTCAATATTTGAAAGTGGTTTTGGTTGATATGATTTCTCCTTATCATACTCAATAACTTATATTCACATGACAAAGGTGTTTGTGCAATAAGGTTGGTACAAATGGCAAAGGTTTCCCAAGGCATTTTCTTGCTCTAGAAGCTAGGGTTTTGAACTTCAAAGGGGTACATCTTGCTCATTTTTTGGTATTTTTGAGTAATTCCAAAGACACCCTTCTATTCAAAGGGTTATTAACAAATAACTTTAAAATTTTAAAATAAATTTTATGTCGAAGAAACTTGATGGTGAAGAAAGATTACAAGTCCTCCAGATGAACCTTCAAATTCCCTTTATGTGACTTCAAATGATCATAACTTGATCAATTTTTATCACCTTGAGCCCATTATTTTTCCAAAATGATCTTGAATATTTGAACTTCAACCTTTACTTCATGTGAATTGTGTGAAAATGGATGGAAGATGCCCTAAGGATGCAAAAGATTATAGGTCATTTCATGAATTTTTGCCAACTTCAACAAGTCATAACTCTCTCAATTTTTGGAGATTTTTAATGTTTCAAGTTTCAAAATGTCATTCAAGAGATCTACTTCATACCATATTTTTTGGTCAAGAACAAATTTCAAGTGGAAGGCCATGTTTGGATGCAAGACATTATAAGTCATTTTTGAAGAAAAACTTAAAAATTTTCTAAGTATGGAAACTCAACTTCTTTTTCTCAACTTTGACTCATTACAACTTTCAGCTCAAACATCCATTTGATCCCATTATTTTCACATTATAAAGCTTGTAATCTTCTCTTCCTAAAGCTTAAAGAATCATGTCCTAAGACCCATTGAGTTGAGAATGCCATTGGTTTGAATTTGGCAATTTGAAACTGAATTTTTCACCAAGTCAGAAATTTGAAACTCTTGTTTTGACTTCTAATCACAAAATTGTTGCGCGTTTTTTTATCCTAAACATGTTTATTGAACTTCTATAAGTAATTAGTGCATTAAAACACAAGGGTTAGATGAGTTTTGATAAAAAATGAATCACACTATTCCCATGCCACATATTTACACGAATTCCCTCCAAACTTCATCATTTCACACGCTTGAGCATCCCATTGACTTACCTATAAATAGAGGATCATCCCTCATTAATTTCCTTAAGCTGTGAGAGCCAAACACACCCTGCCAAAACCTCACATGAACTTCAAATTTTTGAAATCAGTTTTTGAGATTTAAGCCTTTTCCTCTAAATTCTTTGCACAATCATCATCCTTCATCATCATACAAACTCTCCAACACTTAAACCAAGCAGAACGAGCCATAATTCAAGCTACAAAAGTCCATTTTCAGAGCTCCATTCTTGAACTTCGAACATGTAGAATTCTCCATCATTTGGATCCAAATGAGGCACTAACTTACTCTACTCCTTCTTCTGATTCTTGTGCTTCTTACAATTTTTAAATCCATTAAGAATTGAGAGAAATATCAACTGAAAGGTGCTCACTATTTTCTGAGTTTTTGATCCATATCTCCTTGCACACTTTATATAAATTTGGCGCGATGGTGGTGTTAGGATCGTCTTGAAGAGACGAATCTAATGATACTAGTATGTGATTCTAATTTTTCTGTTTGAAGAAACTCATAAAATCTCCATTGCAGGGTGTCTGGAGGTTGAAGATGATGACATGTCTCGTCTCAACCAATGATAGCGCGCCAATTGTCTTTTTCACTGGTTGCCCTTTTTCTGATCCAATGCATTTTCAAATAAGGTCCATATCAAGCACATCGCGTCTGGTCCACTTGATCAGCTTACTAACGCGTTTTGACTATGATCTAATGGTCCACATGTTTTTAGTTTTATTATTATTTTCTGATTTTATATTTTAATTGTTTTAAATTTCAAAAGTTCACAACTCTTTTATTTTTTACCCAAAAATTATGAAAAAAATATACAAAAATACTTTGAATTATTTATGACTTTATGAATATCTTTTCATATTTTGATTTTGATGTTTGGTATTTTTCATAATTTTTATCTTATTTGCTTTATTTTAATTGTTTAAAAAAATACTTTCTGACATTTTTTAATTCTGGAAATTTTTATAAAAATCATTTCCATTATTTCTGACCTTCTTAATTTTTTGTGAAATTTTATCTTAACTTTTAATATTTTTGATCTTGTTTCCCTTTATTTGAGCAATTTAAATTTGTTTAAAAATACTTTATGACTTAAAAAAATTACCAAAAATTTCATATAACTACTTGAGTTCATTTCTGATTTTTTTTATGGTCTTACTTATTTTTTCTTGATTAATTTGAATATAGTTGCTATTTTTCTCTCTATTTTTCATTTTAAAATCATTTAAAAACCCTTTTTTTCTTTTATTTTAAATACAATTTTATTTTTGTATATATTCTGGCTGATCTTGGACCATAAAATTTTGATCATGAACTTTATTAACATTGTTGGATCCATGATGTTGAGTCTAACTCCATAAAAACGGATGCATGATTTTAATAATAGTTTGATTAAATTTTTAGTTCAAATGTGGTTTATTCATTTCCCCTTACCTCTTCATCTTATCACATTCTTATTGTAATAAATGTTGTTAGAGCATGATTTACATATCATGTCTCAAAACATGAGGTGCATAGATTGTTATTGACCGACCTCAAAATAAGTGCGACTTCTATATAAGTCCACTTACGATTGCTTAATATAGCGCTAAATTTTATCCCGATTTGAGAAAATGATCATCCGTGGCCTAAACCTATGTTTGCAAGCCCAAGTATGTTGATTTGAACCCTTTGATCCAATAACTTTGACATTCATTGTTAGGAGGCTTTGGTTCTACCAATCCTCTAATGAATCTTCATCAAATTTGGTCAAAGTGGACCATTTAAACATCATTGATCATTATTTGTTATCTTGAGGATTCTTAAATGGATGATATACTTGACAAAAAACAAATTCAACTTGTTGTTGAGAGGATTTGGTTCCACCAATCTTCTAATGAGTTCCAAATGCAAGTTTCAAGACGGTAATCCAACTAACTACTAGTTCCTAACAATTAACCTTATTTTATGCTTTTATTTTATGCTTTTACTTTATATCCCATTAACTTTAGCATTTACATTTCATGTTATTTTCATCTTTGCTCACCTGAGCCTTTATATTCATGTCACTTTTTATTTTTCTCACTTAAGCTTTTCATTTATTTTTAAAGATACCTAATAATCAACTTAAACTCTAAAAAACTTTAATGTCACTTGGACTACTTGGTTACTATCCTTGGCATTTTGGAGTTATGGACTTCTTGGACTTAGGAGTAGAGACCTTGACCTATGTTGGGGACCTTGTGACCTTAATTGTTATTTTGTCTGGAGTTCTTAGGGTATACCCTAAGACATTGGATTGTTTGTTTGCTTTGTGTGCAGGTTATTGTGATTACACACTTTGTCTGTAATCTGGAATCCATCTGAATACAACTGTTACTCTGACCAATTTTTGTGAAGACTTAATGCAATTGAAGCTTGATATTCTTAATAAGTTTATAACAATTGCTTGCTTGGTTTTAAATTCAAAGGATAGAATTATACATTGACTCATTGCGTCAAGTGTTGGTTTCTTGTTGGTCAGATGGTCCTTCTCCTTAGCTTTTACTTTATGCTTTAGGATAGTCCCTCCATCTCCTCCCATCTTCTTTAATTTCAAAAATCTTCTCCCTCCTTTTGAAAACTCTTCTTGTTTTAAAACTTGAAGCACTTTCATAATAAACTTGGACTTATGTCCATGCATTTTCAAAAAAATATTTTCTTAATCAAACTTTAATCAATTTAATAATACTTTGACATGTTTGTGAAAAACTAAAAGTCAATAAATCTCATTCAAACTATTTTTCCATTTTGACTTTTATATTTAAAACATTTTTCTCAAAAGATCAGACTCTTGTCAATCTTTGTAGTGATGTGAGCTACTATACTTCTACAATATGTAGTGAAGTGAGATATTTTCCACTAGGGTGTTGAGTGAGGCTCTTGTTCATATCCTCCACTTTGATATGATGCAAATTCCCCTTTCTCATAATTGTGGGTAGTAAGTATCTTCTTCCACTCGGATAAGACGATGATGTCTTGTCTCCTAAAATTAATCAACACACTTGTGTTTTAAAATTTTAAAAAGGTGAACTACGAGTACCTTGATCCCCTATTGCACGGAAGGTGGTACATAGGCACTAAAGGTTCACAACCGCGGTGGGTGCAAAAATCATAAAAAAATACTTCTTCTCTCATCTCCACAATCTATTTTTATGCAACATTTTATAGCCAAAATATACAAATTTTTCAAAGAGGTTCATGCGGAGTACCGTAGATGTTTAGGGTGCTAATACCTTCCCTTTGCATAACTAACCCCTTTACCAAGAATATTTCCCCCTCTTTTGGGTTATTCGCTCTTTTCCCATTCCTTTAGAAACAATAAAGCGAGGTGGAAATTTTTATTTTGATCTGTGCGAGTCAAGTCAACCCAATGGCTTAGTCTCAACATTTCCACCGCTACACCTACCCCCTGAACTCAATAATCTCTAGGTTTTTCCTGTTCTTTTAACCCTTTCCTTATTGGATAAAATAAAATTCGGTGGAGAATCTTGCTATCCGCAACATTTGCGATAAAATGTGCAAACCAAAAGTTAGTTCTCCCACCGTATTACATACCTGCACAAGCTCATCCCCGACGGAGATACATTCCTCAACAAGTCTAATTTGTCCTCAGACAGAAATTGAGGCCCCTTCCAGCTATTAACATAACCATACTCCCCAACAGATCCCCTAGTGGATAAAGGAGTTTGATCGTTTCTCCCGCATATAATGGAAACTTCTCCCGCACGGCCTACTAAATTCTAATCCTTGTCAGAGATTATGTCCTCAACATAACTTACAGGAATTTAATTCTCCAACGGAGTTTAGTTCCCTAACACTGTAAAATCCCCTGCAGAATTCTCTTCTCCAGTATGGTTTACTTCTCCAGCAGGGTTTATTTCCCCAACAAGGTTCATTTCTCCGATTACTGCAAATCCCCGGTAGAATTCTCTCTGCCAACAAAGTGTAGTCAAAGTTTCTATCCTCAGAGAGTTGCTATAGAATCTGAAATTGGGCCAGATATCATGTAACTTTATCTTCCCCCAGAAGTGCTGGTATCTATATCGGAAACTCGATTAGACACGCCTCAGAAGGTTATCCATCACTTTTATCCCTAGTCAGGGTATATAAGAACTAAATTCCCCAGTAAAGTGGTGAACGACCAATGTTCCTGAACTCTTCTATCCCCAAGTAGAAGTCAAACGTCCCCAGCGGAGTATCCTCAAAGCAGAAAGCAGGAATCCCCAATATAGACATTTTAAACAAGGTTGAAGATTCATATTCTTCATCCCCGACAACAGTCAAGGATTTAGTTTCCCCAACTAGAGATGTTATACAAAGCTACCAATACGCTTCAACAAATCTCACATCTATACATCATTTACAAGTATCATAGCATATGCATACAACACACATATGACACTCTCATTTATTTTGAGAATATCATTACGCAATGCATTACATACATAATGACATTGCATAAGTACTAACTTTATCTTTTCAGGTAAAGTCTACCAACAAACGAACATCATCAGCAATTCTCAAACAGGTCAGAGATTAATTCCCGAAACAGGACAGGGCAACTATCTATATGACCGGGCAGCGGAACCCCCGGCTAACTCTACGTAGTGTGATCAATCATCGAAATTTAATTTGCCTTTTTTAATTAACAAAATTTAAACTAATAATAAAAGTGTGTTTATTATTATTGTCTTGTGGTGATCAGTTATGGCCTTAGTTTTTTCCTTTATTTTGTTTTGGGATTGTAAAATACGGCCTGCGTGTCGTGCCTCTCTCTAAAATTCTTGATGTAACTTCTTTTCTCATCTCACTCCCTCGTATGTAAAACGAGTTTCTTTTATGTAATGTAATTGTGATACGGTGGGAGAACTGACTTGAGGTTTGCGTTTGTTTTCGCAAATGTTTCGGTTGAGCAAGAGTCGCCACCGACTTTTTTATTTTATCCTAAGGAAAGGTTAAAAAGCACAGCAAAAAACCTTTTGAGATGTTTCTTGGGTTCGGGGAGTAGATTATAGAAAGGGAAGGTATTAGCACCCTTTCTATCCATGGTTATCCATGGGCTCTTAGTTACTTGCTTTAGATCACTTGCCTTTTGTTTTCAATTGTTTGAAATGGTGCTTGTGTGTGTGGGTTTTGAAAATTATTTTGAAAAAGAGGCCAATGTGGTGGCAATCTTTGTAATGATCCATGTGGGGATGTATACAAAGATGTACGTCTTTTGAAAAGGTTTTCATTTGTTTTTGAAAGTTGTTTTGAAAGTGTAGTGATGTGTGATTTAGAAAATAGGCAAGTGTTTTTTTTGTTTTGCAAGTTTGATTCAAGTAACTAAGAGGTTGTCTACTCCTAAATTTCTCAAAGATTATTGCTATGTTTTAACCCTTTTTGACAAGTTTGTTCCACCATTGTATTTGGTGGACAATCTTATGTTAGGATGTGAAAGGGACGGGCGCGGGTCATCGTTTAGACCATAATTGCAATGGCGCCAAGTATCTTTGGGCATTTTCTTTAAGGGACTTGATCATTTGTTTAGGTAAACATTTTGAAAGTGTTATCGAGGGACTATGATCATTCAATTTGTTTGTTTTGCCCAAAGAGACCTAACATACAACATGGCCCAATTTTGAAAGGCAACAAGTGGAATACCCTAGGGGGTGCAAGTGTGATTTATGTGTCCATTTTCATGCTTGTTTGTCTTGAGATTAGGTCATAACTATTTTGTCGTTTTTCGCATACAAACCCTAATTCTAACATGGTATAATTGGAAAGCAATAAAGTGCGAAAATACATTTACTAAGCTATTACAAAACCAAATATGGGAAGGGGGGTACAAATGTTCAAATGGGGATTTTGACAAGGAATTTAAACCTAAAACTATTACATCAATATTGAAATATTTTACAAGATGATTAATTTACATAGATTAAATAAAATAAGACAAATATGCAAGAATGCAAAAAGAATTTTTATATGTATGAAAAAATAATTATTTATATAAAATAAAAAAAAGAGAAAATAAAAAGGTATTATTTTTTGGAGTATTTTCAAATTTAGGGCAAAACCCTAATTCTATTAAATAAAATGTATTATTATTTAATTTAATACAAGTATTTATTTATTATGTACAAAAATAAAATAAAATGAAGTATATTTATAAAAAGTATTTTTTATGTCAAATATTAATAAAATGAAAAAATATAGGTATTTTTGTATTTTAACCTAAATATACTAATAAATATATATATATATATATATATATATATATATATATATATATATATATATATATATATATATATATATATATATATATATATATATATATATATATATATATATATATATATATATATATATATATATATATATATATATATATATATATATATATATATATATATATATATATATATATATATATGTATTAAGTTCTAAATATGTATTATATATAAAAATAATAATATTTAATGTTTAATAAAAAAAAGTATTTTTTCTATAAAATATTTTCAGAAAGTAAAACAAAAATAAAAGTGTATAAAAATGTATTTTCACTATTTTAGTATTTTAAACAAAAATATATGTATTTATCTATTTATGTATAAACTAAAAGAAAACTAAATAAATGCCTAATAAATTCAAAAATGGTGAGAAAAAATATTTTTATATTTTTAATATCATGAGAAAAAAATAAATAAGTCAATCAAAAAAGAAAAAGTCAAAAAGTCAAAGAAATGAGCAAAATGGGCTCAGGGGGTTCAGAAGCAATTATGTGGTGCAAAAAGAAAAGTCAAGACAAGCCCAGCCCATGAAGACCTTTCTTCAACCTCCAGCCTTCTGTTTGAACAAAACGCGCGCCACTTTCTTCCATTGCAAGGTCCTGATTCCTTGAGTTTTAGCAAAAACTTCCAACATCAAAACTGTTAAGCATCTTCCCACGAATTCACACATATAAAAAACATGTTTTAACTCTCAGAAATGAGAGAGAATTTCTTCTCTCCCAATTCTTAACCTAATTTTTGTTCAAAGTTCAGACATCAAATTCTTGCAACACACATAATATAAATAAAATCTAATTATATGGGCATGTTCAGGGCAATGATTATGACATATTCTCTTCACAAACCTAAAGCTAACAATGCCTAATAAGAGAGATACGAATTCAAAAACTTACCTGTTCAGTTGAAGTTCTATCTGGCAATGGAGAAGCTCTCAGTGCAAGGTGATGATTGGGATAGCTTCCTTGAGGTCCAGGGATGCTATTCCAAGCTTTACTTTGTCTTGAAAGCTTTTGAATCGAGCTAGAGCACTTCACCTGCAAATCAGAAATGTGAAAATGGTGGAACCAGTTAGAGGGATTACAGGTTGTGTTTTAGCTTTTGGTTAGCTTGCATAAATGGTAGGGAAGGTGTATGAACTGGTTTGGGCAAGAATGCTTGAAAGGATTGAGAGTTGGAACTCAATCTGCAGAGGTTGCTCTGTTTGAGCAGTTTCAAGGTAATTCTGAGTTTTGGGATGGATTGGAGGTAAAAGGCTCGTGCTTTAGCTTGGTTGAGATGTGTGGAATGTGTTTGATAAGTTTGTCTAAGTGTTTGTAAGCTGAGATGGAAGTTGGTACAAGTTATGCTATCTTACTTGAACTTGAAGCAAGCAATGTCCACTTGATCATTCTAGCCTGTACAGGCCCTCACACTATGCTGCACACATTGGCCTTGATCAGTGCAATTTGCTCACAAACTTGTGCCAAGAAGATTTGGACTGTACCACTTGGATTACAAACTTGACATAAAGTTCTACTTTTTCAAAATGGAAATAATGCTTTTTCTAGTTTAGGGTTAATTCTCCATGTAATATCCAAAGGCTTAGAATAACAACTTGGTTCAATGGTTTTGCATTAAATTTATGAGTGTCAAAGGGTTTTAGGACCTGTAATGTAGCTTAAGCATGCTGAGATTAAAATGCATAGTGTTATGAACATGTACATGGCCAAGAACAAAAGTGACTTTTTCCCATTTTGCAAAATTCGATTCTCCCTAACCATGAGGTTATTTGAGAAGTTCTTGGACATTTTAGAAAGATTGGAATGTTTACTAAAATACATCTTTGAAATGCAAATTGAAATTCCAAGTGGAAGTGTATGGAAAATGGCCTTGAAGTTAGGTAGAAAGTCTTGTCAAAAAGGTCAAATTTTCACTAAGTTATGAATGGTTTAGTGCCCTTATTCAAAAATTTGTAACTTGAGATAAAAGCCTCATTTGGGAAAACTTTGTGAATCAAAGTTGTAGATTATGTAACAAGCTACAACTTTCATGTTTTGACTTTTGTTTGAATCCAAATGAATCTTGGTGAGAAAGTGGGGCAAAGTTGGGAAAAAATTAGGGTTTTCCATAACTTAGAAAAATTCTAAGTTATGAAAAATTCCATTTCAAACCCTAATTTGCATTTCTTGGTTTCTTGGTGAACAAGTTTCATGATTTGGCATGTTTTGATGAAAAATTAATCTTGACTCTTGATTTTAACCAAAAAGTCAAAGTTTGACTTTTCAGTATACAGTCAAAATTGATCAATTGACTGGGAAATTCAACTGTCAATCTTGTGTACTTGGGATCTTTTGAGTTTGTTGAGCATGTCAAGATAATTCCATGGGGTCCTTGAGTCCATATATGAGCTTGGTTTGCCATTGGCTAGGTCAAACAGTCAAAAATTGCCTTTGTGCAGCCAAAACCCTAAAAATGACCATTTTGCCCTTTTGATGATCTGATCAAATTTCTTGTGGAATTGTGATCCAAACTTGATCAAATGGTCCATATGAGTTCATAATGTTGATGTGGGTCAAAAATCATGAGGTTTGACTGTCAATTGACCACAGTTGACTTCTTCCCCAATACAGTTGATTTCTAGGTCAACTGTCCAATTGACTGGGCAAAATTTGGAATCAAGACTTGAAACTTGGTATGGATAAACTTGGGAGTCCAACATGAAGCATGAAAGTCATCTTAGGCATTTTAGGTCAAAACATCTTTGTGCAAACACAAACCCTAATTTGGATCAACAGTGCAAGGAGAAGTCTTGAGCAGAGGAAACCCTAACTGGATCTTGAGCTCCAAGGGTTTTGTGATGAGAAAATGTTGAGGAAATGGGAGGGAAAATTTTGGGGTACAACATTTTCCCCTGTTCAATCTTCTTGAACCTGAAGAGTTAGATTGGCAAGTTTGCCTTTCGTGACTCGAGGGTAAAAGGAGATTGGACACTAGAGTGCCCGGAAATTTGCACTCGCATGTTGGAGAATCAGCATTTTGATGTCGGGAATGGGCTTATAGATGCCATCTGGAAATGCGACGGAACCTTGTCGGGAATGGGCTTATAGATGCCATTTGGAGGTGTTGATCGCATAAGAGGTTCTTTAGCGAGAACTTGTGTATTTGAGAAAGACAGATGTTTTCCTGGCTTGTTACAGGTGTTTGATCTTTAATCTCCTCATGCAGATATGCCCTGGCTAGATACAGGTGTCGAGTCTACAAACGGTTGCTCACAGATGTGCCCTGGCTGGATACAGGAATCGAATCCGGAAATAGTTGTCAACAAATATGCCCTGGCTGGATACAGGAATCGAATCTTCGAACTCTTCAGATGTGCCCTGGCTAGATACAGGAATCGAGTCTGGAAATGTGGTCAACAGATGTGCCCTGGCTGGATACAGGAGTCGAATCTGGAATTGTGATAGTTGATAGATGTGCCCTGGCTGGATGCAGGAATCGAATCTTCGAACTCTTCAGACGTGCCCTGGCTAGATACAGGAATCGAGTCTGGAAATGTGGTCAACAGATGTGCCCTGGCTGGATACAGGAGTCGAATCTGGAATTGTGATAGTTGAAGGTAGTTGTCTTTGGGATTGTCTTTTTCCCTGAAAAGGCAAAAACATAAGTTGTATGCAATGTCATGATGTATGATATGCATGATGTCGTGATGTTCAACACGAGATAATGTTGTATGCACTTTATCATGTATGTAAGCCAGATGTATGAAATGTGAAATGCTTATGAATGTATTTTCGTCTGGGAAAATAAATCCTTGACGAACGGTCGGGGAGTTGCTCTGTGGCAGAAATACTTTGCTGAAGTTTGATGAGAGGCCTGCTGAGGACTTCAATGATGGATCCCGCTGGGGATAATGATGATAAACTCCGCTGGGGATAACCAAAGATAACCTCCGCTGGGGAATGAAAGAACTTTGCCGAGGGCGAACTTCCGTGACAATTAGCTGAGGATAACCCAGTTATAAGCCCTTGTGAGGAATAACACTGAATAAAGCTCGGGAGAGACGTCCGTATCCTGCAGGGAACAAGCTTCCAGAATCTACCGGGGATGAGCTTTAAGACCTGCCGGGGAATTTTGCGCCTTTTCAGGATCGACGGGGAATCAACTCCGCTTAGAGAAAGTATTGCTGAATCTTGTCTCACTCTGCGGGGCGTTGAGATGATTTGGTCACATTCTTCAGTCGAAACTACCTTGGTACCTTGGCGGGCAAAGCAACCAGACTGCATCAGACAACTTCACAATGCCCCTGTCTCTGATGTCACCTGTAATTAATCTTTTGTTTTATATGCAAATATTTATGAATCAGCAATTTTAATGTCAAATGCATATATCAAAAATGAACATTGGACGTTCTTCGCAAGACAAAACAGAAAAAGGAAAAACAATGGCAATTTATATGGACCAGTGAATTTGTATTGATTTGAACTTTGCCTGTGAATAGGCGTTTTTGTACAAGAGGCTGACATCCTAGTAAGAGGATGCCACCGAATAACATAGAGTTTACAATTTTGAAAAGAAAACAAAACAGCTATGTGAACAATCCCACTGGGTTCCAACTCTGCTATCGCCTTTATGTCTTCAAGCGTCTCATCACTTTGCTGCTTGGTTGAAGATGAAGCTGATTGGTCGATGCCGAAATCTGAGCCAGATAGTTGATGCCGAATTCCGGATGCGGAGTGATCCAATGAGACATAGTGTTACGCTTTATCCCTAACTTTTGCCTGGACCGCCCTTTCGGGTTTTCAGTCCACCGGGATACCCATTTTTGCCCAAGCCGCCTTTTCAGGTTTTCGACTTGCCGGGTGTATAGATTTTTATTCATTTCATCCCTTATTTTTGCCCGAACCCTTTTGGTTCTCCGGGAAGCCCTTATTTTTGCCTAGGTATGTCAACCTAGCGGGTCTTTTATTTATGCGTAGTATTTTTTCACTATGTCTGCATTGGCGGGGTGAGGAAGGTCGTCACCATCCATGGTGGTTAGGATCATGGCTCCTCCTGAGAACACATGCTTAACCACAAATGGCCCTTCGTATGTAGGGGTCCATTTGCCCCGGGGATCACTTTGAGGAAGGATGATGCGTTTGATTACCAGGTCCCCAACTTGATACTCTTGTGGTCTGACTTTCTTGTTAAATGCCCTGATCATCCGTTTTTGATATGTCTGACCATGACAGATAGCGGTGAGCCTCTTTTCGTCAATCAGATTTAACTGATCAAGTCGAGTCTGGATCCAGTCATCTTCGCTCAAGTCTGCATCCTTCATTATCCGGAGAGAGGGTATCTGAACTTCGATTGGCAAGACTGCCTCCATGCCATAGACCAAGGAGAAAGGAGTTGCCCCGGTTGACGTCCTTGCTGAGGTACGGTACCCATGAAGAGCGAACGGTAACATCTCGTGCCAATCTTTATAGGTCACTGTCATCTTCTGCACAATTTTCTTGATATTTTTATTAGCTGCCTCTACAGCCCCATTCATCTTCGGCCGGTAGGGGGAAGAATTGTGGTGCTGTATCTTGAATTGTTCACAGAGTTCAGTGATCATCGTGTTATTGAGATTGGTACCATTGTCCGTAATGATTCTTTCCGGGACGCCGTACCGACAGATCAGATTATGCCGGATGAAACGTGCCACGACGCTCTTGGTTACTGTGGCGTAGGAAGCTGCCTCAACCCACTTTGTGAAATAATCGATCACCACTAAGATGAAGCGATGCCCATTGGATTCCGTCGGTCGGATCTCACCGATCATATCAATGCCCCACATTGCAAAAGGCCAAGGTGCCGTCAGGACGTTCAGAGGAACCGGCGGAATATGCACCTTGTCAGCATAGATCTGGCATTTATGACAAGTTCGAGAGTGTTGGTAACAATCAGCTTCCATTGTGGACCAGAAATATCCTGCCCGAAGGATTTTCTTAGCCATGGTGTGTCCACTGGAATGTGTTCCAAATGTACCTTCATGCAGTTCTATCATGATCTTCTCCGCTTCAGCCTTATCCACACAACATAGTAGAGTTGAATCATGATTCCGCTTGTAGAGAATGCCGTTGCTGAGGAAGAATTTTGCCGCAAACCTCCTCATGAACTTCTTGTCATTGACAGATGCGCCTTCAGGGTATTCCTGAGCTTCCAAATACCTCTTCACCTCATGATACCAGGGTTTTTCAGTCACCTTTTCAGCCTCAAGCTCGCAGCAGTATGCCGGTTCATCCAACTTCCAGATAATGATCCGGGGAGCCTCATTGTCCCATTTAACTTTGAACATTGAAGACATCGTAGCTAGGGCGTCCGCTAGCTGATTCTCCTCTCTTGGTAAGTGCTCAAAAGTTATTTCTTCAAAGTGGGGAAGCAAGGTTGACACATACTCCTTGTAAGGAATAAGATTTGGGTGTTTCGTATCCCACTTGCCTTTGATCTGATTGATCACGAGAGCGGAATCTCCGAAGACACTCAGAAACTTGATCCTTAATTCGATTGCAGCTTGTAAACCCATGATACATGCCTCATATTCTGCCATGTTGTTGGTGCAGTTGAAACATAATCGGACGGTGAGTGGAGTATGAGTTCCTTTGGGAGATATGATTACAGCGCCGACGCCGTTACCCAAAGCATTGGTGGCTCCGTCAAAATGCATAGACCATCGGGATCCTTCCTCAGGTCCTTCATCCGGTCCAGGTACTTCACAGTCAGTTACCACCATGATGTCTTCGTCCGAAAAATCAAAGTTTAATGATTGGTAATCGTCCACAGGTTGGTGTGCCAAATGATCCGCCAGTACACTTCCTTTAATTGCTTTCTGAGTTGTATACTGGATGTCATATTCTGTTAAGATCATTTGCCATCTCGCTATTCTTCCGGACAGAGCAGGTTTTTCAAATATGTACTTGATGGGATCCATCTTTAAAATCAATAGAGTAGTGTGAGTCAGCATATACTGTCTCAGCCGGCGAGCAGCCCATACTAGAGCGCAGCAAGTTTTCTCAAGCAGTGAGTAATGAGACTCACAGTCGGTAAAATTTTTGATCAAGTAATAAATAGAATGCTCTTTTCGGCCAGACTCGTCATGCTGCCCCAGCACACACCCCATTGAATTGTCAAGTACTGTCAAGTATAATATTAGAGGTCTTCCTTCCACTGGTGGCATAAGAATGGGTGGCTCTTGGAGGTACTCCTTTATCTTTTCAAAGGCGGCCTGACATTCATCGTTCCAGCGTACCACTTGATCTTTCTTCAGTAATTTGAAGATTGGCTCACAAGTAGCAGTCAGATGTGAGATGAATCGGGCAATGTAATTCAGTCGTCCCAGGAAGCCTCTGACTTCTTTCTCTGTCTTTGGAGTCGGCATCTCTTGTATGGATTTTACCTTGGCAGGGTCCACCTGAATACCTTTGTCACTTACAATGAAACCTAGCAATTTTCCGGACCTCACCCCAAAGGTGCATTTGTTGGGATTCAATCTCAGCTTGTATAATTTGAGTCGGTCAAACAGCTTCCTCAAATGATCAAGGTGCTCCTCCTCAGTTTGAGACCTTGCAATCATGTCATCAACGTATACCTCAATCTCATGATGGATCATATCATGAAATAAAGCAACCATGGCACGTTGATAGGTTGCCCCAGCATTTTTCAATCCGAATGGCATGACCTTATAACAGAAGGTGCCCCACTGAGTCACAAAGGTAGTCTTTTCCATATCCTCCGGAGCCATCTTGATCTGATTATACCCTGAAAAACCATCCATGAAGGAGAAAACCTTGTGTTGAGCAGTATTGTCAACAAGAACGTCAATGTGAGGTAAGGGGAAGTCATCCTTGGGGCTTGCCCTATTCAAATCCCTGTAGTCGACACACATTCTGACTTTACCGTCCTTCTTTGGCACCGGCACCACATTGGCAACCCACTGAGGGTAAGAAGTTACTGCTAGAAACCCGGCGTCGAATTGCTTCATAAACTCAGCCTTAATCTTTTCTGACATCTCTGGGCGCATACGGCGGACCTTTTGCTTTACCGGAGGGCAGTCTTCCTTGGTTGGCAGGTGATGAACTAAAATGTTGGCATCCAAACCAGGCATATCTTCATAGGACCAAGCAAATATCTCCATGTAATCATGTAGCATCTGGATCAATCGTTGCTTCACGCCGAGCTCTAGATTAGCCCCAATCTTGACCTCTTTCCTATCTGTCTCAGTACCCAGGTTAATCGTTTCTACCGGCTCTTCATGTGGTTGAATAGCCCTCTCTTCCTGGAGTAGCAGTCTTGCGAGTTCACCAGGCACTTCACAATCATCTTCACCTTCGTCTTCGGCCAAGTTGATCGGATTCTCAAAGTCATAACTGGCGGTAGCAGAGCTGTTACCAGTGAGATCCAGAGTGGATTGAAACCTGTATAAGTGAGTGTGTGTAAATATAGCTGTTTTGCAATATATATAACACAAAAAGAAAAAGAGAACAAGATTTGAAATGCAACAAACGTCCAATGTTTTGATTGATGATATATGGAAATGTCATACAAAAAGCCCTCACAAATGGAGCTACGATGCCCCGGGTAGGACACCGAGCCAACAAAGTTTTAACATATTGTTTGTTACAAATTGGAAATCAAAAGAAATTAATTACTGCGTGACAAATGTGATAGGTGTAAAATCCTTTGCCGTCCAGTTGCTTGGTCCGTTGCTGGTAGTCGGGTAGATCCAACTGTCAAACTCTGCTTCCTCTACATCCTCCTCAATAGCATTCACCCTTGGGTTGGAGATAAATACCGGAGCCTTTCTGATCTTTTCCTTGCGCACAGCCCTCTGAGCCTCTGCAGTAAAGCCTAGCCCAAACTTGTCGTTCTTTTGAGTGAAGTCAGGAAGCTGACCCCAATTTGTACAATTGCCTTTCTCGATTACAGCCCGGGCATCCTTCAAGGACGCCATGTTCAACGGAAAATCTTCTCCAACTACTGCCTCAGCTGATGCTAACACTGGGGGTACTTCCTCAAAATGCTGAAAGGGGGTTTCAATAAACTCCCCGTCCATCTCGATATACCAGAATGAATTCAAGTGACTAACCATGTATTCCTCCTCACCCTGCACAGTAACAATCTTCCCTTTGATAGGGTATTTGAGCTTTTGGTGTAGAGTGGATGTTACTGCCCCAACTTTGTGAATCCAGGGTCGACCCAACAAGCAGGAATAAGATGGACGAATATCCATTACATAGAACGTTGAGTTGAAAACTTGGGAACCCACACGAATAGGGATGTCTACTTCACCGTGCACCATCCTCTTAGAACCGTCGAAGGCTCTAACAACGATGTTACTAGGTTTCAACTCCAGGCCCTCACAATCCAAGCGGTCCAATGCTTTCTTGGGCAAAACATTCAGGGAAGAGCCGGTATCCACCAACACGTGTGCGAGAGTAGTGCCTCTGCATTCTATGGAAACATGCAGGGCATCATTGTGATTTTTCCCCTTGGCGGTAAGGTCAGCATCTGAGAACCCCAAGCCGTTGTCAGCCGTCAAATTAGCCACACAGTCGGTGAATTGATCTGTGGAGGTCTCTTGCGGCACATGGGCCGTTTTCAGAAATGAAATCAAGGCTTTTGCATGGGCTTCTGAGCATAGCAGCAAGGATAACATAGAGATTTTGGAGGGAGTATGCCCCAACTGTTCAACAACATTAAAGTCACTCTTTTTGATAATTTTAAGGATTTCCTCCATTTCTTGCTGGGAGGCTTCCACAGCAGTCTTCTTTTTTGGTGCCTCCGTCCTGGCAGGCGAATCGGTAGCAACTTCTTTTCCCCGAGTATCAGAGGACTCGACGGCAGTAGTAGACACAGGAACTTGAACTGGAACATGCACACTTGCGGGTGTGATGGTGAGAGGTTTTCGGATAACTGGCGGTGCAATGTCAGGTGAGAAGAGCCTGCCACTGCGGGTAATCTTGGCGGGACCAGTGATGTTACTGATACTGGTATTGGTGTTGAACTCCTGCTTCACCCCAAGCACATACACGTCGGCCCCATAATGCCATGGAACAGCTTTATCAGACTCATACGGGAGAGGCCCCGAGACAGTAATAGTGATGGGTGCAACAGACATAATTTGGACTGGTTTCTTCACGGGAGCTTTGGCAGGATTGTAAATTGTGACAACAAATATTTCTTCAACGGGAACAAACGGAACAGCAGTTTTCTTGAACAGAATTTCCTTGCTATCCATCAGGCTTTGGATGCCTGATTTCAGCAGCGGGCAACCGGTAGGGATAACAGCACACAAGAGGCAACCCTTGCTACAACCCGGAAATAAACCGGCTAGTAGCAAGTTCCTCTTAACAGTCAAAAGAGGGGTAACAACTTCATTCACCGAAACAGCATACAACTCTTCCTCAATGGCATTTACTCTATGCTGGGGCATAGGGGCAGTTACAACATTCGGTCTCTCAGGCGCTTCAAACTGAATTTCCTTTGCGTCGATAAGATATTGCACTTTGTTTCTCAAGGCCCAACAATCATCAGTAGTGTGCCCGGGACTATCAGAATGATAAGCACACCGGGCATTTGGGTTATACTTAGGAGACGCGGTGTTGACGACCTTAGGAGCTTCTTTGATGGTTACCAAGTTGGTTGATAATAGTTGGGGTAAAATTTGAGATAAGGTCATGCTTAGCCGAGTATACTGCCTCTTGGGCCTTTCACCTCTTTGTTGATTGTACTGCTGAGGAGCAGCAGCAGGTTTTGAAATGACCAAAGCATTGACGGCTTGGCGACTTTCGGGTTTGACTTGTCTTCTAGGACCATAGACGGCACTTGCTTCTTTCTTGAAAGGCCTTTTCTCAGTACTTGTGGAGGCAGCTTTTTGTATCTTTCCCGACCTGATGCCAGCTTCAATTCTTTCTCCCGTCAGAATCAAATCCGTAAACCCGGCGGAGGAGTTACCAACCAAATGATTGAAAAATGGACCAGACAAAGTCCCTAGGAACATATCGACCAGCTCACGATCCGTCAATGGAGGCTGCACCCTGCCAGCCAAATCTCTCCATTTTTGTGCATATTCTTTGAACCCCTCACCCGTTCCTAGAGACATACCCTGAAGTTGGGTACGCGTTGAAGCGAGATCAGAATTGTATTGATATTGTCTGTAGAATGCGGTTGCCAAATCTTCCCAGTGTCGGATGCTAGTTCCATCTAATTGGTAGAACCATTCAAGTTGTGACCCCGAGAGGCTATCTTGGAAGAAGTGAATCCAGAGGTTCTTATCCGCCGTGTAAGGTTGGATCTTCCTTACGTACGACCTCAGATGCAGCTTTGGGCAGGAGACCCCATCATACTTGGCGAAGGCAGGCGCCTTAAACTTGTGTGGAATTACCACCCCAGAAGATAACCCCAGATCTCCGAAATCCACTCCCGGCACATTCTGAATTTCCATGGCGCTCAAGCGGTCCTCCAATTGCTTGTATCTGTCAGCAGCAGGTGGGTATTGTTCGTCATTGTAGTCCGTCTCGTTGTCGGAGACTGCGGGACTAGGAGCTCCTCCCCCTTGGGGACTGTTTTTCTCAGCAGAAGAAGTAGTTGGATAAGCTTCATTATGGAGTGTGTTCCCAAATCTGCGTCCGGTGTTGAACAACACAGTCCTCTTTTTCTTCTTCTTCTTCAGGAGTAGAGTCTTCAACTCTTGCTGACCTTGAGCCAGGCTTAGGACCATCTCTTGAAACTGTGCACTTTGGGCCTGAAGGGCCTTGATGGCTTGCTCACTGGATGAGTCTGGATTCATGATGACTGTTCAAAATAAACAACGAAGGAGATTAAGCAACCTAGATTAAGCAACCTGTGAAATAGGGTACCTACTATGCATATGGTGCAATGGAATGCGTATGTTTTATGTTTTCAAAGACAAACAAGATTCAAATTTGTAGACAAAAAAGGGAAACACACTTCATTAGATTAAAATTTTCAATTGTTCAACAATTTGCCCTTAGGCATTACAGGAATGAAAAATACTGGAAAGGAAATAAAAGCTATAAAAGGAAATATCCAAAGCCTATCAGTGCTCCCATGGCCTCCTTTTCTCAGTGTTGATGTAGTTGTTCAGGACCCTCTCTTCCTCCAATTGCTTAGTCAGCCTCTGGATCTTCCGTTCCTGCTCGTTGAACTTCTCCCGATAGAAATCCCATTCTTCCTTTAGCTGCGCCCAAGATCTCTTCATTGTGTCAAAATCAGTAGGTATCTGAGGAGGGAGGACAGTTGGAGGAACTCCATCTTCATCAGGAGATTCAAGAATGAGAGGTCTAACAGCTTCGTACGACATACCTAACCTCTGAGCACGGACGCGAACCCATTTGCAATAGGGCTCCAATGGTAGAGAAGTCTTTGGTCCCAACTCATGTGGGTCAGCTTTGTGAATTCTGTCCCAAGCTCTAATGAATCCATGGCGTAGTTTGTCACTGTCTGCCTGAAACTCAAAATGGAAGTGAGGAACCAGCATTTCATGAGGCCCATCTCCTCTGGCTCTTCCAAACTGACGGAGGGCTAAGCATGGATTGTAAGAGATTCCTCCTTGGATACCAATCAACGGAACATTAGGGTATTCTCCGCAACGGTCAACAACAACTACCTCATCCAAACCTCTGAGAGTCCAGGTGATGTCATTATCAGTGAGAGACATTAACCTCCGAGCCCAACCTTTTCCTTCTTCATTCTTCAGCACGAACTTAGGAAGGTGCGAAATAAACCACCTCACTAGCAAAGGAGCACAACACCACGGAGTTCCCCGTTTTCGAGCGGTACGAGCATATAGTTGTTGTAGAATATCACCCAAAAGAGTGGGTACCGGATTCCGAGACATGAAGATCCTTATGACATGGATACTGATAAAGGTGTCAGGATTGGGAAACAATACCAGACCATAGATCAAAAGATCCAGAATATCCTCGTACGCCTTGAAGTCCAAATCATTCCAGAAATCATTAGCCTTGCCAACCAGAAATTTGACCAAAAAGCCCTTGACCCCATTTCTAGTTTCCCAGTTAGCTAATACCTCTTCTTTGGTCAAGGGGAGAATTGAAGCAATCTCTTCAGGCCTAGGAGTCTTTTCCAAACCAGTGAATGGAGTTTGTTCCAAGACAGGGATCCCAAGCAGGTAAGAGAATTCTTCCAGGGTAGGAACCAGCTGGAAGTCTTGAAAGGTGAAACAATGATACAGAGGATCATAAAACTGGGTCAGAACACTTATCAGTTGTTGGTCCCACTTTGCAGTGACCAAGCCAAGGAGAGAACCATGTCTGTTGATGAAGGAAGAAGTGTCTGGAATCCTACCAACCAAATCCTTGAGCAAAGTTGGTGGTTGAACAAAGTTGAGCCGGACAGTATTCCTACGCACGGGCATCATGATGTCCTACAAAACAGAGCAAAGATGAAACTCTTTTGTCTTTGAAATGGGTTAGTCCTTTATACAGGATGCATGCAATGGTATGATGACATGATTCTATGATGAGGCACACCACAAGTATTCACATAGGCAAGCATGGTAAGGCACACAAGTCACACAAGACACCCTTAGGTTTCAGGCCAGCATGAATTTCAGGTATTACCCTCTTTTGGTTTTGTTGGTTAAAAACCTGTCCTATCAAAAGTAACCGGGTTCTAGGGGATCTCAAATCATTGGCTACCCTCAATCGGTCATAACTCCAACATCACAATCTTTTCTCGCGGCCAGAACCATCTCGAGAGTTCAGCCTCAATGAGTGTAGCATACTGCTACTGTCCTAATAGCCAAGTTTTGGTCAATTTAGGGTTCTAAGGTTGGTTGGTGTTTAATGACTCCTTAGAAGACCTATATTCTCCCCGTTGCAACACAAGGGATATAGGTACAGACCAAGATGCCACACCAACGTAGCCACTGCTTCACCCATGTCGGTCTACGCCAGACATGTCCCTCACAGATTATGCTACCTAAAAAGGGTATTTCCCAGATCCGGGTTAGGATCCATGAAACTCCGATGCAAAGCCCACAAATATAAAAGCAAACAAAGCAAACAATTGAAAACAAAGGTGATCTAAGCCCTAAGGTTACTCCACTTTATAAGTTCTCCCCAGCAGAGTCGCCAGTTCTGTGATACGGTGGGAGAACTGACTTGAGGTTTGCGTTTGTTTTCGCAAATGTTTCGGTTGAGCAAGAGTCGCCACCGACTTTTTATTTTATCCTAAGGAAAGGTTAAAAAGCACAGCAAAAAACCTTTTGAGATGTTTCTTGGGTTCAGGGAGTAGATTATAGAAAGGGAAGGTATTAGCACCCTTTCTATCCATGGTTATCCATGGGCTCTTAGTTACTTGCTTTAGATCACTTGCCTTTTGTTTTCAATTGTTTGAAATGGTGCTTGTGTGTGTGGGTTTTGAAAATTATTTTGAAAAAGAGGCCAATGTGGTGGCAATCTTTGTAATGATCCATGTGGGGATGTATACAAAGATGTACGTCTTTTGAAAAGGTTTTCATTTGTTTTTGAAAGTTGTTTTGAAAGTGTAGTGATGTGTGATTTAGAAAATAGGCAAGTGTTTTTTTGTTTTGCAAGTTTGATTCAAGTAATTAAGAGGTTGTCTACTCCTAAATTTCTCAAAGATTATTGCTATGTTTTAACCCTTTTTGACAAGTTTGTTCCACCATTGTATTTGGTGGACAATCTTATGTTAGGATGTGAAAGGGACGGGCGCGGGTCATCGTTTAGACCATAATTGCAATGGCGCCAAGTATCTTTGGGCATTTTCTTTAAGGGACTTGATCATTTGTTTAGGTAAACATTTTGAAAGTGTTATCGAGAGACTATGATCATTCAATTTGTTTGTTTTGCCCAAAGAGACCTAACATACAACATGGCCCAATTTTGAAAGGCAACAAGTGGAATACCCTAGGGGGTGCAAGTGTGATTTATGTGTCCATTTTCATGCTTGTTTGTCTTGAGATTAGGTCATAACTATTTTGTCGTTTTTCGCATACAAACCCTAATTCTAACATGGTATAATTGGAAAGCAATAAAGTGCGAAAATAAATTTACTAAGCTATTACAAAACCAAATATGGGAAGGGGGGTACAAATGTTCAAATGGGGATTTTGACAAGGAATTTAAACCTAAAACTATTACATCAATATTGAAATATTTTACAAGATGATTAATTTACATAGATTAAATAAAATAAGACAAATATGCAAGAATGCAAAAAGAATTTTTATATGTATGAAAAAAGAATTATTTATATAAAAAAAAAAAAAGAGAAAAAAAAAAGGTATTATTTTTTGGAGTATTTTCATATTTAGGGCAAAACCCTAATTCTATTAAATAAAATGTATTATTATTTAATTTAATACAAGTATTTATTTATTATGTACAAAAATAAAATAAAATGAAGTATATTTATAAAAAGTATTTTTTATGTCAAATATTAATAAAATGAAAAAATATAGGTATTTTTGTATTTTAACCTAAATATACTAATAAATATATATATATATATATATATATATATATATATATATATATATATATATATATATATATATATATATATATATATATATATATATATATATATATATATATATATATATATATATATATATATATATATATATATATATATATATATATATATATATATATATATATATATATATATATATATATATATATATATATATATATATATATATATATATATATATATATATATATATATATATATATATATATATATATATATATATATGTATTAAGTTCTAAATATGTATTATATATAAAAATAATAATATTTAATGTTTAATAAAAAAAAGTATTTTTTCTATAAAATATTTTCAGAAAGTAAAACAAAAATAAAAGTGTATAAAAATGTATTTGCACTATTTTAGTATTTTAAACAAAAATATATGTATTTATCTATTTATGTATAAACTAAAAGAAAACTAAATAAATGCCTAATAAATTCAAAAATGGTGAGAAAAAATATTTTTATATTTTTAATATCATGAGAAAAAAATAAATAAGTCAATCAAAAAAGAAAAAGTCAAAAAGTCAAAGAAATGAGCAAAATGGGCTCAGGGGGTTCAGAAGCAATTATGTGGTGCAAAAAGAAAAGTCAACACAAGCCCAGCCCATGAAGACCTTTCTTCAACCTCCAGCCTTCTGTTTGAACAAAACGCGCGCCACTTTCTTCCATTGCAAGGTCCTGATTCCTTGAGTTTTAGCAAAAACTTCCAACATCAAAACTGTTAAGCATCTTCCCACGAATTCACACATATAAAAAACATGTTTTAACTCTCATAAATGAGAGAGAATTTCTTCTCTCCCAATTCTTAACCTAATTTTTGTTCAAAGTTCAGACATCAAATTCTTGCAACACACATAATATAAATAAAATCTAATTATATGGGCATGTTCAGGGCAATGATTATGACATATTCTCTTCACAAACCTAAAGCTAACAATGCCTAATAAGAGAGATACGAATTCAAAAACTTACCTGTTCAGTTGAAGTTCTATCTGGCAATGGAGAAGCTCTCAGTGCAAGGTGATGATTGGGATAACTTCCTTGAGGTCCAGGGATGCTATTCCAAGCTTTACTTTGTCTTGAAAGCTTTTGAATCGAGCTAGAGCACTTCACCTGCAAATCAGAAATGTGAAAATGGTGGAACCAGTTAGAGGGATTACAGGTTGTGTTTTAGCTTTTGGTTAGCTTGCATAAATGGTAGGGAAGGTGTATGAACTGGTTTGGGCAAGAATGCTTGAAAGGATTGAGAGTTGGAACTCAATCTGCAGAGGTTGCTCTGTTTGAGCAGTTTCAAGGTGATTCTGAGTTTTGGGATGGATTGGAGGTAAAAGGCTCGTGCTTTAGCTTGGTTGAGATGTGTGGAATATGTTTGATAAGTTTGTCTAAGTGTTTGTAAGCTGAGATGGAAGTTGGTACAAGTTATGCTATCTTACTTGAACTTGAAGCAAGCAATGGCCACTTGATCATTCTAGCCTGTACAGACCCTCACACTATGCTGCACACATTGGCCTTGATCAGTGCAATTTGCTCACAAACTTGTGCCAAGAAGATTTGGACTGTACCACTTGGATTGCAAACTTGACATAAAGTTCTACTTTTTCAAAATGGAAATAATGCTTTTTCTAGTTTAGGGTTAATTCTCCATGTAATATCCAAAGGCTTAGAATAACAACTTGGTTCAATGGTTTTGCATTAAATTTATGAGTGTCAAAGGGTTTTAGGACCTGTAATGTAGCTTAAGCATGCTGAGATTAAAATGCATAGTGTTATGAACATGTACATGGCCAAGAACAAAAGTGACTTTTTCCCATTTTGCAAAATTCGATTCTCCCTAACCATGAGGTTGTTTGAGAAGTTCTTGGACATTTTAGAAAGCTTGGAATGTTTAATACAATCCATCTTTGAAATGCAAATTGAAATTCCAAGTGGAAGTGTATGGAAAATGGCCTTGAAGTTAGGTAGAAAATCTTGTCAAAAAGGTCAAATTTTCACTAAGTTATGAATGGTTTAGTGCCCTTATTCAAAAATTTGTAACTTGAGATACAAGCCTCATTTGGGAAAACTTTGTAAATCAAATTTGTATATTATGTAACAAGATACAACTTTCATGTTTTGACTTTTGTTTGAATCCAAATGAATCTTGGTGAGAAAGTGGGGCAAAGTTGGGAAAAAATTAGGGTTTTCCATAACTTAGAAAAATTCTAAGTTATGAAAAATTCCATTTCAAACCCTAATTTGCATTTCTTGGTTTCTTGGTGAACAAGTTTCATGATTTGGCATGTTTTGATGAAAAATGAATCTTGACTCTTGATTTTGACCAAAAAGTCAAAGTTTGACTTTTCAGTATACAGTCAAAATTGATCAATTGACTGGGAAATTCAACTGTCAATCTTGTGTACTTGGGATCTTTTGAGTTTGTTGAGCATGTCAAGATAATTCCATGGGGTCCTTGAGTCCATATATGAGCTTGGTTTGCCATTGGCTAGGTCAAACAGTCAAAAATTGCCTTTGTGCAGCCAAAACCCTAAAAATGACCATTTTGCCCTTTTGATGATCTGATCAAATTTCTTATGGAATTGTGATCCAAACTTGATCAAATGGTCCATATGAGTTCATAATGTTGATGTGGGTCAAAAATCATGAGGTTTGACTGTCAATTGACCACAGTTGACTTCTTCCTCAATACAGTTGATTTCTAGGTCAACTGTCCAATTGACTGGGCAAAATTTGGAATCAAGACTTGAAACTTGGTACGGATAAACTTGGGAGTCCAACATGAAGCATGAAAGTCATCTTAGGCATTTTAGGTCAAAACATCTTTGTGCAAACACAAACCCTAATTTGGATCAACAGTGCAAGGAGAAGTCTTGAGCAGAGGAAACCCTAACTGGATCTTGAGCTCCAAGGGTTTTGTGATGAGAAAATGTTGAGGAAATGGGAGGGCAAATTTTGGGGTACAACAGTAATGTTATGAAGAAAGAGAAGAATACAATATCAAAGGAGGATAACCTTGGAGATCTTGCTTGGAGAAGTTTAGATCGTTATTAGGTTAGCTTAGGTTCTCTCATTGGCTTGGGAGAACAATTGCGCTAGGGGCCATAACTGTATCCTTTTATGTATATTGATGCATGAGAGAGACGAATTGCATGTTAAGCCGGTGAGATCAAACTAATAACAAAATCCCTCAAGTTAAATATTAAGTTCATGCTTTCCAAGTTTTAGCACTCATCAAGTCTAGTATCGAATAATGTAGGTTTCGCCTACGCGAGGTGCATATTCTATATTAGTAAGGTGCGATGGGATAATTGTAATATCCAACTGCTAAAACAATGGGTCAAACTTAACTAAACACATTATAATAAGATTATACATGTTTAGAAGCAAGAGTTGGGAATGATTCATATGATGAATTAGAATAAGGAGTTATTCACCCAACTGAAAATATTCGAGAGTTGTACGAGATACAATTGGAAGGAGTTCCTACCTAAATAACCTAGTTTTGTGTAATCAGCCTAACACTGACTTAGAACGAAGTGAAATGTGGATCTCGACCCACTAGAAAGTCTTCCAACGGGATTTTCCGAATCAAATGATGAGGGTCATTTGGTTTGAGTAAAATAGTGGGAGCATATTTGATTAAAGGCCTAATTAAATATGTTGTTTCAATGATACTTATATTTTCATTTTTTGTTGTAGATTACCATGACAACAAACAACCATATTTTGCGATCAATCCTAGATAAGGAAAAATTGTCTGGGACAAATTTCCTGGATTGGCACCGAAATCTGAGGATTGTCCTCAAGCACGATAAGAAGCTGTATGTCTTGGAGACACCTGTTCCTGAAGAGGAACCGCCTAGTTCGGCACCTAAGGCAGAAAGAGAAGCTTATAAGAAGCATCTTGATGATGCTAATGAAGCCGCTTGTCTCATGCTAGCTACTATGAACTCGGAGTTGCAAAAGAAACACGAGAACATGTCAGCGTTCGATATGATCGGACATCTGAAAATGCTCTATCAAGAGCAGATAAGAAATGATAGGTTTCAGGTTTCAAAGGCCCTTTTTAACAGCAAGTTATCTGAGGGAAACCCTGTAGGTCCCCATGTACTCAAAATGATTGGGTATGTGGAGAACCTTGAAAGGTTAGGGTTTCCGCTTGGAAAGGAACTTGCAACTGATTTTATCTTGCAATCGTTGCCAGATAGCTTTAATCAGTTTGTCATGAATTTCAACATGAATGACATGGATAAGAGTCTTCCAGAATTGCTAAGCATGTTGAAAACTGCTGAGCAGAATATGAAGACAAAAGGGAAGTCCATTCTGATGGTCAGTAATGGAAAGAAGCTGAACAAGAGGCCTACCAAGCAGGTTGGTAAAGGGAAAGGCAAGGAAGTTGCCAAGCCTAAACCTACTGTTCCTGCTTTGAAGCCTAGTGGAGGCATAGCAAAGGAGGGCACTTGCTTCCATTGCGGTAAGACCGGACATTGGAAGAGAAACTGCCCAAAGTACCTGGAAGATAAGAACAATGGAGTAGGGACTTCAAATTCAGGTATTTTTGTTATTGAAATTAATTTATCTACTTCTGCATCATGGGTATTAGATACTGGATGCGGTTCTCACATTTGTACTAATGTGCAGGGGCTAAAAAGGAGTAGAGATTTGGCAAAAGGTGAAGTTGACCTACGAGTTGGAAATGGAGCAAAGGTTGCTGCTTTAGCCATAGGAACTTATGTTTTGACTTTACCTAGTGGTTTAATAATTCAGTTAGAGAACTGTTATTATGTACCTGCAATTAGTAGGAATATTATTTCCGTTTCTTGTTTGGACAAGTTTGGTTTTTCATTTATAATAAAGAACAATTGTTGCTCTATTTATTTGAATGATATATTCTATGCTTCTGCACAAATGAACAATGGACTATATGTCCTTGATCTTGAAATGCCAATTTATAACATTAATACTAAACAGATTAAACCTAATGAGTTAAATCCAAGCTACCTTTGGCACTGTCGCTTAGGCCACATAAATGAGAAACGCATTTCCAAACTCCATAAAGATGGACTCTTGGACTCTTTTGATTATGAATCATATGAGACATGCAGATCTTGTTTAATTGGAAAGATGACAAAGTCCCCATTCACAGGAAAAGGTGAAAGGGCTAATGATCTTTTGGCCCTCATACATACTGATGTATGTGGACCACTGAACATACCAGCCAGAGGAGGTTTTCAATACTTCATCACATTTACTGATGATTTCAGTAGATATGGTTATGTGTATTTAATGAAACACAAATCTGAAACCTTTGAAAAATTCAAGGAATTCAAGAATGAAGTACAAAACCAACTAGGTAAGAATATTAAAGTTCTTCGATCAGATCGAGGCGGTGAATATTTAAGCCTAGAGTTTGATGACCATCTAAAGGAATGTGAGATTTTATCCCAACTTACTCCTCCCGGAACACCACAATGGAATGGTGTATCCGAGAGAAGAAATCGGACCTTGTTAGACATGGTTCGATCCATGATGAGTCACGCCGATCTTCCGAACTCCTTTTGGGGACATGCACTATTGACTGCAGCTTACACACGTAACCGAGTTCCATCCAAAAAGGTTGAGAAGACACCATATGAGATATGGAGTGGTAAGAAACCACATATGTCTTACATGAAGATTTGGGGTTGTGAAGTTTATGTGAAACGACAAATTTCAACTAAGCTTGAGCCCAAATCTGACAAATGCTTATTTGTTGGGTATCCTAAAGAAACAAGAGGGTATTACTTCTACAATCCTTCTGAGGGCAAAGTGTTTGTCGCTCGAACTGGAGTTTTTCTGGAAAAGGATTTTATTTCCAAAAGAATCAGTGGGAGGAAAATAGAGCTTGAAGAAATTCAAGAACCACAAAGCATTGATACACCTATGGAGGAATTAGAGCAGGAAACACAAGTAGTTGTGGAAGAGCAACCTGCTCAAGTAGAACAAGACCAGCGTAGGTCAAGCAGGATACGTCAACAACCTGAGAGATATGGATATCTCATAAGTGATCAGGGTGATGTATTACTCATGGATCAAGATGAGCCTGTGACCTACCAAGAGGCCATAACTGGTCCTGAGTCCGAGAAGTGGCTAGAAGCCATGAAATCTGAAATGGATTCCATGTACACAAACTAGGTTTGGACCTTGGTAGAGCCTCCTATAGGAGTTAACCCTATAGGATGCAAGTGGGTCTTCAAAAAGAAGACTGACATGGATGGTAAGGTACATACCTATAAGGCAAGACTGGTTGCAAAAGGCTATAAACAAATTCATGGGGTGGACTATGATGAAACCTTTTCACCAGTTGCAATGCTTAAATCTGTTCGGATTTTACTTGCTATCGCTGCATATCATGATTATGAAATATGGCAGATGGATGTCAAAACTGCTTTCCTTAATGGGAATCTTCTTGAGGATGTGTACATGACACAACCTGAAGGATTTGACATACCAGAGGAAGCCCAAAAGATATGTAAGTTACAACGATCAATTTATGGATTAAAGCAAGCTTCCAGAAGCTGGAATCTTCGTTTTGATGAAACAGTAAAACAATATGGATTCATCAAGAATGAAGATGAGCCTTGTGTCTACAAGAAGGTTAGTGGGAGCATGATCGTATTCCTGGTATTATATGTAGATGACATATTACTCATTGGAAACGATGTCCCTACCTTGCAACAAGTGAAGACTTGGTTAGGGAAATGCTTTTCAATGAAGGACCTAGGTGAAGCAGCCTATATATTAGGAATCAGGATCTATAGAGATAGGTCACAAAAACTGCTTGGCCTAAGTCAGAGTACATACATAGAAAAAGTGTTGAGACGCTTTAGTATGCATGATTCCAAGAAAGGATTCATACCTATGCAACATGGCATGTGTCTGTCAAAAACACAATCCCCTTCAAGTAAGGAAGAAAGGGATCGCATGGATAAGATTCCATATGCATCTGCAATAGGATCTATCATGTATGCCATGCTATGTACTCGACCAGATGTCTCGTATTCTTTAAGTGCAACGAGTAGGTACCAGTCTAATCCCGGTGATGCTCATTGGGTAGCTGTCAAGAATATCCTTAAGTACTTGAGAAGGACTAAGGATTCATTCTTGATATATGGAGGTCAGGAAGAGCTTGCTGTAATTGGATACACTGATGCTAGCTTCCAGACAGATAAGGATGACTTTAGATCGCAATCTGGTTATGTGTTTTGTTTAAATGGTGGCGCTGTGAGCTGGAAAAGTTCAAAGCAAGATACAGTTGCTGATTCTACAACCGAGGCTGAGTATATTGCTGCCTCAACTGCAGCAAAGGAAGCTGTTTGGATCAAGAAGTTCATTAGTGAACTTGGCATAGTCCATAGCATTGTGGATCCCATTGATCTCTATTGTGATAACAATGGTGCTATCGCACAAGCTAAGGAGCCTAGATCTCACCAACGATCCAAACACATACTTAGGCGTTATCATCTCATTCGAGAGATAATCGATCGGGGAGATGTGAAAATATGCAGAGTACCTACACTTGACAATGTTGCTGACCCATTAACAAAGCCTCTTGCGCAGCTGAAGCATGATGGACATACTAGATCTATGGGTATTAGGGGTAAGCCTGATTGGCTCTAGTGCTAGTGGGAGATTGTTGGTGTAAGCCCTAGAGGCCAATACTTTTGGTACTTGTATCAAATTATTTATTAATAATAAAAGGCATTTCTTTATTATGTTTTCCAAAATAATAAAGTCCCTAGAATGGTTTATTGGTTTAATGAAATGTTAAGTGTGACTTAATCATGAGATCCCATTAAACATAAGAAACTATTCTTAAAGTATCCGTAGTCAAGCTTTAATGTGAAGTGGGATAACATTAAAGCATTAAGATTATTATGAAGATAGATTGATGATCACATCTCATGGATCATAAATAAGGAGTTATCAAGTCTTGACATAGGTATGAATATTAGGAGTAATATTTATACTGGATTGACCCGTTATGAGAATACTACATAGAATGTTATGCAAAGTGTCATAAGTTATTCTCATGATGATAATGGTGTATACCACCCTTCGACCTAAAACCACTATGGACCCTAGATGTAGAGTCAAGTACTTTATTGCTGATCAAACGTCATCCGTAACTGGATGACTATAAAGATGGTTGATGGGTACTTCACAAAGCATGCTAAGGGACATGAGTGACCTAGATGGAATTTGCTCATCCTGCATAACAGGATAAATGTCTAAGGGCCCAATATTGAACTGGACAAGGGTGACACAGTGTATGCCTTGTGTTCAATATAGACATGAGGGCAAAAGGGTAATTGTACAACACAAATATTATCACGGAAAAGGTTTGGTCAGATCACATGACATTTTCGTGACTTGGGTAACAGTGATGTGTTGCTAGATACCGCTCACTGTTTATTATATTAAATGTGTAATTTAATATAATTGCCAACGTCGCGAAAACCTACAGGGTCACACACATAAAGGACAGGTTGATGAGAGATAGAATAAATAAGGAACACCGTAAGGTACGGTGCACTTAAGTGTAATACGGAAAGTGGTAAGGTACCACGTGGATAAGTGATATATGGTACATCATAAGGTATGATGTCCATAAGCTTAATTGGGCTTTTAGCTTATAGCCTTAATTGGGCTTTTAGCTTGTAGCCCACACGAGTGATTCTATAAATAGATCCCTTGTGATGAAGTTTTTTCACTTGATGCATTTTCGTTTTTGACTCTCTCTCTCACTCAAGGTTTCCGTTCGTGATCAGCTAGCACTGTGACCGAAAGCGATCTGTTTGTGTGCACTGAGTAGAGGCGTTGTTCTTCATCAACGCTCGTGATCACGACATCAAAGGTCTGAATCGCCACAAGAGGTAAAACTTTCTATCACTGACCATGCTCATTCGTAAGGATCTCTAAAGGAAAATTTTATATTCCGCTGCATTTTGATCGCAATTTTCCTTCATATTCCCCCTCTGATTCCAAGCAACGGGACATTAGGATATTCCCCACATCGATCAATGACAACAATGCTTTCCATAACCTTAGAACAAAGAATGTATGTATGGGAAAGGGACATTATCCTGTAAGACCATCCTAGCCCTTCCTCATTCTTCAGCACAGACTTGGGGAGGTGTGAAATAAACCACCTCGCCAGCAAAGGCATACAACACATGAGAGTCCCTCTTCTACGCACAGTACGAGTATAAAGGGCATGCAAGATATCACCCAGTAGAGTAGGCACAGGGTTGCGAGACAAGAAGATATTAACCGTATTCACATCTATGAAGGAATCTGGATTCGGGAAAAGAACCAAACCGTAGATAAGGAGAGCCAAGATGTCTTCGAAAGCCCGAAAGTCCAAATTATCCCAGAACAGTTGAGTTTGATCTATCAGAAACTTGGCTAAGAAACCTTCAACCCTGCTTCGTGTCTCCTAGTTGGATACTACATCAGCCCTTTTTAGATATAGAGCTGAAGCAATGTCTTCTGGTCTAGGAGTCTTTTCCAAACCTGTGAAAGGCATCTTCTCTAGGATGGATATGCCCAATAAGTGCGAGAACTCTTCCAAAGTGGGAACTAGCTGATAGTCCAGGAAAGTGAAGCAATGATGCACCGGATCGAAGAACTGGAAAAGCACACTCATCATCTGCTCCTCAAACCTTGAGGTAACCAAGCTAAGAAGCTGACCATGTCTCCTAATGAATAAAGAAGTATCAGAAACTCTCGAGGCTAAAACTTTGAGTTGAGCAGGTATTTACATAAAGTTAACTCGAATGGTGTTTCTGCGCACGAAAGCCATAATCTGCAAAACAGAACAAAGATAAATCCCCTCGGTCTTTGAAATGGTTAGTATAATGAAGTACACATGCTATGTTATGATGCATGATGTCATGATAAAACACACAACAAGTATAGCAGATAACAGGCATGGTAAAGGCAAACAAGTCACACAATAGCCCTTAAGTTTAAGGCTTGCATGGGGTATAGGTATTACCCTCTTGAAGTTCAGTTGGTTTCAACCTGTCCTAATAATAGTAACCGGGTTCTAGAGGTTCTCAATATCACTGACCATCCTTCATCGGTCATGGTTTCAGCTCACGCAATCTTTTCTTGCAGCCAGAACTATCTCGAGAGTATAGTCTCGATGAGTGTAGCATCGAGTATCAACCAGTTCCCAGCTTTATACCGAGATCGGCTATCTCATTACTTCCTATGGCTAAGCTGGTCAATTATAGGTTCTAAGGTCAGTTGATATTTAACGACACACATAGCAACCCCATATTCTCCTCGTTTCTCCACAAGGGATACCGATACCAACCAATGTGCCACATCAACGTAGCTACTGCTTCAACCGTATTGGTCTACGCCATACAGTTCCCTCACAGTTTATTGGTACTTACCTAAAAGGTGTCCCTCAGATCCGGGTTAGGATCTATAGTAACTCCCAACACAAAACCCTAAAAAGTAAAGCAATCGAATCAAACAAAAGAAGCAATTTATGATGAACTAATCCTAAGGTATACCCCACTTATCTCCCCAACAGAGTCGCCAGTTCTGTGATACGGTGGCAGAACCAGACTATTTTAGGAAAATGCTGGTTTGCATTTTGCGTTTGTGTTTGCAAAATGTCGCGGTAAACAAGAATTGCCATCGACTTTTATTTTATCCAACTGGAAAGGACAAAAGCACAGAAAAATTCCTTTTTCGAGATTTTGAGTACGGGGGGTAGATTATAGAAAGGGAAGGTATTAGCACCATTTCTATCCGTAGTTTTCTACGGGCTCTTAGGTACTTGCTCATCATTTTAAAAATTGCTTCCGTGTTTGTGTGTTTGAAAAGTTTTTGTTTTTACTTCGTTTTAACCCTTGCTTCTGTCTTCAAGAGTGTAACGAAGTGTTTTTGAAAACTTTGTTTGAAAAGTGTACTAGTGTGAAAAAGTTTTATTTTGAGCAAGTTCCTACTAGCATCTACCTACTCGAAAAAAGAATGTTTCTGTTCTTGTTTCCTTTAGACAACGCTATCCCACTATTAGTGAGTAGGTAGTATCGTCGTTGGAGTTGTAAGGGTCAATTCGAAAGGGACGTACAATCACTAAAGCAATGTTCGGACGTCTTAGTAATAACCCTAGTGTCTTAAGATCATATTCGAGGCAACATTTCCGAGGTAACATTTCCGAGGCAACATTTTCGAACGGGACTTTTGATCTTTGTTTAGACAAGATGGCGACCACTAAAATATCCTATACTTAATGATCATTTTATCGAAGGCAACCGAAGTGAGAGTATACCCTAGGGGTGCACATGTGCGAGTGATTTGATTTCAAGTTATTATCTTTGCACATTTAGGGTTTGCTAACCATTTTAAAATTAACATACATTCTTGTCATGCAATCCTATTATCATACATCTAACAGTTAATATTTGCGAGAATTAAAATGCAGAAAGTAAAACTACGCTATTACAAGGCTTCGGGGAGGGGGGTTAATTACATAGCCAAAAACCCGTAAAATGATAAATAAAAGAAAACCCTAATTAAACTATTACATCTCATGAGCAGTTACATTAATTTTGTAAGAATAAGTAAATGCACGCGATGAAATGAGAACGAGAGAAAATTAGGGTTTTGACCCGTCTAAACCTAATTAAAAGAAGAATCATTTTTTGTTGTTTTTGATTATTTTGAGAAAATAAGGTTTTAATTAAATAAGTACAAACCTAAATACTAATCAATTTAAATTAAGAAAAATAATTAATTTGACCTATATTTATATTTTTGCTATTTTAAGAAAAGAAAATAAAAAAAAAACCTAATTTTCTAATTTGTTTTAATTTATTTACAAAAGGTTAAAATTTCCCTAGATCTAAATTAAACTACTCTTAAATTAATTTTGACAAAATAAATAAAAAAAACTAAATTCTAATTTGATGAAATTGATTTTATGAGTTTTTGTAAAAAAAGTATTAATTTTTTTGTGTGAGAAAATAATTTAAACAAAATTAAATAAATAAAAGAAATATAGAAGAAAAAGAGAGGAATGGGCCTGATATCAAAAGTAAAAGGGGGGTGTCAATAAGCCCAATATGCCTTGGTCCATGTTGACCTTCAGATTCCATGCTGCATGTTTGACTAGGCCCATGGTAGACCTTCAAGCACCAGGCGTTGGATTTGGTTTGCTTTAGATCCAATGGTTGAAAGCTGATGGCATATGGTGGATCTATGGGAAGCCTGCACATGGAATTACATATAGCAAAATAATATTGAAGAACAAGGGGACCTGGGGATTGAACCCAGGCCCTTTAGCATCTGGCCATAGTGTGCTTGGCAACTGGGCTGGCTGATTCTTTTGTATCTGAAATAAACAACAATTAATATAACAGAAAACAAGATAATGGAACCAAAAACACGCGAAGTTTGAATGGACCAGCCAGGGGGTGCCAAGCCACCCTTCTTCTTCCTCCCTCCGTTGGCAAAAGTCTAAGACTTTTACCTACGGACAAAGTTTGTAGCTATAGCCCTTGTGATTTCCCAAAACTCCCTGCAAGCATGATAAACTCATAACAATGGTACCAATCAACTCGTGACAACCTCACGAGTATCATGGTACCTTAATCGTTTCCCAATTGTACCTGTAATCAAAATCCCTAAAAATGAAACCTAAACCCTAATCATGGCAAATCTCTGTATGGCTAACAAAAACGCAATTGAATATATTCATTAGCTTGCAAATGTTTCACTGAACAAGAATATGTAAATAATTCATGCTACAAATGCCATAATCGTGAGATTGAATTTCAAGAAAGTACCAATGTCGTGAGGTACTTACAATGAGTTTTTGTGCATGAAAATGCTTGCTAATGATTGGGATGGACTCCTTGAATGTCCAGCAAGCGAATGAGATAGCTGGGAAGGCTTGAGATGGCCTGGAACTATGAAATCATATTTCCACTTTTGTTGAGTTTTTTCAAGTTCTCTCTCAGCTTCTCACGCCTCCAACCCCTCTGCTTTTGGTCTGGATTTGTTCTATATGTACCCTTGAGTGAATTAGGTTTACAAGTTTGCATCAAATCCTTGTAATTATGAAGATTTGATCCTTGATTCACACTTGTATCCAATCTTTCTAAAACAATAAAAATTCAATCATTTTGTGTACAAAAAATCCTTGCACGATTTGATCTCATTGCCAGCTATTCATGGACCTGAAATATGCACAGAATCTCAAGGTTTAAATGATTTTGATATTTTCATTATTTATTATTGATTTTATTTGATTTAAATGAAATAAAAATCAAAATAAATGACAAAAATAAAATAAAGGCAAATGGGAAGGATCATGGGTCGTGGACCATGTTACAAACTCAATGCAAGCACAAACAGTTGGGCCCATTTGACAAAAATTGCAACTTTGGCCACTTTTGACTTTTGGCAATTTTGCAAAAAAGGTCAACTTCACCAATGCATAACTCCTTTAATTTTGACCCTAGAGATGTGTTCTTGGACTTTTTAGAAAGCTCAAGATGTCCTCTAAACAACCCTTTTGGTATCATCTCAATTGAGTCTTCCATGTTCATGTATGAAGCTTTGACAAAAAAGGTGTTTTTGTTAACTTTTCAAAGTGACCTATAATGTCCAAATTCATAACTTCTTGTGAGTGCATATTTTGAACTTAGGAGATGAATATGATTTGTAGGGAATTCCATCCTATTCAAAATGAGCTTTGGATGGGTCATTCCTGATAAATTATGAGAAAGTTATGCTTGGTCAAAGTTGAGTTGACTTTTCCTATAAAACCCTAATTTAGCAACTTTTGGGTTTTGATGAATTGTGAGCAATCCTTGATGAATCATGATCAACCCTTGATAAAATGATGAATAATACTTCAAAATGAGTATGTTGACCAAGAATCTTGAAGTTTGACTGTATGTGGGCCACAATTGACTTTTGCCCTAACACAATCGATTTTCAGGCATTTGAATAGTTGATTGAGCAAAATTCTTCTGCAAGGCTTGAAACTTGACATGGATGATCTTGAGAACATATTAGGATAATAGTGAGAATTTGGGACCCTTTTTATTCAAACATCTTGATGCAAACTGAAACCCTAATTTAGGGTATACTGCCTTAGGAGAGAGTTTGTCTGGTCAACCCTTGGACTTCCTTGAGCAATTTAAGGACCTCACTTGAAATGTATTGAGAAAAATGGGAGGGAAAATTTTGGGGTACAACATACCCCAATTTTTCCCACTAAGTTCCCTCCATCATATCATATCAATTCAATCACAACAAGACAACACACTAGGGTTTGATTCTTCTCCTTATCTTTAGCTTTTCTCTATGAGGAATCACCAAGCACCTTGACTTGTACTTTGTGATCATCTATGCTTTGTTTTGATTATCCTTTAACTAATAAATACAATATTTTTTTGCCCTAAATTGTTGATGATGTAGGTGAAAGCACAATACATTCCATCAAGATTGATTTATGGATTCATGAGTCCATTTTTGTACCTTCCTCAACAAAGCTTCATTGAGATTCAAGCTTCACCATTGAAGATGACTTGAAGTAATGTCATGGAAAAGTTTATTATGATTCATAAAACTTCAAGTTGTCAAAATATAGTTCAAAAGTACAAGGTTTGATTGAAGAAGTTAGACCCAATTAGACAAATCATTGATTCATTGATCACAAGTTCCTATCTCTTTCAATTTTCAATATTTGAAAGTGGTTTTGGTTGATATGATTTCTCCTTATCATACTCAATAACTTATATTCACATGACAAAGGTGTTTGTGAAATAAGGTTGGTACAAATGGCAAAGGTTTCCCAAGGAATTTTCTTGCTCTAGAAGCTAGGGTTTTGAACTTCAAAGGGGTACATCTTGCTCATTTTTTGGTATTTTTGAGTAATTCCAAAGACACCCTTCTATTCAAAGGGTTATTAACAAATAACTTTAAAATTTTAAAATAAATTTTATGTCGAAGAAACTTGATGGTGAAGAAAGATTACAAGTCCTCCAGATGAACCTTCAAATTCCCTTTATGTGACTTCAAATGATCATAACTTGATCAATTTTTATCACCTTGAGCCCATTATTTTTCCAAAATGATCTTGAATATTTGAACTTCAACCTTTATTTCATGTGAATTGTGTGAAAATGGATGGAAGATGCCCTAAGGATGCAAAAGATTATAGGTCATTTCATGAATTTTTGCCAACTTCAACAAGTCATAACTCTCTCAATTTTTGGAGATTTTTAATGGTTCAAGTTTCAAAATGTCATTCAAGAGATCTACTTCATACCATATTTTTTGGTCAAGAACAAATTTCAAGTGGAAGGCCATGTTTGGATGCAAGACATTATAAGTCATTTTTGAAGAAAAACTTAAAAATTTTCTAAGTATGGAAACTCAACTTCTTTTTCTCAACTTTGACTCATTACAACTTTCAGCTCAAACATCCATTTGATCCCATTATTTGCACATTATAAAGCTTGTAATCTTCTCTTTCTAAAGCTTAAAGAATCATGTCCTAAGACCCATTGAGTTGAGAATGCCATTGGTTTGAATTTGGCAATTTGAAACTGAATTTTTCACCAAGTCAGAAATTTGAAACTCTTGTTTTGACTTCTAATCACAAAATTGTTGCGCGTTTTTTTATCCTAAACATGTTTATTGAACTTCTATAAGTAATTAGTGCATTAAAACACAAGGGTTAGATGAGTTTTGATAAAAAATGAATCACACTATTCCCATGCCACATATTCACACGAATTCCCTCCAAACTTCATCATTTCACACGCTTGAGCATCCCATTCACTTACCTATAAATAGAGGATCATCCCTCATTAATTTCCTTAAGCTGTGAGAGCCAAACACACCCTGCCAAAACCTCACATGAACTTCAAATTTTTGAAATCAGTTTTTGAGATTTAAGCATTTTCCTCTAAATTCTTTGCACAATCATCATCCTTCATCATCATACAAACTCTCCAACACTTAAACCAAGCAGAATGAGCCATAATTCAAGCTACAAAAGTCCATTTTCAGAGCTCCATTCTTGAACTTCGAACATGTAGAATTCTCCATCATTTGGATCCAAATGAGACACTAACTTACTCTACTCCTTCTTCTGATTCTTGTGCTTCTTACAATTTTTAAATCCATTAAGAATTGAGAGAAATATCAACTGAAAGGTGCTCACTATTTTCTGAGTTTTTGATCCATATCTCCTTGCACACTTTATATAAATTTGGCGCGATGGTGGTGTTAGGATCGTCTTGAAGAGACGAATCTAATGATACTAGTGTGTGATTCTAATTTTTCCGTTTGAAGAAACTCATAAAATCTCCATTGCAGGGTGTCTGGAGGTTGAAGATGATGACATGTCTTGTCTCAACCAATGATAGCGCGCCAATTGTCTTTTTCACTGGTTGCCCTTTTTCTGATCCAATGCATTTTCAAATAAGGTCCATATCAAGCACATCGCGTCTGGTCCACTTGATCAGCTTACTAACGCGTTTTGACTATGATCTAATGGTCCACATGTTTTTAGTTTTATTATTATTTTCTGATTTTATATTTTAATTGTTTTAAATTTCAAAAGTTCACAACTCTTTTATTTTTTACCCAAAAATTATGAAAAAAATATACAAAAATACTTTGAATTATTTATGACTTTATGAATATCTTTTCATATTTTGATTTTGATGTTTGGTATTTTTCATAATTTTTATCTTATTTGCTTTATTTTAATTGTTTAAAAAAATACTTTCTGACATTTTTTAATTCTGGAAATTTTTATAAAAATCATTTCCATTATTTCTGACCTTCTTAATTTTTTGTGAAATTTTATCTTAACTTTTAATATTTTTGATCTTGTTTCCCTTTATTTGAGCAATTTAAATTTGTTTAAAAATACTTTATAACTTAAAAAAATTACCAAAAATTTCATATAAATACTTGAGTTCATTTCTGATTTTTTTTATGGTCTTACTTATTTTTTCTTGATTAATTTGAATATAGTTGCTATTTTTCTCTCTATTTTTCATTTTAAAATCATTTAAAAACCCTTTTTTTCTTTTATTTTAAATACAATTTTATTTTTGTATATATTCTGGATGAACTTGGACCATAAAATTTTGATCATGAACTTTATTAACATTGTTGGATCCATGATGTTGAGTCTAACTCCATAAAAATGGATGCATGATTTTAATAATAGTTTGATTAAATTTTTAGTTCAAATGTGGTTTATTCATTTCCCCTTACCTCTTCATCTTATCACATTCTTATTGTAATAAATATTGTTAGAGCATGATTTACATATCATGTCTCAAAACATGAGGTGCATAGATTGTTATTGACCGACCTCAAAATAAGTGCGACTTCTATATAAGTCCACTTACGATTGCTTAATATAGCGCTAAATTTTATCCCGATTTGAGAAAATGATCATCCGTGGCCTAAACCTATGTTTGCAAGCCCAAGTATGTTGATTTGAACCCTTTGATCCAATAACTTTGACATTCATTGTTAGGAGGCTTTGGTTCTACCAATCCTCTAATGAATCTTCATCAAATTTGGTCAAAGTGGACCATTTAAACATCATTGATCATTATTTGTTATCTTGAGGATTCTTAAATGGATGATATACTTGACAAAAAGCAAATTCAACTTGTTGTTGAGAGGATTTGGTTCTACCAATCTTCTAATGAGTTCCAAATGCAAGTTTCAAGACGGTAATCCAACTAACTACTAGTTCCTAACAATTAACCTTATTTTATGCTTTTATTTTATGCTTTTACTTTATATCCCATTTACTTTAGCATTTACATTTCATGTTATTTTCATCTTTGCTCACCTGAGCCTTTATATTCATGTCACTTTTTATTTTTCTCACTTAAGCTTTTCATTTATTTTTAAAGATACCTAATAATCAACTTAAACTCTAAAAAACTTTAATGTCACTTGGACTACTTGGTTACTATCCTTGGCATTTTGGAGTTATGGACTTCTTGGACTTAGGAGTAGAGACCTTGACCTATGTTGGGGACCTTGTGACCTTAATTGTTATTTTGTCTGGAGTTCTTAGGGTATACCCTAAGACATTGGATTGTTTGTTTGCTTTGTGTTCAGGTTATTGTGATTACACACTTTGTCTGTAATCTGGAATCCATCTGAATACAACTGTTACTCTGACCAATTTTTGTGAAGACTTAATGCAATTGAAGCTTGATATTCTTAATAAGTTTATAACAATTGCTTGCTTGGTTTTAAATTCAAAGGATGGAATTATACATTGACTCATTGTGTCAAGTGTTGGTTTCTTGTTGGTCAGATGGTCCTTCTCCTTAGCTTTTACTTTATGCTTTAGGATAGTCCCTCCATCTCCTCCCATCTTCTTTAATTTCAAAAATCTTCTCCCTCCTTTTGAAAACTCTTCTTGTTTTAAAACTTGAAGCACTTTCATAATAAACTTGGACTTATGTCCATGCATTTTCAAAAAAATATTTTCTTAATCAAACTTTAATCAATTTAATAATACTTTGACATGTTTGTGAAAAACTAAAAGTCAATAAATCTCATTCAAACTATTTTTCCATTTTGAATTTTATATTTAAAACATTTTTCTCAAAAGATCAGACTCTTGTCAATCTTTGTAGTGATGTGAGCTACTATACTTCTACAATATATAGTGAAGTGAGATATTTTCCACTAGGGTGTTGAGTGAGGCTCTTGTTCATATCCTCCACTTTGAGATGATGCAAATTCCCCTTTCTCATAATTGTGGGTAGTAAGTATCTTCTTCCACTCGGATAAGACGATGATGTCTTGTCTCCTAAAATTAATCAACACACTTGTGTTTTAAAATTTTAAAAAGGTGAACTACGAGTACCTTGATCCCCTATTGCACGGAAGGTGGTACATAGACACTAAAGGTTCACAACCGCGGTGGGTGCAAAAATCATTAAAAAATACTTCTTCTCTCATCTCCACAATCTATTTTTATGCAACATTTTATAGCCAAAATATACAAATTTTTCAAAGAGGTTCATGCGGAGTACCGTAGATTTTTAGGGTGCTAATACCTTCCCTTTGCATAACTAACCCATTTACCAAGAATATTTCCCCCTCTTTTGGGTTATTCGCTCTTTTCCCATTCCTTTAGAAACAATAAAGCGAGGTGGAAATTTTTATTTTGATCTGTGCGAGTCAAGTCAACCCAATGGCTTAGTCTCAACATTTCCACCGCTACACCTACCCCCTGAACTCAATAATCTCTAGGTTTTTCCTGTTCTTTTAACCCTTTCCTTATTGGATAAAATAAAATTCGGTGGCGAATCTTGCTATCCGCAACATTTGCGATAAAATGTGCAAACCAAAAGTTAGTTCTCCCACCGTATTACATACCTGCACAAGCTCATCCCCGACGGAGATACATTCCTCAACAAGTCTAATTTGTCCTCAGACAGAAATTGAGGCCCCTTCCAGCTATTAACATAACCATACTCCCCAACAGATCCCCTAGTGGATAAAGGAGTTTGATCGTTTCTCCCGCATATAATGGAAACTTCTCCCGCACGGCCTACTAAATTCTAATCCTTGTCAGAGATTATGTCCTCAACATAACTTACAGGAATTTAATTCTCCAACGGAGTTTAGTTCCCTAACACTGTAAAATCCCCTGCAGAATTCTCTTCTCCAGTATGGTTTACTTCTCCAGCAGGGTTTATTTCCCCAACAAGGTTCATTTCTCCGATTACTGCAAATCCCCGGTAGAATTCTCTCTGCCAACAAAGTGTAGTCAAAGTTTCTATCCTCAGAGAGTTGCTATAGAATCTGAAATTGGGCCAGATATCATGTAACTTTATCTTCCCCCAGAAGTGCTGGTATCTATATCGGAAACTCGATTAGACACGCCTCAGAAGGTTATCCATCACTTTTATCCCCAGTCAGGGTATATAAGAACTAAATTCCCCAGTAAAGTGGTGAACGACCAATGTTCCTGAACTCTTCTATCCCCAAGCAGAAGTCAAACGTCCCCAGCGGAGTATCCTCAAAGCAGAAAGCAGGAATCCCCAATATAGACATTTTAAACAAGGTTGAAGATTCATATTCTTCATCCCCGACAACAGTCAAGGATTTAGTTTCCCCAACTAGAGATGTTATACAAAGCTACCAATACGCTTCAACAAATCTCACATCTATACATCATTTACAAGTATCATAGCATATGCATACAACACACATATGACACTCTCATTTATTTTGAGAATATCATTACGCAATGCATTACATACATAATGACATTGCATAAGTACTAACTTTATCTTTTCAGGTAAAGTCTACCAACAAACGAACATCATCAACAATTCTCAAACAGGTCAGAGATTAATTCCCGAAACAGGACAGGGCAACTATCTATATGACCAGGTCCAAGATTAATTCCAGAAACAAGATGGGGCAACTATCTACACGACCAGGTGATATGAATTCCCGAAACAGGATGGGTTATCCAATAGAAAGCAGGTCAAAGATTAATTCCTGAAACAAGACGAGATAACTATCTATATGATCGGGAAAAAGATTAATTCCCAAAATAGGACGGGGAAACTATCTTTATAACCAGGAAAAGATTAACTCCTGAAATAGGACAAGGGAACTATTGATATGACCAGGTGGTATAAATTCCTGAAACATGACAGGTTTACCAATGAAAAACATATTGTAGATCAATTCCCGAAGCAGGACGGGGCGACTATCTACATGACAACCATTTCCCTCAGAAACTAAATCTGACAAGCAGCTACTTAAGCACCTTCCCCAGAGGTTCATTCTAGAAATCATTCTTCATATATAGTCAAGCGTAGACTCATTCTGATACGTCTATAAACAATTACCTTGGATGGCATCTATAAGCCCATCTCCGACGACATTCCTTCACTTTTCCGAATGGAATCTTTAATCCTATTCAAGCAATATTATTAACCAACAGCGTTACATCCTGCACATGTGAGTGCAAATTTCTGGGCACTTGAGTGTTCAATCATCTTACACCTTAAGGTCACGAATGACGAACATGCCAATCTAACTTCTCGGGTCTAAGAAGATTGCGCATGGATAGCTGTTGTACCCCAAAATTTTCCCTCTCATCTTTCAAGTTATCTCCTTATTCTCCTAGGGTTTTCATTTTCTCAAGGGTACGCAAGAATTGACCAGACAAATTCTCCTTCTAAGCAATTGACATACAAATAGGGTTTTGTATTTCTCAAGGAAGATTGGGTTTCTAATGCCTCATGTGGATTTTGTAGTTTCTTATATATCTCTAAGAATTATCATACCAAGTTTCATGCCTTGCATCACAAGTTTTCTTAGTCAGTTGCTCAGATGATTGAAAATCAACTATATTGGATAAAAAGTCAATTGTGCTCAACATACAGTCAAACCTCAAGATTTTTGGTCAACATAAAGGTTTTTAATTAATTTTCATCATTTGATCAAGGGTTGATCATGATTCATCAAGAAAACTCTCAATTCACCAAAAGTCAAAAGTTGCCAAATTAGGGTTTTCATTGGGAGAAGTCAACTGAACTTTGACCAAGCATAACTTTCACACGCTTCATCATATTTTCCTCAACCAAATCTCATTTTGAAGGAAATTAAATTCTCTACAACTTTTTCTATCTAAGCTCAAGTCCAAAAATGCTTCATTTGAGAGATATGGAATAATACATAATAGGTAATTTCAAAAGTCAACAAAAAGACAGTTTTTTTCAAGGCAACTTGCATCAAGATAAAATCTTCAAATGCAAAAATGATAAAAATATAGATTGTAAAGGAAATCTTGATATTTCCAAAAAGTCTAAGATCACCTTCAAATGATGAAAATTGAGAGAGTTATAATTGGTACAAGTTGGGAAATTTTGAGCAAATGCATGAAGTTCAAATTGAGCAAACTTGAATTTTAGGACTAATGGGCCTATCTTTTTAGGTTCAAACGTGTTTGTGACATGTTTATGGACCTCTAAATCCATTCATGAATTTTTTTGATTTTTATTTCTTTTTATTTTGATTTTATTCATTTAAATTCAAAATAAATCAAATAAAATGGCAACTAAATGAATTTAGGCGCATGACTTTGATGTTGGATCATATTTGAGGCCCAAAGGGCTCATTAACAGCTAGAAAAGTCATGTAATTTAAAAAAATATCTTCACCATGATTATGCAATATTTTTTCCATAATTGTTAACCTAATGCATTCCTCTATATGTATTCAGCATATTCAGATCTAAGGAACACGAATGCTAGCCTCCTCAAGCAACCCTAAAAATTCACAAGTTTTCCAAAACTAGGGCACGATCAAACCCTCCTCTCCAGCAAGCTTCAATCTATTTTGAGCACTCTCTCAGCTCCCTGAGACCTCCAGGAGTCGCTCCCAATCATCCTTGAAGATCGTAGCACCCCAGATCGTCACAACCAAGCGTCACCGATTGATTGAACTTCCTTGAATCCAAACTCATATTTCATGCATTATTAATTGATTTTATACATATATTCCTGTTTATAATAATGTGTGGACTTGTTTAGACTCATCGTTTGCAAGTTGTGACACAGGAATAGAGATCTGCCATCTTAGGGCACCAGGCTTGTGAATCTTTGAAACCCTAGCTACAAGTTATTTCAATCAAAACTAACATCACCATCAGATTTATGAGGCCTCAATTAGTGGACATGGATACCTTTCTTTCTCACTTTGCCTTGATTTCACAGGTTTTCGAAATACCCTCACCGAAGAAGACGAAGTTGACCACCGTGGGTGGTGGTTTGAGTCCTGCGCGTTTATTATATATTGTTTGAATGTTGTGTAATTGGCACGAGGCAAATGATGTCTTAGCGGCAAGGCAGCGCGTGTTAGAGCATTCATGTGCAAGGGCATGGGTTCGATCTCTTCCTCTTGCATTTTTCATGCATCTAGATCAGATGTTCCAGATGCATTCCCCACGATACACCTCTGCAGACGCCACACACTAGATCTCATGGGCTACCAGCGCTTGGGCCTAGGCTTCTTTGCTTCTCAGCACCCCTCCTGTTTGCTATTTCAGGCCTAGCTTTCTTTTTTATTTATTTACTATTACTCTTTTTTTTATTACAACATAATTAGTTTTTTTAGTTTTATTAATTAAAATTAATTTAGACTCTTAGGTTTTTCTAATCAATTTTTTTAAAATTAATTTAACTATAATCAACCTTTTTTTTAATAATTAAATTAATTGATTCTCTTTAATTATTAAAATTAATTAGGGTTTTTTAGGTCTATTTAATAAATTAATTACAAATCTCTTTTTCATAAAAAAATAACAAAAACATTTATTTTTCCTTCGATTCCATTTTTCAGATCAACCGTACTTTTGCGAACATAGTTTATTATTCTTGCATTTTTTCCTATTGTGTAATTGTTTCCCGGTTTGTAATAGCTTAGTTTTTACTTTCCTCTTTTCTATTTTGTAACTGCCCCTAAGCGTTGTAATAGTCTCGGGTTTAAATTTCCGCCTTATTTCCGCACTTTTCATTTTTTTATATGTTTATTGCTTAGTAATTAGGCTTGTATGGAAAGACTAAGAACGAATTGATAGCTAACCCTAATGCAAAGACTAAAGTAACTGAACACAAATCACTTGCACACTCGCACCTTTAGGGTAACCTCCCTTGTTGCCTTTCGGAAAACAGTCATGTCCGTCGAACATAGGGAAACTTTAGCAAAGTCCCTCGATATAAAGATCATAGTCCCTCGATGACCCTTTCGATGTTGCCTTCGGTAAATGATCTAGTCCCTTAATGATAATTGCTTAAGCATCCTTACGAGTTGCATTCGATGACTGTACGATGACCCACACCTAACCCTTCACATCCAACGATAGGGTTTCCTACCAACTAATGGTACGGATGACACTATCTAAAGGAGAAGGAAAGTACAAGAAAGACCTTTGTGTAGGCATAATGCTGTTAATCGCTTGCTAAAAAAACAAACACATTTCTCACAAATCAAACTTTTCAATAAACATTTTCAAACAAACACTTTGTACGCATTCTCGAGGACAGATACGAGAATCATTACAAAGTTTCGCCTTACATTGGCAACTTTTCAAAATGTTTTCAAACACACACACACACACACACACTAAAGCAAAATTTTCAAAAGTGCGCTAGCGATTAAGAGCCTGTAGATAACTACAGATGAAAAGGGTGCTAACACCTTCCATTTTCATAACCTACCCCCTGAACTCAAAATAAAAAAAAGGTCTTTCCTGTTCTTTTCACCCTTTCCTTATTGGATAAAAGAAAAGTCGATGGCGACTCTTTCTATCCGCAGCATTTGCAATCAAACACAAAACCAAGTCAGTTCTCCCACTGTATTACAACTTCTCAATAGTCGATTAATGCCGCGTTGTCCTCAATGCATCACTGAACATGCATACCACAATTGCATTTATCAAAACAAAATAAAAAATGAAAGCATGCATAAATATAAGCCAATTATGTTTACTTGCAATATTTGTTGTCTGCTCAGATTTAAATTATCTTCGTAGCAAGCCTAGGGTGATCCTATCATGTTTCCTCAATGGAGTCTGTTTTGAATTACCATCAATCGGGTCTTTGGTATCTTCCATTTCCCTAGTAGGTCGTGGTTTTCCCTTGCTCATGCAAGCCCGTGGTTATTTTACCCATACTTTCTTTGATGTCAGAATGCGAGTAAGAGTCATTACATTACCTTTCTTACCTCTCAAATATTTGAGTGTCCATACTTGGTGTTTGGTAGTTCAAATGATCGCCACTCTTGAAGAATTGCATCCCGCCATTTTTCTCGAGGGATATTGTCATTCTTGCATGATTGCGACCACTTTAAAGTCCAACGTGTCTTGGAAATATTTGTAATAGTCCTTTCATCCAGTCTTTTTCCTGTCATATGTCCTTTCTTTCAGACATATATTTCCGATACCTTTGATAAGGGCCTTCTACTACGGTCTCTTTCCTATACATGCCTAACTCTGACCAAGACGTACATATCTAACCCCCCAGTAAGTTCGCCTTCACCCGACGTTCTTCCTTTTTTCCCAGTGGAGTTCGCTTTTGCCCAACGTCTCCCCGATATGATAAGTTCATCTTCGCCTGGTGTCTTTCCATCTTAGATCCACCTTCGTTCGGTGCCCTTTTTTGTTGGTTAAGGTTCGCCTTCACTCGACGTCCTCTCTCTTTTGGTAAGTTCTCCTTCAATCAGTATTCTTTCTCCAAAAGTATATCTTTGTTTAGACCTTTCTTCTGGTCTATTCTTGTTACATGTCCTTTCCTCCAGACATATTATTGTTGTTTAGACCTTTCCTCCGGTCTATTCCTGTTATATGTCCTTTCCTCCGGACATATATTTGATATCTTTTGTTTAGACCGTTCCTCCGGTCTATTCCTGTTATGTGTCATTTCCTCTGGACATATATTTGTGATATCTTTATTTATACCTTTCTTCCGGTCTATTCCTGTTATATGTCCTTTCCTCCAGACATATATTTCATATCTCTATTTAGACCTTTTATAATATGGTGTGAGAACTGGCTTTTTTTTTGGTTTTATCCAAATGTTGCGGATAACAAGAGTCGCCACCGACTTTTCTTTTATCCAATAAGGAAAGGGTGAAAAGAATAGGAAATACCTTTTTTGATTTTGAGTTCGGGGTGTAGGTTATGAAAAGGGAAGGAGTTAGCACCCTTTTCATCCGTAGTTATTGTTATACCCCAATTTCCCCCCCTAAGATCCCTCCTTATATCATATACACGCATATCATCGATTCCATGGTTACGGGATCAAAGGCTTTGGCATTAGGGTTTTTTCTCTGTGGACTAAGGTTGTTACATTCTTCATGTTAATCCAGCCGGTGCTATCATTATTCTTGGTATGAGATTATGGTTTTGGATCTCAAGCAGCATAGACGTCTTCTCTAGCAGGGTTCCTCGAAATACAAATTTTTCTTTATCAGAGTTTTCTTCAAGGAACATGCGCTTTAGGATTTAAATTGTGTACTTGAGATTTATCATATATTATCTAAGATTGTCATTGATCTAGGTTTTGTTCCTCTCACCATCTCAAACCTTCTCCATATGTATGCACTTAAGGTTCATTGATTTAGGGTTTCTTCTATGATTGGGCCCAAGCATGGATGTTGTTTATTCAACAAATGATTCATCATGCTAGGTTTTGTCCTCAAGGCTACAAGGATGACAAATTCATGAGTTGGGATTTACCCCTTGGACAAAGTTATAATATGATCCTCAAATGCTTGATTACTCACCACTGAAGGCTCCTTATTCTCAATATTTTTACTTTTCCTATCACATGAGATGGCTATGGTTTCTTATAATACCAGTCATTCTAGTCATCTAAGATACCATGAATCCGGGCATGGAGATTCTACAAGCACCATCTTCTTTTTCTCATTATCATCCTTTTATTATGGTTTATTTCCATGAATCATACACCATTCAAGAGGGGTTTCTTTGCGAATTTAGGATCATCAGGAAAGACTATCATCAGAGGATATCATCCATGGATAACTAGGGTTTCATTTGATATAATTTTGTCAAACGATAAGGTATTCATTACTTAAATCACAAGAAATGAGGACATTGCTCTATGCAAGAGGAGAAGATAGTTCCATGTGGAGTCACCTTACAAGTTACCGGTGAGGATAATTGATGCAAAGCTATTCATCTGAACACATGGTTTACTTGTGACACAAGCCTTCTTTGGGATTTCATTACAATTTACTTGAGATTAAAACCTAAAGTATTGTGTGAAGAATTAAGGTTTACAGATCAATCTTGATAAGAATACAAAGATCATTTAAATACATGAGGACACTTTAAGACATGACGAATCAATGTGGTATCACTTGGTCCATTCAAATGGAAAATATTAAAAAAGAGGCTTTTCATACCATGATCTATTCAAAGCTCAAAATAAAATTAGTTTGGGATTTAAAGTTCATTTTAGAAAAGAAGACTACTTGAATTTGTGGAAATTATCATTAAATTTAAAAGACTCCAAACCATACTTCAAACTTTATTATACCATCATTCCATCAATACCACATCAAGATCAAAGAAAAAGAATTTAATATGAAAGAAAGAGAACACTTTGATTACTAGGGTTTATCGTTGCATCGATGAATCGACGTCATCACCATCGTTCAATTTCTGAATTCGATGTAGCTTCAACAACAAAATCTGCAACTGCAACAACAACAACAACAACTTCTCAGCATCAAATAGAAGCAATAGAAAATAAGAAAGAACATAAACACAAAAGGAAGACTACGTTGTTCGAACCACGCACAGAGACGAAGAAGAAGGATCAGAATCAGATAGGTGAAAAGAATATATACCTGTACATCGAGACTTTCACCAGAAGTGGATTTCTTCACCGTTGTTGCTGTGAGGTAGGTATGAATTGTTTGATTTCATTCCGTTCTTGGTAACATTGTGTAGAGTGAGGCCTCACGAACTTCCCCCAAGGCGCCATGGCGGGATGTTTCTCCGGGAGTATTCAATTTTGATTTTTTGTAAATCCTAGGGTTCTCTATCATGATTGGCTAGGGCGTGGAACTAAGGTAAACGAGGTAGAGTTTGGAGGTTTTAGAATCCAGATAAAAGTCATGGTTGTCTGGATTGTGATTTCTGAACACCAATCGCCGTGACTCAGGGAAGCGATAGGTTACGACAGAGGTGAGAACATGAAGAAGAAAGCGCCGCATGGTCAAGAGAGGAAAAAGGTTTCGTTTCTTCTTGAGAAGCTGATAAGTCAGAAGACTTAATCAATCTGATGCATAAAACGTTGTCATTTGGTATTTTGCCCATTATATGTTTTTATTTAGTTGACAATGTGATGTATTAATTGTTGAATCCCGAGGCTTAAAAATGGTGATAAAATGGTGTTGTACCTTGGGATCATGCGCTAAATTGCCTCCTACAAGCCCGTGTCTTTTATTAATGAAGAGTTATCGGGACAAAAAGGCATGTTTGGCTGGGCCTAGCGCCCAAATTTCTTCCACACCCCTGGATTTTGGCACGCACCCCTGAGTTCTTTCTTTTAGTATTTTATTTTTGATAGTTGTTTAGCTTTGTTGAATTTTTTTTCTCTACATGATAAAAACAATAAAACCAATAAAAACTTGTTAAATTTTTTGATTTTTAGGAAATTAAATTTCGATTATCCGATTACTTGAAACTCGTGCTTCACCTTTGCTTGTTGAGATCTGGAATTTTATGCAGGTTTATTATGCGATATGTGGACGTGATTGAGATTTCGATTATAATTTATTTTCACATCGATGATTCTTCGACACCTATTCTGGATATCCGATCTCTGACTGTTTGTTTGTCGATGCCAGCTCGCGTGAAGTATTTCAGGTTTCTTTTCTATGGTTGCGCTTTTTTGCCGACATTATTGTTCGTTTGGTATTATACTGCTTCCAAGTTACATTTCCGCATTTTATTGCTTTATAGATATCATGAGAAGTAGAGAATAAAGAGCGTGTGCTCGAAGTCGTTGTTTAAAGACCTGTAGCGGGCATTCCGCATTTCATTTGTTATGTGTGTCATACTTATGTTTGTTTCCTTGGTTATTGATTGATGAGTCACTCAATTTAGAAATTGAGATCACGACTTCGCTCTCAGTGCATGCTCCCTATAGGATTTTATCTCTTTCCTTTATTTCTTGTTGATCGATGAGTCACTCAATTTAGAAATTGAGATCATGACTTCACTCTCATGGTATGTTCCCTATAGGATAATTTGTTAAAATTTATTTGGCATGCTAACTTAGATAGGATCAATCATTGTATGATAACATTAGGTAAGAGATAGGTTAGTCTCCCTTTAGACTTTTCTTTCCCCTTTTGCATAATTTCCTTTAAAACTAAAACTTCTTTTTCTTGGAAAGTGTATAAAAAATGCTAAGCATATAAAAATTCTTTTCATGGTAAAAAATACCAACCAATCCATTTATTTTCACCATTCGGCTTTTCTCTTCTAAGAGCATGTTAGCTCCTTTCCACTACAGATCGTAAGTCTCCAAAGGTCTAGCACCGGTGGAATGATCGAATGCAACATTATTCATTAAAAAAATACAAACAAACAAAATAAGTGAGCCAAACTACAACCACTCTGATTCCTTAAAAGGGATACGTAGGCATTGGGGTAAGGCCCGAATGAGCACAACTTTTATTTTCCCTACATTATTTTCTATTTTCTTTGCATGCATTGCCTTTTAGCATTTTATAACTCTTAAGCATTATATTGAACACGCCCTTTGATTAGAACAACAAGAGTGGATCCCGTAGAGTACTACGGACGTGTGGGGTGCTAATTCCTTCCCCTCGCGTAATCGACTCCCTTACCCAATCTCTTGGTCGCAAGACCTTGATTTCTCCTTTAGGTTTTTCTTCGATGATTTTCCTTTCCCTTTTGTGGGATAAATAAATACTCGGTGGCGATTTCATTAATTTTACCGCAACAGTTATCTACGGACTCTTAATCGCTTAGCTCACTTTCTTTGAAAAATTGCTTTGTGTTGTGTGTTTGAAAATATTTTTGAAACGCAAATTGTAAGGTAAACTTTTTAAGGATTCTCGTATCTGTCCTCAAGAACGCGTAAAAAGTGTTTATTTGCAAATATTTTGAAAGTGTGATTGTGTGAGATGTTTTTATTTTGAAGAGCTTTGTGAGCAAGCGATTAAGATCTACCCTACTCAAGGTCGTTCTTGTGTTTTCCTCCTCCTTTAGATAGTGCTATCCTACCATTAGTTAGTAGGAAGCCCTATCTTTGGACGTGAAGGGACAGGCGTGGGTCATCGTACAATCATCGAAGGCAACTGGTAAGAATTCTTTAGCAATTTTCATTAAGGGACTAGATAATTTAACAAAGGCAACGTCGAAAGGGTCATCGAGGGACTATGATCTTTATATCGAGGGACTTTTGCTAAAGCATCCCCACGTTTGAGGGACATGACTATTTTGTAATTCAAAGGTAACAAGGCGGTTATCCTAAAGGTGTGAGTGTGTAAGTGATTTGTTTTCAGTTATTTATATTTGAAATTAGGGTTAGCTATCGATTCGTTATTAGTATTTCAATGCAAGCCTAATTACTAAGCAATAATATAGCAACAAAAAAACTGTAAAGGTGCGAAAGTAAAAGCGGAAATGTAAACCCTAGACTGTTACATCGCTTTGGGAGAGGTACATAGGTTAGAAAATGCGGGAAAGTAAACCCTAATTACTATTACATCCCGGGAAACAGTTACAATAACGAGGAAAATGCGAGAAAAATAAACTACGCGAAAAAAGAATGTAAGAATAAAAAACGAACAATTTTTTCCAGTGATTTTTTGATGAAAAAGGTTTTTGATGATTAAATAAACCTAAAAAAAAGTATAATTAATTTTAATTAAAAAAAGTTGATTAATTAAATTAAAAATCTAATTTGATTAGAGTTTGTAAAAAGAGGTTTTGAAAAATTAGGTTTGTTAAAAAAAGTTTATGGTTTACGAATTTAGAGTTTTTAAGAAGAAAAATTGAGGAAAAAAACCAAGTTTTAAAAATAAACTACCAGGGGTGGGTGTTGAACCCACGCCCTTAGCCTTCCTGCCCAGCACCTTCACCACTGCGCCAAGCGCGCACTTGTGTTAGCGACTGGAAACTAATGCGCTATGTAACCTGCAATACACGAAAATATGGAAATAAATATAAACACCAAAAGGTAGGGATCAAACTCGTGCCCTGGTATAGTTATGCCTTAGGGCGCACATTTTAACAACTGGGGTAGTGATACATCCATTGTTATAACTAAAATGAAAAAATTATATTACAAAATAAATTCATGGACTGGAGAGGCGCTAGAGCTCTAGCTCCGGTCGTCTTCTCCAGTGAGTGTGTTTTTTAAACCTACGAAACAACAAACATTAGAGGTCTCAAAAGACCCTACCCTAAACCCTAAACCCTAAACTCTAATTCAAGGCATGCGAATTCAATGAGAGCTTTGGTTTGGGTTGAAACGTATTGTAACAAAAGATATGGCCAGAATAAATGGAATCGGTATAATCATGGTGATGCACGATTCCTGCAGCATGGGACTCCCGCTATGGTACAATCTTGCACTAATGAACATCAGAAACACATCAATAATGTTAGCTTCAATCAAAACATCAAGAAAAATGAAAAATGAATTTATGAAATAATAACAAAACGATGATGCATGCAGTGGTGTTTCGAGCTCTTTGGATCATCAAGGATGGTCCATTCTCACCATACCCTGCTCTAGGAAGTGAATGGAAGGGTTAATATGCCTTGAGAGTGGTTGCAATTAGGGTTTGCAAGTTGCCCTAATTTGAATGATTTTGGAGTTTTTGGAAGAGTTTCTTGCATAAGGGTTTCATGTGAGCCTTTGTCTGAATGAGGAGGATATATAGGGGTGACATTAGGTCAAATAAACATGGGCTTGGACTTGTATGAAAAGCCTTGTCTTATTTCATTTATTTTGAATTTAAAATTAATAAAATTCAAAAGTAATAAAATAAAGAGGTAAAGGGGTGCATGAAGTAATTCAGAGGTTCATATGAGGTGTAGAATGCACATGGACCTTGAAACAATAGCCCATTAGCCCAAAAATCCAAATTTGGTCACTTTAGGTTTCAAGCATTTGCTCAAAATTTCCCAACTTGAACCAATCATAACTCTCTCAATTTTTATCATTTAAAGGTGATCTTGGTCTTTTTGGAAAGCTCAAAGTGTCCTCTACAATCTCTTTGTTTAAAATATTTGCATTTGAAGAATTTATCTTGATGTAAGTTGCCTTGACAAAAAGTGTCTTTTTGTTGACTTTTGAAATGACCTATAAGGTTTTGGCCCATATCTCTCAAATGAAATATTTTTTGGACTTGAGCTTAGATATTCAAAGTTGTAGAGAATTGAATTTCCTTCAAAATGAGCTTTGTTTAAGGAAAATCTGATGAAGCATGTGAAAGTTATGCTTGGTCAAAGTTCTGTTGACTTCTCCTTAAGAAAACCCCAATTTGGATACTTTTGACTTTTGATGAATTGACAGTTTTTTGATGAATCATGATCAACCCTTGATAAAATGATTAATATAACTTCAAAACCTTGATGTTGACCAAAAATCTTGAAGTTTGACTGTATGCTGACCATAATTGACTTTTTACCCAATATAGTTGATTTTCAGTTATCTGAGAAATTGACTGAGCAAACTTGTGATGCAATGCATAAAACTTGGTATAAGAATTATTGGATACATATAAGAATCTATGAAATCCACTTGAGGCATTATAAAATCAATATTCCTTGAGAAATACAAAACCCTAGTTGTAGGTCAATTGCCTAGGAGGAGAATTTGTCTGATCAATTCTTGAGCAACCTTGAGCAAATGAAAACCCTAGGAGAATATTATTGAATAGTGGGAGGGAAAAATTTGGGGTACAACACCTTTCTTCCGGTCTATTCCTGTTACATGTCCTTTCCTCTGGACATATATTTAAGATATCTTTGACTAGACCTTTCTTCCGGTCTATTCCTGTTATGTGTGCTTTCCTCCGGAAATATATTCTTGATATCGTTGTTTAGACCTTTCCTCCGGTCTATTCTTGTTATGTGTCCTTTCCTCCAGACATATATATTCCATATCTTTATTTATACTTTTCTTCCGGTTTATTCATGTTACAAGTCCTTGCTTCCGGTCATGTATTCTTCTTATCTTTCGTTAGACCTTTCTTCCGGTCTATTTTCTGTTATATGTCTTGTCTTTCAGACATATGTTTATAATCTCTTTGGTTAGAGACCTTTCTCCCGCCCTCTTTCCTGTTATGTGTCCTTTCCTCTGGACATATATTTTTTATATTTGTGATAAGGTCCTTTCTTCTGGTCTCTATCGTACTTGTTCTTTCTTCCAAACATGTGCTTATGATATCTTTGGTGAGATTCCTTTCCTCTGGACTTCTTCTTTTCGTGTGTCTTGTCCTCCGGACATGTACCTCTCGCATATGTATTTTCATCCAGATGTATGTGGCTGATATTTATGTATTCACTACCAGCTCCTAACATATGGTTACAAAAATCTATTTCTTGTTGTGTGTGTCCCACCCTTAACCGGGCATACATTTTTCCTTGATAACCACTATTCATAAAAACCAAAAATGCAACATTACTCGATTGGCTTCAGAGTGCAAAATTTCCAAGTTCTTTTAGTATTTAATCTTCTTCTACCTTGAATGCTCGAAATTCTAGTGCCAATCTCACCTTCAGGTTGAAGACGATTAAATAGGGGCAGCTGTTACACCCTGTTGTACCCCAAAATTTTCCCTCTCATTTTATCAATATTTCCCCTCACAAGACTCTTTGAACTCCAGACAGGATTAGGGTTTTGCTCTGCTCAAGACATCTCCTTGCACTGATGACCTGAATTAGGGTTTGAGTTTGCACAAGGATTTTTGGACTTTAAATGCTCAAAGTGACTTTCATACTTCATGTTGGACTTACAAGATTACCTCTACCAAGTTTCAAGCTTTGAATCAAATTTTTGCCCAGTCAATTGGACAGTTGACCTAGATATCAGCTGTATTGGGGAAAAAGTCAACTGTGGCCAATTTACAGTCAAACCTCACAATTTTTTATCCACATCAAAATTATAGACTCATATGAACCATTTGATCAAGTTTGGACCACAACTCCTCAAGAAATTTGATCAGATCATCAAAAGGGCAAAATGGTCATTTTTAGGGTTTTGACTGCACAAGGGCAATTTCTGATTTTTAACCTAGCCAATGGAAAATTGGGTTCAAGAATGGATTCAAGGACTCAATGGCATCATCTTGACCTATTCACAAGGTTCAAAAGATCTCAAATGCATTGGATTGACAGATGAATTTTTCAGTCAACTGATCAAAATTTGACTGTACACTGAAAAGTCAAACTTTGTCTTTTTGGTCAAAATCAAGTGCCAAGGGTCATTTTTCATCAAGATGTGTCAAAACATGAAACTTGTTCATCAAGAAACCTAATTTTGCAAATTAGGGTTTAAAATTGAAAATTTTCATAACTTAGAATTTTTCTAAGTTATGAAATTTTCTTATTTTTTCCCAACTTTGCCCAACATTTTCACCATGATTCAATTGGATTCAAACAAAACTTCCAACATGAAATTTGTAGTCCTTCACAAAGTCTACAAATTTTATTCACAAAGTTTTTCAAAAAGAAGCTTGGATATCAAGTTATGATTTTTGGAACAAGGGTCCATGAAACTTTTAACTTGGTGAAATTTTGCGCTAGTTTAGGCAGGATTTTGACCTATCTTCATAACCATTTTTCACATAGTTCCACTTGGAATCTAAAAATGCATTTCAAAGATGGATTGTAGAGCATGTTACAATCTTTCCAAAATGTCCAAGAACTCTCCAAAATCATTTGTGGTTAGGGAGAATTGAAGGTTTGAATTTGGCAAAAACTCACTTTTAATCCATGGCATTTTCATATTGATACAAGTTGCAACTTCCATCCAACATTGTTTGTAATTGATTAAAGGTCCCTAAACCCATTCATACTCAATAATTAAATTCAAATCCATTGGTTTGAGGCTTTGTTCTGATCATGGGAGGATTACACAAGAGATTAATCCAAAAATAGCGAAAAGGCAACATTGCAATTTTTGTCAAATTTGCTTTATGTCAAATTGCATTCTTGAGCCTTGAACCAAATCTTGTACAACAAACAATATCCACAAATTTGAGGGGCCAAGATCACAAAGTGTAAGCTGGTATATAGCCTGTACAAGCCTGTCTTGCATCATTTTTTACTTTTGCTTAAAATACAAGTAAACTTGCCAAAGAGCCACAACTTGGATATCTGTTAGAACCAACTCTTGCAAGCTTTGGAGACAAGTTTTGCACATTCCCTTGAGCCAGAAACACGAGCCATTCATCCCTCAAGCCTTCCAAGACACAAAATCACCTTCCTCTTGCAAAACAGGGTAGCTTCTGCACCTTGAGTTCTATCTCACAAACCACTCGTGCGTTTTTCCCGAAACCTGTTCAAACACATTCCATATAACCTATCCAAGCTATCCAAACCATTAGACAGTGACTGTAACTCCATTTGCAAGCTTCACCATTTCTGTTTTTATCTTGTGCAGGTTGAGTTCTACAAGCTTGCTCAAGCAAATCCAAAGCAAACTAGGCATTGGGGAAGGTCAGAGGAAGTTCAAGCAAGCTCCCAAGCACCTCAGGCCTCACCGAAAAGCTCCACATTGCCATAATCGTGTTCAACTGAAACATGTATTTTGCAACTTCCTATATCTCTATTTAGGAATCATTAGGCTTAGGTTTGTGAATAAAAAATATAGTATTCATAGCCCTGAAACTGTACATATGCTCAGTTTTCATTTAAGTTAAACGTGTTAAGAGAATTTGATTCATGAACTTCCTGAAAAAGTTAGGTTAGAAATTAGGGCCAGAGAAATTCTCTCTGGTCTTTGAGAGTTAGATTAAGTTTTTTATATGGTTGGAATCGTGGTTTAATGCTCTACAAGCTTCATGTTTTGAGTTTTTGATTTCATGCAAAGAATAGAGAGAACATAACTGGAGTTACAGGCGCGCGTTTTTGTTCAAAGGTTGAAGATGAAGATCAGTTTGCGCTGGGCTTGGCCTGGACTTGTTTTTGACACCCCTGCATTGCTGACTGCACCCCCTGGCCCATTTCTTTATATTTTTGTATTTTTCTATTTATTTTTCATTCCTGATTTTATTTTATAATTTCTAAACATAAAAAATACCAAAAATATTTTTATAAATTTTCACATTTATTCTTATATTTTATTTTATTTTTCTAACATGAAAATAATTATTAATTAGTATATACTTTTATTTTTCTTTAATAAAAAAACTTGAAGATAATATATAAAAAATACTATATTTTTGTTATTATTATTTTACATACTTATATAATATTTTTTTAATATATTTTCATTTTTTGACATTTGTACATATTTCATTATTTTCATTTTATTGTATATAAATAATATTAATAAATACACTTTCTTAAAAGAAAATTAGGGTTTTCGACCCTTTCCAAAAATAATATTTTATTTTCATTTTTAATACATTAAGTATTTTATTTTCACACATATAAAAATAAACAAAAACATTTTTTGCATATTCATAATATTTTGCATATTTATATTTTATTGCTCATTTAAATATTGCTTATTTATTATTTAATGCAAAGAATTCAATTTGGATGTAATAGTAAATATTAGGGTTTTATTTTCTTGCAAATACTCCCCATTCAAAATTGTATCTCCCTCCCCATATCAATGTTGTAATAGCCTAGATTACTTTTACGCACTTATACTTTCAAATATGCCATGATAGAGATTAGGGTTTGTATGCAATATTCCAAAATCAAAACAAATAGTTTGACCTAATACAAGACTTAAATGCATGAAAATGACAAACACAATGCACACATGCACCCCTAGGGTTTCATCCACTTGTTGCCTTTAAAATGGCCATGTTATGCATGTTGAGTACTTTGGCAAAACAAAACAAAAGATCATAGTCCCTCGATGACGCTATCTTGGTTGCCTATACAAAAATGATCTAGTCCCTCAAAAATTTGCTAAAGATACTTAGCACAATTGCTATCATGGTCAATACGATGACCCACGCCTGTCCCGTTTAACATCCTAATACAAGGTTGTTTACCAAATGCAATGGTAAAACAACACTGTCAAAAGGGTTAAAAATGTGTAGGAAAGATCTTTGAGTAGATAGGGTAGACAAATCTTAGTTACTTGATCAAAGCTTGCAAAAAACATCCTTGCTATTTTCAAACACACCTCACAACACAATTTCAAAACATTTCCCAAAACAAACTTTCAAACATTGAAACATCTTTTCAAAAGACAATACACCTTTGTATACATTCAAACAAGAATCATTACAAAGGTTGCCACAACGATGGCCTCTTTTCAAAACATTTTCAAAACCACACACAAAGCACCATTTCAAACAATTGAAAAGAAAAAGCAAGTGATCTAAATAAGTAACTAAGAGTCCATGGATAACCATGGATGAAAAGGGTGCTTGCACCTTCCCTTTTCATAATCTACCCCCCGAACCCAAGAAAACATCTCAAAGGTCTTTCCTGTGCTTTTTGACCTTTCCTTTGGATAAAATAAAAAGTTGGGGGCGACTCTTGCTAAACCGAAACATTTGCAAACACAAACGCAAAACCTCAAGTCAGTTCTCCCACCGCATCACAGAACTGGCGACTCTGCTAGGGATAGATCTAAAAGTGGGGTTACCTTAGGGTTTAGATCACCTTTACATGCTTACCTTGTTTGCTTTGATTGCTTTACACTTGGTTCTATTGTTTGGGTTTGAAATCCTCTACCTGGATTTGGGAAACATTCATAGGTAAATAGAAATACGTTATGGAAACTGTGCGGGGTATATCGACATGGTTGAAGCAATAGCTATATTAGTGCGACATATTTGTGGGTACCGGTAGCCTTTGAGTCAATAAAAGTGAATACGGGGCCGCTGAGTGATGTCATGAAGCACTAATGAACTTTTAGAACCTTTACTTGACCATCTTGGCCTTATTAGGAGTAGTGAGATGACCGACTTTGGTGCAGTCCGAAGTTGGTAGATACTCAATACTACACTCATTGAGGGTTATTTTCTTGGAATATTTCGGTCGCCAGTTAAGTGGCTAAACTGAAACAATGAACACAGAAAATAATCCAGTGATATTGAGCTCCTTAGAACCCGGTTACTATTTATAGGACAGTTTGAGCCAACTAACTTCAAGAGGGTACTTACCTATGAAACCCCATGCAATCTTGAAACTAGGAACTTGTGTGACTTGCTTGTACATATACTTGTGCATACATCATGAACATCATAAAGCATCATATGCATCCACTAACCATTTCAAGGGTTTGGATCTTCATCTTTGTTCCTGTTTTGTAGGTCATGGAATCACTTCGCAGGAAAACTATTCAAGTCAACCTTGTGAGAGTTCCTCCATAACTCAAGGAGCTTGCTTCTAAGATTCCAGAGAATTCTCCATTTACTGAAAGACATGGTCGACTTCTCAACTTGGTCAACTCCAACATTGAAGAAGACATGGTGAAAGTTCTCTTCCAGTTCTTTGACCCCCTACACCATTGCTTTACATTTCCTGATTACTAACTAGTGCCTACTTTGGAGGAATTTTCTCAACTCCTGAGGATTCCAATTCTCCATCAACTACCCTACAACGGTACGAAAAAAGAACTAAAGCCTGAAGATGTTGCTCAAGCCCTACACTTGCAACCATCTGATATCAAAGGTCATTGGGAAACCAGAAGTGGTGTCAAGGGTTTCTTGGCAAAGTTTCTGTTAGAGAAGGAACAAGACTGCTGGAATTCTCTAGATCTGCAAGCTTTTGAGGAGATTGTAGCACTTCTCATCTATGGGTTGGTTTTGTTCCCAAACCCTGATCAGCTTATAGATGCGAATGCTGTCAAGATTTTCATATCTCGGAATCCTGTGCCTACATTGCTTAGGGATATCCTCCACTCATTTCACACATGAACAATGAGGAAAAGAGGTGTTCTCATGTGTTGTACTCCTCTTCTAGAAAGGTGGTTTATTTCTCACCTTCCCCAATCAGTCTTGAAGAATGAGCAAGGCTTGAGGTGGTCACAACGATTGATGGTTCTTACACATTCTGATGTTCATTGGTGTTCTCGGTCCAGAGAAAATGTCATCATCATTGATCATTGTGGGGAATTCCCTAATGTCCCATTACTAGGCATTAAGGGAGGCATTACTTGCAACCCCTGTTTAGCTCTGAGACAATTTTGGTATGCCCGAAGGGATGGCCCTCATGACATGCTGATTCCAGACTTGGTTTTTGAATTTGACAATGATGCTCAAGGACTTCGACAAAGGTTTATCCGAGCTTGGAGGATGCCCAAAAAAATGGACAGTAAGACACTGGGACACAAGAATTCCATCCCCCTTGAGCCTTACCTCAAGTGGGTACGAACCCGCGCCCAGAGTCTTATGATTCCTTACCCCTACATTCTGCCTATGATCAAAGAACTTGTTATGGAAGGAGAGGTTCCATACACCCTCCTACATCCTGACATGCCAACATCATTGGAAGATTTGCAAAAGATTTGGATACAGCTCAAGGAAGAACAAAAGACTTTTGAAGCTAGCTTCTACGCCAGTGAGAAGAAGGTTTTGGAACTTACTCGTCGACTCCATGAAGAGCAGACTCTCAACACTTACATCGCACCAAAGAGGATGCGCAACATCTTTTTACATTAGAATTTTGTATTATTTTTTCCCATGAGGCACTTATGTACTAACAAATTCTATCTTATTAATATGACGTGCGTTCTTTTTTGTTTGCAGCAAATTTGAATTTTTGAATCCTTGAATGCATTACATGAATACATATCATTCATCATATGCATAAGCAGGTCTTCACACCAGGTTTCCTTATCTCCCTGCTGTTTATTTCAGCAAGATGGATATAGAGCAGATGGTCAAAGACCTACAAGCACATAATTCACAGTTCCAACAACTCCTCATGACCTTGGCAAAGGGTCAGGAGGATCTTAAAGCACTGTTAGAGAAAGAGAAGGAGAAAAAGAAAAAGAAAAGAGTTGGTGTGGCCACTATGGGAAGAAGATTTGAGAACCAAGCTAGAAGAGTCCTGGATTTCCCCTCGACGTCTGATGAAGGGGTTGGCAAGGGAAAAGGAGTTGTAGTGCCCTCCGAGTCTGAGGCTGAAGAAGAAGAAGAGGAGGATGAAGATTACTCTGAGCAGCAGTACCCTCCTGCGGATGATAAGTATAAGAATCTGGAAGATCGACTGGCAGCCATGGAGGTACAAAGAGTACTTGGGTTGGATTTCAAAGAACTAGGGTTGGTTGCTGGGATTGTCATTCCCCCTAAATTCAAGGTGCCTACATTTGCTAAATATGATGGTTTGTCTTGTCCGAAAATGCATCTGCGGTCTTACGTCAGAAAGATCCAACCTCACTCTTCTGATAAGGATCTGTGGGTCCATTTTTTTCAAGATAGTTTGTCAGGTACGCAATTGGATTGGTTCTATCAGCTTGAGAGATCTGATGTACACAATTGGGAGGATTTGGATGCCGCCTTCTACCGACAATATCAATATAATACAGATTTAGAACCTACTCGTACTCAATTACAGAGTATGGGTATGGTCTCTAATGAAGGCTTTAAGGAGTATGCCCAGAAGTGGAGGGACCTGGCTGGAAGGGTGCAACCACCTTTGTCTGAGATAGAGCTTGTGGATATGTTTTTGGGACCCTGCCAGGTCCATTCTTTAATCACTTGATCGGGAGCTCATCTGCAGGGTTCACCGAGCTAATTCTGACTGGTGAAAGAGTCGAAGCTGGCATTAAGAGCGGTAAAATTCAGAAGGATGCATCTGCTTCTTCTGCTATCAAGAAGACCTATCCATCCAAGAAAGAGGTCTCAGCTGTTTACTCCCAGAGAAATCAAGGAAGAATGGAGCACCGACCAGCGTGGGGGATGTGATGATTCGGAATTCCGCAGCCGATCAACCTCGAAGCAGTCAACCCAGAGCTAACCAAACCAGGGTGGAAAGGCCTGCACGGAAATTCACCCGGATAAATATGACACCTACTCAGGTTCTCCCTCATCTGTTAAAGTTAAACCTTACAAACTTGAAAGAGGCACCGAAAAACCCAAATACCTCTTCTCCCTATTACCACTCAAATGCAAAGTGTGCCTACCATTCGAACAATGTGGGGAACGACACCAACAACCGTTGGGCCCTCAAAAACAAGATCCAGGATTTAATAGATGCCAAGGAAGTGGAGTTTGACGCACCTGAAAAACCTAATGTGATATCCGCTCCAATGCCAAAACATGGTCACAACGTCCATGCTATTGTAGAAGATCTTTATGTTACTGCTGTTGATGACTTAATGACTCCATTGCCAATGATCAAGATGAATCTGTTGAAAGCCAAGATTTTCCTGGGTTGTGAAAAAGATTGTTACCTTTGTTCGACCTTGCAATCCGACAGTCTTCTATTGAAGTCAGGCATCCAACGCCTGATGGATAATCAAGAAATCATCTTTAAGAAAACTCTTGTTACTCCAATCAATGATGTTGCTATAATCACCATTTCCGACAATCTTTCCAAGTTCTCCAAAAGACCTGTTAAGATTACACCCTATCCAAAGTTTGTACCTCTGAAGATAAAAATGTCGGGGCCTATCCCATACAAGTGCAACAAGACAATATCGTTGAATTATGGAGGAGAGATCTTCTACCACGGTGTTAAGCAGATCGAATCAGTTGAAGAGAATTCCGATGAAGAAACTCCTGACATAGGAAATATTGCAGGGATAAGTAAGATCGCTCGTAGCGGAAGAATATTCTCTCCATAGATCGCTCCTCCAAGGGAAGTCTTCATACCCTCAAGTGCTTCTGTGCCAGTCAAGATATTTGTGCGAAGTCCAGTGATTGAAGAAATTGTTACTCCCGAAGTTGTACCCTCTGCTGTTATTGTTGATAAAGGTAAGGGGATCCAAGAAGCGCCCGTCAGGACGAGGGCTCAGTCTTTGGTCATCCCCGAGACCACTCAGAAGGAGATGGAGGAGATTTTAAAGATCATTAAGAAAAGCGACTATGTGTCATAGAACAACTTGGGCAAACCCCTTCAAAAATCTCTATGCTGGCCCTATTAATCTGCTCCGAAGCTCATGCCAAAGCCTTGATCAAATTTCTGAAGACGGCCCATGTGCCTCAAGAAACCTCTGCGGACCAGTTCCAGGAGTGTGTAGCCATCCTAACCGCCGACAATGGTCTTGGCTTCTCCGATGCCGATCTAACATCCAAGGGGAGAAAGCATAACGACGCGCTGCATATCTCGGTGGAATGCAGAGGGACCACTCTTGCTCATGTTCTGGTTGATACCGGGTCGTCTTTAAATGTCTTGCCTAAGAAAGCGCTGGACAGATTGGACTGTGAAGGTTTGACCTTAAAGCCCAGTAACATATCGTAATAGCCTTTGGCGGTTCTAAGCGGATGGTCCACGGGGAGGTGGACATCCCAATTAAAGTGGGTACGGAAACTTTCAACTCCACATTTTATGTCATGGATATCCATCCCTCCTACTCTTGCTTGTTAGGAAGACCATGGATTCATTATGCTGGGGCCGTTACGTCCACTCTACATCAAAATATTAAGTACCCAGTCTAGGGGAAAATTGTGACAGTTCGTGGCGAGGAGGAGTATATGATAAGCCATCTGAATTCATTCCGCTATGTTGAATTAGATGGTGAATTCATCGAGACCCCCTTTCAGCACTTTGAAGAGGTTTCTCCTGAAGTTGCGGTAGCCAAGACAATGACTTCTGTGCCCATCATTACCAAACCTGTGTCCCGGATGTCATCCCTTAAAGATGCGGAGGCTGTGATTAAGGCAGGAGGAAGCACAATATGGGGTCAACTTCCAGATTTTCCTTACAAGACAAATAAGTTCAACTTGGATTTCACTGCTGCTAGTCAGAAGGCTGTGCGTCGCTCCCGGGCTGGAGGACCGCCATTGAAGATCACTCATCACAAAGTTCACGCTTTAGAGGATGATGAAGAAGAAAGCAATTTTGAAGACTGGATCTTTCCAACTATTGAAGGAGGACTGAACAACTGGGAGGAGAAAGACTTCATTCCCATTACTTTCATCAATCAGTAATTTATCTTTCGAACATTTTATGTTGGTCTGTAATAATTATTAAACAAATCGTACACTCTTTTTGCCTTATGCCTTACTCGGGGCATATAGGTCCATTTGTAAGGGCTTGATTTTTCATCTTCATATGCCATTTTTAATGAATCATGGATGTTTTCATATATAAACTTTTGTGTTCATTTTCTTTCTTTTTACATTTTATTTGTTTAAAGATGGCTATCCCTTACACACACCCACACTCACAAAATGCAGGTACCCATCCACTCCGGATTCTATGGGTAACAATTCTGCTATGGCCTTCAGTGACTCTGAAGATCTGGTCAATCATGTCGAATATGAAGGTGATGAAGACTGTGAAGTGCCTAGAGAGTTGGCTCGACTTTTGCAACAGGAAGAGAGGGCTATTCTACCTCACGAGGAGTTGTTAGAGACTATCAACTTGGGAACAGAGGAAGACAGAAAAGAGGTTAAAGTGGGTGCCAACCTAGAGCCAAGTGTCAAAGAGCGTTTAGTTCAACTATTGAATGAATATGTTGAGATCTTCGCCTGGTCCTACAAAGACATGCCGGGACTGGATACAGATATTGTGGTTCACCGTCTCCCTACAAGAGAGGACTGTCCACCAATCAAACAGAAAGTCCGCCGAATGAGGCCCGACATGTCCGAAAAGATCAAAGCTGAAGTGATGAAGCAGTTCAATGCTGGCTTTCTTGCTGTTACTTCCTATCCACAATGGGTTGCTAACATTGTGCCCGTGCCTAAAAAGGACGACAAAGTCAGGATGTGTGTGGATTACCGAGGCTTAAACAGGGCTAGCCCTAAAGATGACTTTCCACTACCACACATTGACATCTTGGTTGACATACAACTCAACATAAGGTGTTCTCTTTCATGGATGGATTTTTGGGATACAACCAGATCAAAATGGACCCCGAAGACATGGAGAAGACTACTTTTGTTACGCAGTGGGGTACCTTCTGCTATAAAGTGATGCCATTCAGACTGAAGAATGCTGGGGCAACCTATCAGCGAGCCATGGTAGCTTTGTTTCACGACATGATACATCATGAGATTGAAGTCTACGTAGACGACATGATAGCCTGTTCACAGACAGAAGAAGAACACCTCGACCATCTGCAAAAGCTATTTGTCAGGTTAAAGGTATACAAGCTCATACTGAACCCTAACAAGTGCACTTTCAGAGTTAGGTCCGATAAACTTTTGGGATTCATCGTCAGTAACAAAGGCATCGAGGTTGATCCTGCCAAAGCCAAAGCTATACAAGAAATGCCTGCCCCTCGCACTGAGAAGGAGGTCAGAGGTTTCTTGGGACGCCTAAACTACATTGCAAGGTTCATCTCTCACCTAACATCTACCTGTGAACCAATCTTCAAGCCGTTAAAGAAAGATCAGGTGGTTAAATGGAATGATGACTGTCAAGTTGCTTTCGATAAGATCAAGGAGTATTTGCTGGAACCTCCTATCTTGATGCCTCCCGTCGAAGGAAGACCTTTAATCATGTATCTGACTGTCCTGGAGAATTCAATGGGGTGCGTATTGGGCCAACATGATGAGTCTGGTCGAAAAGAGCATGCCATTTTTTACCTTAGCAAAAAGTTTACCGACTGTGAGACTCGCTACTCGCTTCTCGAGAAAACTTGATGCGCTTTGGTATGGGCTGCTCGCCGGCTAAGGCAGTATATGTTGACACATACCACTTTACTGATCTCTAAGATGGATCCGATCAAGTACATCTTCAAGAAGCCTGCTCTATCCGGAAGAATTGCTAGATGGCAGATGATCCTCACCGAATATGATATACAGTACACAACCCAAAAAGCCATAAAGGGGAGTGTGCTAACCGATCATCTGGCCTATCAAGCTGTCGAAGATTACAAATCCATGAGGTTCGACTTTCCCGACGAGGATATCATGACTTTGAGCAACATTGAAGAAAATAGACCGTATGACGGACCTGAACAAGGATCCCGATGGACCCTGTACTTTGATGGTGCCTCCAATGCACTTGGAAATGGTATCGGTGTGGTACTTATCTCTCCATAAGGTTTCCATACACCTTTCACTACTAGACTCTGCTTCAGCTGCACCAATAACATGGCCGAGTATGAAGCTTGTATCTTTGGTCTCAAGGCTGCTATTGACTTGGGAATCAAATCATTGATTGTATTTGGGGACTCAACTTTGGTTATCAGTCAAATCAAAGGAGAGTGGGATACTAAACACCCTAACCTCATCCCTTAAAAGAACATGTCTTGACTTTGTTACCACATTTTGAGCAGATTACCTTCGAGCACTTCCCGCGAGAAGAGAATCAGCTAGCAGATGCGCTAGCTATAATGTTATCCATGTTTAAACTTAACTGGGATAATGAGGCACCTCAAATCACCATCGATCGAATGGACGAACCTGCACATTGTCACGAGATTAATACCGAAGAAGTAGTGGTCCGACCTTGGTTTCATGAGGTCAAAAGGTATCTCGAAGCACAAGAATACCCTGAAGGAGCTTCAGTCAACGACAAAAAGTTCTTAAGGAGATTCGCGACCGAGTTCTTTCTGAGCAATGATATCCTATACAAGTGCAATCTTGATTGTGTCCTACTCCGTTGTGTGGACAAGATTGAAGCTGAACAGATCATGGTTGAACTACATAATGGCACCTTTGGCACCCACTCAAGTGGTCATACGATGGCTAAGAAGATTCTACGGGAAGGCTACTACTGGTCTACCATGGAAGCTGATTGTCATCAACATTCTCGCACTTGTCACAAATTCCAAATCTACGCTGACAAGGTACATATACCTCCAGTTCCTCTCAATATCCTAACATCTCCTTGGCCATTCGTGATGTGGGGAATCGACATGATTGGAGAGATCAAGCCTACAACATCCAATGGACACCGTTTCATCCTGGTGGCCATTGACTACTTTACCAAGTGGGTCGAAGCAGCTTCCTTCGCCTCCGTTACAAAGAATGTGGTTGCCCGCTTCATCAAGCAGAACCTCATATGCCGATATGGTATCCCCGACAGGATCATCACTGACAACGGTACAAATTTGAACAATACTATGATCACCGCTCTGTGCGAGCAGTTCAAGATTCAACATCACAATTCACCTCCCTATCGGCCTAAGATGAATGGTGTTGTCGAAGCTACGAACAAAAATATAAAAAAGATCATTCAAAAGATGACAGTCACCTACAAGGACTGGCATGAGATGTTACCGTTTGCTCTACACGGGTATCGTACCACGACACGCACTTCAACTGGGGAAACACCCTTCTCTTTGGTATACTGCATGGAGGCTATTTTACCTATTGAGGTTCAGATTCCCTCCTTAAGAATCATGAAAGATGATGGTTTGAGTGAAGACGATTGGATTCAAACCTGTCTAGATCAACTTAACTTGATTAATGAAAAGCGACTTACTGCTGTTTGCCATGGTCAGGCGTATCAAAAACGTATGATCAAGGACTTCAACAAGAAAGTCAAGAGACAAGTATATCAAGTCGGGGAACTTGTAATCAAGAGGATTATCTTGCCGCAAAGTGATCCCAGGGGCAAATGGACTCCTACTTACGAAGGACCATTTATGATCAAAAACATCTTTTCTGGTGGGGCAATGATCCTGACCACCATGGACGGCGATGACCTGCCGCAGCCTGCGAACGCAGACATAATCAAAAGATACTGCGCATAAACGACCCGATAAGTTGAAAACCCGAAAGGGCGACTTGGGCAAAAATGGTCATCCCGGTGAATTGAAAACCCGAAAGGGCGGTTCATGCAAAAGTTAGGGATAAATAAAAAAAATCTGTACACCCGGCAAGTTGAAAACCCAAAAGGGCGACTTAGGCAAAAAAGGGTTTCCCGGTGGATCAAAAACCCGAAAGGGCGGTACAGGAAAAAGTTAGGGAATTAAAGCGTATGACTATGTCTCGTCGGATCACTTTAAGGACAATCTCTTCACGGACAAGCTCCAAGCTTCTAATCAATCCAATCATCTACGGATGAAGCAACGAATGGACAAGATACTCAGAGTTACGAAGGCTATAGAAGAATGGGAACCCCATGGAATTGTCACACATAGACATCTTTCTTTGTATAAATTTTTACTCAATTTTATGACAACATTCTCTTACTAGGATGTTTGTCTCCTTTGTACAATATACTTACACAAAGTTAATACAAAGATACTTCAAAGTGCAGAAAATTGTTTGCCTTTTCTTTCTTTTTTATTTTTTATTTGAAAACATCCAATGATTTATTAAATGAGCATATGCATTTGAATATAATCACTGCTTACAAATAAAACCAAATGAGAAAGAATAATTACTGACAGATTGAAAGTATGGGAAAACGTCTTTGGGCTATTCCAGAAGAAATCCCCTGCAGTACATTATCCAGATCCTCAGCCGAGCTATAGCCTTGAAATACATGTCCTCAGCGGAGTTAAGTTTCAAAATCCCTATCAGAACTAAGTTTCCAAACTCCCAATACCCAGCGGAGCCAGAAAACTTTGAACTGCAAACCCTTAGTGGAGATAAAACTTTCTTCCCCAACGGAGTCCAAAACTTCAACCCTTAAACCCCGATGGAAGACCATCCAGTTTTCTCTAATTCCCCAGAGATTTGTCTTAAAATCAGAAGATTCCCCTACAAGTTATCGTGGAAACCAGATAACAGCTTCGGATAATTCCTCAATAGATTGGTATACAACCCAAGCCCTTGAGAACTCTTCAACAGAATAAACATTCTCCCCACAGAGTTATTTCCAAGCAGAATGAAGATTGTCCTTCTCATTTCTCCAATTGAAGCCTCCCAGGTTTCAATTCCCCAGTAGAGATCGTCAAAGTTTTCCTTATTCCCCAGGAAAGTCATGAAAGATTCTCACATCCCCACAAGTTGCCCAGGATTTTCTATCTTCAACAGTGGTCCAAGGATTTCTCATCCTCAGCAGTCAAGGATTTTCTATCTCCAACAGTGATCAAGGATTTATTTCCCCCGACAGCAGTCAAAGATTTCATTATCTCCAGCTATCAAGGATTTATTTTTCTCAGCAAGACAACTAATCAGCTTACATGCGCATACATTACATTCATATATCATAAACATTGATATAGCACATTTTATTGCATCATACATGTCATGCAACATAACTTTGTGTTTTAGCTAACATTTTACCCTGTTCAGGATAAGATTAAAAGCTACCTTTAACAAATGTTCAAAGATTTCAGATACAGTACGGATACACTCCAAGACATGGAAGTCATTCTGCTACTCATTCAGATCTCTTATTTCAGATACAGTATGGATACACCCCAGATGCGGCGGTCATTCTATTACTCATTCAGAATTCATCAATCAGATATAGACTAGATACGCTCCAGACATGGAAGCCATTCTATTTCTCATTCAGATTTGACTATCAACTTCAAGTTCAGATACACTCCAGACACAGAAGTCATTCTGTCACTTATTCAGATCCCAATTACAGTTCAGATACACTCCAGACACGGAAGTCATTCTGCTACTCATACAGATCTCAATTTCAGATATAGTCCAGATACACACCAGACACGGTTTCCATTCTATCACTCATTCGGAATTTATCCCCAGCCCAGAGATGCTCCACACATGGATGTTTTTCTGTCGCCCATTCAAAATTCAGATACAATACAGATACACTCCAGACACGACATTCATTCTGATATTCATTCAAGAATCAAATACAGTTACATCTCGGATACGCTCTAGACACGGACGCCATTCCTTTGCTCATACAGATCCAATCTCCAGATACAACTCAGATACGCTCCAGATACGGATACCAATCTGGTGTTCATTCTCCTGATTTTCAACAAACAGTCTTGGATGGCATCTCTAAGCCCATCTCCAGCAAGATTCTACCATCTCCAAATGGCATCTTTAAGCCCATTCCCTCATTTACATCTTGACGAGTGCAAATTTACGGGCACTCTAGTGTCCAATCATCTTTTACCTTCTAGTCACGAAAGGCAAGCTCACCAATCTAACTCTTTAGGTTCAAGAAGATTGAACAGGGGCAACTGTTGTACCCCAAAATTTGCCCTCTCATTTTATCAAGATTTCCCCTCACAAGACTCTTTGAACTCCAGACAAGATTAGGGTTTTGCTCTGCTCCAGACATCTCCTTGCACTGATGACCTGAATTAGGGTTTGAGTTTGCACAAGGATTTTTGGACTTTTAATGCTCAAAGTGACTTTCAAACTTCATGTTGGACTTACAAGATTACCTCTACCAAGTTTCAAGCTTTGAATCAAATTTTTGCCCAGTCAATTGGACAGTTGACCTAGAAATCAGCTGTATTGGGGAAAAAGTCAATTGTGGCCAATTTACAGTCAAACCTCACAATTTTTTATCCACATCAACATTATAGAATCATATGAACCATTTGATCAAGTTTGGACCACAACTCCTCAAGAAATTTGATCAGATCATCAAAAGGGCAAAATGGTCATTTTTAGGGTTTTAACTGCACAAGGGCAATTTCTGATTTTTAACCTAGCCAATGGAAAATTGGGTTCAAGCATGGATTCAAGGACTCAATGGAATCATCTTGACCTATTCACAAGGTTCAAAAGATCTCAAATGCATTGGATTGACAGATGAATTTTTCAGTCAACTGATCAAAATTTGACTGTACACTGAAAAGTCAAACTTTGACTTTTTGGTCAAAATCAAGTGCCAAGGGTCATTTTTCAGCAAGATGTGTCAAAACATGAAACTTGTTCATCAAGAAACCTAATTTTGCAAATTAGGGTTTAAAATTGAAAAATTTCATAACTTAGAATATTTCTAAGTTATGAAATTTTCTTATTTTTCCCAACTTTGCCCAACATTTTCACTATGATGCAATTGGATTCAAACAAAACTTACAACATGAAAGTTGTAGTCCTTCACAAAGTCTACAACTTTTATTCACAAAGTTTTCCATAAAGAAGCTTGGATCTCAAGTTATGATTTTTGGAACAAGGGTCCATGAAACTTTTAACTTGGTGAAATTTTGCGCTAGTTTAGGCAGGATTTTGACCTATCTTCATGACCATTTTTCACATAGTTCCACTTGGAATCTCAAAATTAATTTCAAAGATGGATTGTAGAGCATGTTACAGTCTTTCCAAAATGTCCAAGAACTCTCCAAAATCATTTGTGGTTAGGGAGAATCGAAGGTTTGAATTTGGCAAAAACTCACTTTTAATCCATGGCATTTTAATATTGATACAAGTTGCAACTTCCATCCAGCATTGTTTGTAATTGATTAAAGGTCCCTAAACCCTTTCATAATCAATAATTAAATGCAAATCCATTGGTTTTAGGCTTTGTTCTGATCATGGGAGGATTACACAAGAGATTAATCCAAAAATAGCAAAAAGGCAACATTGCCATTTTTGTCAAATTTGCTTTATGTCAAATTGCATTCTTGAGCCTTGAACCAAATCTTGTACAACAAATAATATCCACAAATTTGATTGGCCAAGATCACAAAGTGTAAGCTGGTATATAGCCTGTACAGGCCTGTCTTGCATCATTTCTTACTTTTGCTTAAAATACAAGTAAACTTGCCAAAGAGCCACAACTTGGATATCTGTTAGAACCAACTCTTGCAAGCATTGGAGACAAGTTTTGCACATTCCCTTGAGCCAGAAACACGAGCCATTCATCCCTCAAGCCTTCCAAAACACAAAATCACCTTCCTCTTGCAAAACATGGCAGCTTCTGCACCTTGAGTTCTATCTCACAAACCACTCGTGCGTTTTGCCCGAAACCTGTTCAAACACATTCCATATAACCTATCCAAGCTATCCAAACCATTAGACAATGACTATAACTCCATTTGCAAGTTTCACCATTTCTGTTTTCATCTTGTGCAGGTTGAGTTCTACAAGCTTGCTCAAGCAAATCCAAAGCAAACTAGGCATTGGGGAGGGTCAGAGGAAGTTCAAGCAAGCTCCTAAGCACCTCAAGCCTCACCGAAAAGCTCCACATTGCCATAATCGTGTTCAACTGAAACATGTATTTTTCAACTTCCTATCTCTCTATTTAGGAATCATTAGGCTTAGGTTTGTGAATAAAAAATATAGTATTCATAGCCCTGAAACTGTACATATGCTCAGTTTTCATTTAAGTTAAACGTGTTAAGAGAATTTGATTCATGAACTTCCTGAAAAAGTTAGGTTAGAAATTAGGGCCAGAGAAATTCTCTCTGGTCTTTGAGAGTTAGATTAAGTTTTTTATATGGTTGGAATCGTGGTTTAATACTCTACAAGCTTCATGTTTTGAGTTTTTGATTTCATGCAAAGAATAGAGAGAACATAACTGGAGTTACAGGCGCGCGTTTTTGTTCAAAGGTTGAAGATGAAGATCAGTTTGCGCTGGGCTTGGCCTGGACTTGTTTTTGACACCCCTGCATTGCTGACTGCACCCCCTGGCCCATTTCTTTATATTTTTGTATTTTTCTATTTATTTTTCATTCTTGATTTTATTTTATAATTTCTAAACATAAAAATACCAAAAATATTTTTATAAATTTTCACATTTATTCTTATATTTTATTTTATTTTTCTAACATGAAAATAATTATTAATTAGTATATACTTTTATTTTTCTTTAATAAAAAAACTTGAAGATAATATATAAAAAATACTATATTTTTATTATTATTATTATTTTACATACTTATATAATATTTTTCTAATATATTTTCATTTTTTGACATTTGTACATATTTCATTATTTTCATTTTATTGTATATAAATAATATTAATAAATACACTTTCTTAAAAGAAAATTAGGGTTTTCTACCCTTTCCAAAAATAATATTTTATTTTCATTTTTAATACATTAAATATTTTATTTTCACACATATAAAAATAAACAAAAACATTTTTTGCATATTCATAATATTTTGCATATTTATATTTTATTGCTCATTTAAATATTGCTTATTTATTATTTAATGCAAAGAATTCAATTTGGATGTAATAGTAAATATTAGGGTTTTATTTTCTTGCAAATACTCCCCATTCAAAATTGTATCTCCCTCCCCATATCAATGTTGTAATAGCCTAGATTACTTTTACGCACTTATACTTTCAAATATGCCATGATAGAGATTAGGGTTTGTATGCAATATTCCAAAATCAAAACAAATAGTTTGACCTAATACAAGACTTAAATGCATGAAAATGACAAACACAATGCACACATGCACCCCTAGGGTTTCATCCACTTGTTGCCTTTAAAATGGCCATGTTATGCATGTTGAGTACTTTGGCAAAACAAAACAAAAGATCATAGTCCCTCGATGACGCTATCTTGGTTGCCTATACAAAAATGATCTAGTCCCTCAAAAATTTGCTAAAGATACTTAGCACAATTGCTATCATGGTCAATACGATGACCCACGCCTGTCCCGTTTAACATCCTAATACAAGGTTGTTTACCAAATGCAATGGTAAAACAACACTGTCAAAAGGGTTAAAAATGTGTAGGAAAGATCTTTGAGTAGATAGGGTAGACAAATCTTAGTTACTTGATCAAAGCTTGCAAAAAACATCCTTGCTATTTTCAAACACACCTCACAACACAATTTCAAAACATTTCCCAAAACAAACTTTCAAACATTGAAACATCTTTTCAAAAGACAATACACCTTTGTATACATTCAAACAAGAATCATTACAAAGGTTGCCACAACGATGGCCTCTTTTCAAAACATTTTCAAAACCACACACAAAGCACCATTTCAAACAATTGAAAAGAAAAAGCAAGTGATCTAAATAAGTAACTAAGAGTCCATGGATAACCATGGATGAAAAGGGTGCTTGCACCTTCCCTTTTCATAATCTACCCCCCGAACCCAAGAAAACATCTCAAAGGTCTTTCCTGTGCTTTTTGACCTTTCCTTTGAATAAAATAAAAAGTCGGTGGCGACTTTTGCTAAATCGAAACATTTGCAAACACAAACGCAAAACCTCAAGTCAGTTCTCTCACCGCATCACACACCCCAAAATTTTCCCTCTTCATTATGATCCTAATTGTCTTATATTTTATTTCCATATGCATGCATACATTTCATGGGATCAAGGTATTTCTCTGAAGAAAAGAAGCTCAGAGGATTTTATCTTTTAGAGTTGTTAAACTGATTCAACTATCGATTAATTGTTTTACGGATATTCAAAAATTTGTAACTTCGATCTGGTTCATCATCTCAAGTTGGTTTCTATATTGAAAGAATCGTCTTGATGTGTATTCCGTTTCGTATATTCAAACCAAGAGCCGGTTCTACTCAGAAAGCCTCAGAATATATGGATTTATCAAATATGTTCACACAAGAAAATTGTGATAGATGTTCACCCGTTTCATGTTCAAAAAATCATAACTTGGTCGATTTTTATCATATTGAGTTGGTTCATGTGGCATTAGTTCACAAATTAAGTTGGCTAAATATTGGTTGCAGTGTTCAATTCAAACCATATCCTGAAGGCCTTCGTTTTTGGTCCAGTCCATGCACAACACATTGAAAATCCTTAACCGAGAAAATATTTTCATCCGAGATGAAACTTCAAAAAATCATAACTAAATCACCGTTTATCTGATTGAGCCTGTTCTTTCGATAATGCGTCACAAATTTTATTATCTTCGTTTTTTCTTTGATAGAAGAATTGATATTCCATACTGATGATGACATGGAACTTTATGCTCGTGTCGGGATTACACTTTCAAGTTAAGGCCCAATCCAATTGCACATCCAAGGCCGAATTTGCTCACACCATATAACCTCTGTAATACGGTGGGAGAACTGACTTGGTTGTTTTGTGTTTGATTGTAATTATTACTGATAACAAGAGTCACCGCCGACTTTTCTTTTATCCAATAAGGAAAAGGTGAAAAGAACAGGAAAGACCTTTGAGATATTTTCTTTGAGTTCGGGGGGTAGGTTATGAAAAAGAAAGGTGTTAGAACCCTTTTCATCCATAGTTATCTATGGACTCTTAGTTGCTTGCTAGATAAATTTTGAAAATTTCTTTGTTTTTAATGTGTTTGTGGTAGATTTTGAAAGTATTTTTGAAAAGCGCATTGATTTAGGCAAACTTTGTAATGATTCTCGTCTCTATAAGAATACATACAAAGTGTTGGACTTTTGAAAATATTTCATGTTTTTTGAAAATGTTTGGTGTATTTGAAAAGATGTTTGTTTTTTAAGATGGTTTGTGAGCAAGCAACTAAGAACGTTCTACCTACTCAAAAGTCTTTTATTCATTTCTTCCTTCCTTTGATATTGCTATCTCACCATTGATTGATAAGTAGCCTTATCTTTGGATATAAAGGGACGGGTGGGGATCATCGTATAGTCATGAATAAAAATGTTGTAAGATATCTTAGCATTTTCCTTAAGGGACTAAGACCATTTGTAAGGCAACATTCGTAGCATCATCGAGGGACTTTGATCTTGTATTTTGTTTGTTTTTGTTAAGATGTCTCACATGCGTAACATGACCATTTTAAGGCAACAAAGTAGAGTAAACCCTAGAGGTGTAAAGTGTGCAAGTGTATTGTATTTCATGCTTGAGTTTATCTTGGATTATGATTTTCTAAACATTGATTTTATCTTTCCATACAAACCCTAATTTACTAGCATTTATATGAAAGCGGTAAATTATGGAAAGTAAATATCCTATGCTATTACATTATTTTTGGGGATGGGGTACAAATTTACAAATTGGGATTGCAAGAACTTAAAACCTAATTATCTATTACAACAATATTGAATAAATGTACAAGAATTGGAATATATAATGTACAAGGAAATAAATGGTCAAGGAAACAAGTATGATGTATAAATAAAGAGGCAAATGTTTTTGTTTTGAATTTTATTTAAGAGAGTGATTTTAACCTAATTAACTAAAAATAATAATTAACTAAAACAAGAAAATTAAACTAAGTTAATTTAGAAAAAAAAGAAATATTTTTTTATTTTTTTTGAGAAAAGGTTTTAGTATTAATTAAATAGCATAAAAGAGGAGGAATTAATTAACTTAAAAGAAAACCTAAAATTGTAAGTTAATTTGATTTGAAATAAAGAAAATAAATAAAACCCTAGTCTAATCATTAATTGATTAAGAAAGAAAAGAAATTAAATTTGTAAAAAAAGTGTTTTTGACGTTTTATCTTGAAAGAAAAATAAAATAGTATATAGTATAATAAAAATATTTTTGGTTTTTTTATTTATTAATAAAAAAAATTAATAATGATAAAAATAAAATAATATTTTTTAAAAAAAAAAAGAAATAAGTCAGGGGGTGTGAAAACAGTTTAAGGTGTAAAAGAAAAAGCAGTTTTGTTAGGCCCGTGTGTATTTCTATATACAAAAAAAAATATGTGATTTAGGCCTGCGTGATATACTGAGTAATAGGGGGATGCGTGTGAGTGAAATGCTGGGCCTAGGAAATTTAAGCCCAAAAGAAGAAAAAAAACTTATTAAAGAAAACAAACAGAAACAAAAAAATGTAAAGAACAAAAATAGTCTTGGGGAGACTCGAACCCCTATCTCTACGTTTGCACTAACATGCCTTTACCACTACACCAACTGCTTCAACCTGTTAATACTATAACTCAAATAATATATAAAAGAAAGTGTCACGTTTTTGAAAAAAAAAATATATGGTGGGCTTGGGCCGAACTAGGTCGACCCAAGACCCACCTATTATAACTTAACCAAAATCAGAACAAAGGGTTTATAAACCCTAGCCTCATGAGAGGTAGCGACACCTCTATCCTCTTCTTCCTCTCACTATAAAGCGGGCATTTTGCTTTCCTCTTTATCCTCTTTGCTGGATATCAAGGATGTCCTCTGTGTTCCATCTTCTCTTTCAGTTTCGCTCCTTCACTTTTCTTTCATTCCGAATTTCTAACTGCATTTTATGTGATTTTACAGTGAAACGCGAACGGAAAAGAGAGGAAGGAAGAGGCTTCGGATTTTTACCGATTTTACTCTGAGTGAGATCCTTCTATTTTCTCCTTGCTCTCTTTTTATTACAAATTTGAAGGATTGCTGTTATTTCTGAAAATGATGATGAAAATATGTTTAAGGTTTGTGTTTGGTGCGATTTGGAACTGTATTTCTCTGTGTATGTTTGTGTTGTTCGGTTTTTGTTCTATATATCTTTGTATATTTTGTGAAATAAGAAGGTGGACGGCGATGTTGGGGTTTCGGCCTCTATATGTTTTTGTATTTTGTGAATCGACCCCCCCTTTTTTATTGTGAATTGTGTTCTGTTTTTGATAGATCAAACTTTATTGTCCATTACTTGTTGGCCCTGCGATGGATGTTGTATTTTGTATTGTGGCATGCTTTATTGTACTGATTGCTTATTTTTTATGTAAAAGCTTCTGTACTTGTGGCTGACTTTGGATTTGAGGCTGTACTTGTTGTACCGTTTGCTTGTGAGGAGCTGTATTTTTCTGAATTTTCTCTTTTGCTGTGAACCAAACATATTTCTTTGAGATTTTACAGTACAATAAACTAGGCCTATGATTTTGATTTTTCAGTTCTGAGTATTTTCTTGACATGAAACATCATGAGGCTTGCTGTTTTTGTGTGAAATATGATGCTAGTTCTGATTTTCCCTTGATTTCTTTTTTATCTTCTATGAACCAACTTGGTGATTTGCAAGAGATTGACCCTTTTGAAATTCTAGTATGTCTTGTTTGCGAACCAAGCTTGTACTTGTGATTTGCAAATGGAAAATTCTTAGACCAATGATTAAACAAAAATTTGTATGAGGCTTTTAGTTATTTGTTGGGCTTTTGAAATTTTATTTGTGATGCTTCTTGTTGGGCTTGAATTGAAATTCGATTGAATCCTGTTGGGCTGAATTGAAGGAATTCTGTCTTTTTTGCATTTTTCTTCTATTGTGAACCAAGTTTCTTTGTGATTTGCAATAGATAAATCTGGCCTATGATTAAATTGAAATCCAATGTATGAGGCTTATAGCTTGAACAAACTTTTTTTTTTTTATTCCTTAATCAAAAACCCTAATGATGATCTAAAAATGGTTTACAAATTTCCTTATTCACATTTGATTATTTGTCAACTAATTCCTATTTCTTTTTTGTTTCATGTATTGGATGCATTGATGGGAGAAAGATGGAAAAGGCAACGAAACCGTGGCATGGCTTTGGAGGAGCTTGGAGAAGTGAAGATGGAGAGTATTTTTATGCATCTTTAGAATGAATAGGAAATTTGCAATTCAAATTTTGTAAATGAACTTGTAAGATAGTTTGAAACTTTGAAATAATGTGATGAATTCACTCTTGTGTAATGCTAAAAAATGATCATTTGAAATATTGTTGTATGTCTTGTAATTTTAGAACTTGAGATCCTCTCTTTTTGTCATAGTGCTTTATTAAAACAAGTTGAAATATTTGAAATAATTTTGGTTGAAACATGAACCATTGAACTTAGCATTCGTTCTTGCCCTTTGAACTTGAATTGAACTTATTGTTCACTTCAAACGAACAAAACTTCCCTCTTTAGACTATGAGATCATCTTAGTAAATTGAATCAAAACAATCACTTTTAATGAAAAATCACAATAATAAATTCTCTATGATCCAAATCCTCAATCTTTATCAATAAGCAACAATCTACAAGATAGCAACAAAAGGCTTAGTTCTCAACAAATCTCTTAGCACTTATACTTCAATTCAACAGAGATATCTTGATTTAATATAGTGACCAATGCCTTGAAGGATCCTTTGTCGAATGTATCATTTGAAACATGGAATAAGAGTGGCCGTAAGAATCTTTAAATCCATTGAATCTTATTTGACGAATGAAAATCTATTCAAAACTTAGGACGATAATGCTTCAAAGATATTACAAATAATGACATCACACTCTTTAACAACCAAACCCATGCGCCAGAGCCAATAAATAAAGAAAATGTGACCCATTCCAAAATACTTACAAGTTCCGAAATCTTCGATGAAACAGAGAATCAATTTGAGATGTCACGAAGCCTGAGAAGCCTTGGTAGCCAAATGCGATTGAAAACCCTAGGAGTATGGACGAAATTTTTTGGGGTACAACAGCTGCCCCTGTTTAATTTTCTTAAACCTGAAAAGCTATAATGGCATGTCGCCGTTCGTAGCTTGAAGGTGGAAGATGATTGAACACCAGAGTGCCCAGAAATTTGCAATCGTCGGCGTTGTTGTTTGACTGTATCGAGAATAGGCTTAAAAGATGCCATTTGGGAAATAATGAAAATTTTGTCAGAGATGGGCTTACAGATGCCATCCAAAGGTGATAGGGAGTCGTTGGAGATGGGCTTATAGATGCCATCCAAAATGAATGTAGGTAGAGATTGGAATGAATATTAGAATAAATTTTGATCGACTTATACTGAAACAACAGATGTCTTGAAAAATCTTTCACTAGATAACGAATCATTATAAATCTTCGGAGCAATTTAACTAAACCAGGGAAAGTGTATACTGGAACATAATCAAGATAAATCAATGGTCGATTTAAACTGAAATAGCAGATGTCTTGAAAGAAGTGTTTGTCATGTAGATAGACGCCACGTCTTGTTTTGGGAATTAATCTACAATCAATTTCTTGGTAAACCCGTCTTGTTTTGAGAGTTCATACCATTGGTGATAAAGATAGTCGCCCCGTCCTGTTTCGGGAATTGATCTTTATCTAACCAAAGAGAAAGAAAGATAATTTCTTCGTCCTGTTTCAGGAGTTAATCTTCAATCTACTCATGTAGATAGTTGTCCTGTCTTGTTTCAAGTATTAATCTACAACTGGTTCTCCATATATAATAGTCCTGTCTTGTTTCAGGTATTTATTCGGAACCTGCTTTTTGTTGGTCGTGGAGATAGTTTCCCCGACTTGCTTCGGGAATTAATATCTGACCTATATGGGAAATGTTGACGATATTTTCCCGTCTTTAACTGGAAAAGTAAATATAACTAGAAAAGGTATTTGATTCTCCTATCTATAATCTGGAAGAAATAAATCTAACCAGAAGAGGTCTTCATTCGTCTGTCTTTAATATGGAAGAAATAAATCTAACTAGAAGAGGTCTTCATTCGCCTGTCTTTAATATGGAAGAAATAAATATAACTAGAAGAGGTCTTGCTTGATGATTGACTCTTACCCTGCAAGGAGAAAGGATTACTTGCATGCAGATGTATGCATTATATTCCCAAAATAAATGAGACCGTATGTTCACCGTGTTTTCTGGTAAACAACCGTTGATCTTCCAAAAAGGGTAACTTTTTGGTTACTCGCAGGATCGATCAGTTTGATCCTAGGACATGTGCTAATTTTTTATGTTGTTTGGACATAAATGTTAATGTGGGTGAAGAGCGCACATTCGACTAGGAAAGGGATGAGTTTGAGTGCAAAAAGTAAATAGAAAAAGAGGGGTTGAGGAGACGTTAGGTGCAGCAATCTGGGTAAAAGTGCAGATAAAGTGCAAAGAAGATAAAAGGCAAGAAATGTAAAGAGAGAAATAAAAGACTTTGATTGTAAAATGTGGTGTTTCAAACGTACATTTTTCAGTATTCTTTCTCACGCAGCGGGTACTTGAATAGTATTGAATAATTTGTATGATCAGTTGAACACACGAAAATCTGCATAAACTTCCTATATTTATACTAAAACTAGGTAACCGTCGAGGAGTTGCCTTGCTCCAGGATGAAGACAAGTGTCTTCTGCATGCGCTTCGACCCCTCTTTTCATGCCACGTTGCTTTCCTCAACTGCCAAGCGAACTGCTTTTCCCTCCTTTCTTCAGATTCAAAATCTTCTGGGGGCAGATACAAAGTTTCCTTCTGGTTGAAGACCTTGGAGTTACTTCAGTCGAAGGGATTGAGAACCTTCTGGTCGATGACTCATTTTAACTTAGAATTTCTCTAAGTACTTTTCTACTTTGTCGAAGCTTTTCCAACTTAGACTTGTTCAATATATTTTTGGCCCATAAGGCCAACTTGTTGTAGGTGTCGAATTTAGGAACTAATAAATTGCCCCCCAAGAATATCAGTTTCGACGCAAGGAGAGACGATTATTCTTTGAGATTCCCATTAGACACCTGTCTTTCTCTTTGACCATAGAAATTGCTTGTGTGCTTTTCGCCTTCTACCAACCCCTGCTGGTATTCAGAGTCATCGTTACCTTTTTCCCAACACGTCTCTGTCAATCAGCCGTTACCACACTTCCATGATGGCCATTATCCATACAACCTAGGAAAGTATGGCAAACATTTTCATTTCTCGTACGATAACTGTTAGAACAAAGTTTGAATCTACTACCCTAAGTTTAAGTTTTGATGATAACAAAATGCTAAGATACATTAATTGTATGATTCATGTAAGACACATATGCTATCTAAAAATTACATTCTGTTTTACAGAAACTCTGATGGGTATCAGCATGAGAACATCCTCATCAGCATCAGAAAATTGGATATCAACATCAGCATCAGAAGATGTTATATTAGATACCAGAATCAGAAGATCAACTTGCCCTTATGCTGAAGCTTGATGAACAGATCTGCGCTTAACCATCTGTACTCTGATAAAGACAACAACAGTTCATCAGCACCTAAGCAGCGTCAGAATGAGCCAAAGCCAGAACACGCTTAAGTGGCAACGGTACTGTGCATTCAAGATGATTTATTACCAACGACATCATTCCAGACAAGATCTGCTTAATAAGGAAAGAATGTTATTGGCATTGAAACAAAATTATTACTCCAACGTACACAGAATTACTACTCCAACGTACATTATTTCCAATGCTATATAAACAAGTCAATGAAGATTGAATTGGCTAATGTTCTACAACAATCTACACGCCTAAAGCTATTCATCATCTTCCTCACTCTCAGTTTGCTAAAAGCTCTAAAATTCCTTACTCAATTATTTTAGCACTCTAGTTCTCATAAGCTTAAATTGTGTAGTATCACAGTTGTGATAAACAGTTTTTGTAGAAAACATTCACACACCTAGATTTCAATTCTTTGTAAGAAAGTATTTCCTTGAGAAACCGGTTTGTGGTTTGACTCAAGAAGGCTCTAGTAGTTGCTAAAGCAGATTGTAATATTTAGTTGAATATAGTGGATTAAGACCTCGTTGGAGAGAGGCGAAATCACCTTGACGGGTGGACTGGAGTAGTTTGAGATCAAACGAACCAGGATAAAAATACCGTGTTGATTGCAATTGATTTCCAGTTTTTACAATTCAACCCCCCTTTCTTGTATTTTTCACTTCTTCAATTGGCATCAGAGCGCCTGGTTCTGAGCTAAAACACTTAACCGTGTCGGTACAAGATCCAGCGTCAGAAAAACACAATGGCAGGAACTTATCAACACACCAGCAATGACAACAATGAAGACAGAGACATATTCAGCGGCAAACCTCCTGTCTTTGATGGAGAAAATTTTGATTACTGGAAAGACAGAATTGAAAGCTTCTTTCTGGCACATGATGCTGATCTGTGGGACATGGTGACAGATGGATACACGCACCCAGTGAATGCAAGCGGTCAGAAGATTGACAGGAAAGCAATGTCTGACCAACAAAAGCGTGACTTTAAAAATCACCACAAGGCCAGAACCATTCTTCGCAGCGCCATCTCTTACGCTGAATATGAAAAGATCTCTAACAGAGACACATCAAAGAACATGTTTGACTCACTCAGAATGACGCATGAAGGCAACGTTCAAGTCAAAGAAACTAAAGCTCTTGCGCTCATTCAGAAGTATGAGGCATTCAAAATGGAAGAAAGTGAATCCATTGAAACAATGTTCTCAAGATTCCAAATTCTGGTGGCTGGTCTCAAGGTTCTGGACAAAGGATACTCTACTGCTGATCACGTCAAGAAGATCATCAGAAGCTTACCAAAGCAGTGGAGGCCAATGGTTACAGCTCTGAAGCTAGCAAAAGATCTCAACAAAATTTCTCTGGAGGAACTTATCAGCTCCCTCAGAAGTCATGAGATAGAGCTAAAAGCTGATGAACCTCAGAAGCAAGGTAAGCCTTTAGCATTAAAATCTAACAAAAAATCTGAGTCTAAAGTTTTGCAGGCAGTTGAAGAAACATCTGATGGATCCTCATCAGAAGAAGACGAACTTTCTCTCCTCTCTAGAAGAGTGAACCAACTGTGGAAGCAGAGGCAAAGGAAGTTCAGGAATCCCAGAAGATCTGATCAGAATGAGTCTTCTTCCAGATACAGAAGGACAGATTCTTCCTATGGATACAGAAGATCTGAAGGCTCCTCAGGAAGCAGAAAGCCAAACACCAAGGACATCATCTGCTATGAGTGCAATGAGCAAGGACACTACAAGAGTGACTGCCCAAAGCTTCAGAGGGAAAAGCCCAAAAAGAAGTTTGGAAGAGAAAAGAAGAAAAGTCTCATGGCTACATGGGATGACTCTGACTCGTCTGAAGCTGACTCAGAATCAGATGATGAGAGAGCAATCATAGCTCTCATGGCCAACATTTCAGAAGACAGTGAAGCTTCTGAATCAGACTCAGAATCAGATACTGAAGAGGTATTTCCTGACTTTGCAATTAATTTTACTAAGGATGAACTTGCTGAAAGCCTTAATGAAATTCTGGAAAGGTACCAGCAGATTAGAGTTAAATTCAGAAACCTGAAAAGGAACCTTGAATCTGACTCTGATAAGACTGAGAGTCTTAAATTGGAAAATTCTGAGCTGAGAAATAAAATTTCAAAATTAGAAAATACTTTACAAAACTCTCAGAAGGAATCAATTTCTGAAACTCCCAACAGCGCTGATGAGATCATCAAGGAGTATGATCACATTTTCCAGAAGTTCCTTGCTAAAAGCATAGATAGAAACAAAATGGCTTCAATGATCTATGGAGTTAGCAGAACCGGCAGGAATGGAATAGGATACCAAGGTAAGGTTCCTACACCAAAGAATGCTATGGACTTAACCATTAAACACACTCCTCTGAACTCACATTTTGTGTATGGTCACACACATGATATTAAATACACTAGCAGTAAGTATTCTGTGAAACCAAAATTTAACCAGAGTTTTGGTAAATCTAACAAATCAGGACCCAAGAAAATCTGGGTACCTAAGGATAAAATAATACATGTTGCAGATATCTTTAGCAGCAAATCAGAAACACCAGTCATGGTACCTGGACTCTGGCTGCTCGCGACACATGACGGGAAGAAGGCATATGTTCCAAAGCCTGGAACTTAAGCCTGGAGGCCACGTTGGCTTTGGAGGCAATCAGAGGGGAAAGATCATTGGCTCTGGAACTGTAGGTAATGGAAATCTTCCCTCTATAAATAATGTTCTGCTAGTAGATGGATTAATGCATAATCTGTTATCCATAAGTCAATTAAGTGATAACGGTTATGATATAATCTTTAATCAAAAATCATGTAAAGCTGTTAGTCAGAAAGATGGGACTATCCTGTTTAATGGAAAGAGGAAAAACAACATCTATAAAATCAAACTTTCTGAACTGAAAAGTCAGAATGTAAAGTGTCTTCTGTCTATTAACAACGAGCAGTGGATCTGGCACAGAAGATTGAGGCATGTTAGTATGAGAAGAATATCTTAGATTAACAAACTCAATCTGGTCAGAGGACTTCCTAATTTGAAGTTCAATTCAGATGCTCTGTGTGAAGCATGTCATAAAGGCAAGTTTGCAAAACCTTCTTTCAAATCTAAAAATGTTATTTCTACCTCTAAGCCATTAGAACTTCTGCACATTGACTTATTTGGACCAGTTAAAACTGCTTCAGTCAGTGGCAAGAAGTATGGGTTAGTAATCGTAGATGACTATAGCAGATGGACATGGGTAAAGTTCTTAAGACACAAGGACGAGTCACACTCTGTGTTTGTTACCTTCTGTAACCAAGTTCAGAATGAAAAAGGATCTTAGAATCTTTAAAGTCAGAAGTGATCATGGTGGAGAGTTTGAAAACAAAGATTTTGAGTCATTCTTTAATGACAGAGGCATTCTGCATGATTTCTCTTGTCCTAGAACTCCCCAACAAAATGGAGTTGTAGAACGAAAGAACAGAACATTGCAAGAAATGGCCAGAACCATGATCAATGAGACAAACGTTGCTAAGATCTTCTGGGCAGAGGCAATAAACACAGCGTGCTACATTCAGAATAGAATCTCAATAAGACCTATTCTGGAAAAGACTCCATATGAATTGTGGAAGAACAGAAAGCCCAACATTTCATATTTTCATCCATTTGGATGTACTTGTTTTATGTTAAATACAAAAAATTATTTGAACAAGTTTGACTCTAAAGCACAGAAGTGTATTATGTTAGGATACTATGAACGCTCAAGAGGGTACAGAGTATACAATACAGAAACACAGATTGTGGAAGAATCAATCAGTGTTCGTTTTGATGATAAGCTTGACTCCGAAAAGTCAAAGCAGAATGAAGTTTTTGCAGGTATGGAAATTGAATTTACAGGTTCTGAAGACAAGTCATCAGAAGCTCTCAACAAAGACACTCCATCAACATCTGAAAGGAGAACTGCTAGCAATCCTACAACAACTGCTGATCATCCTCAGAAGAGACTACCCAGAAGCAGCTTGGATCACCCAGAAGAAACTATCTTAGGAAGAAAGGAAGATCCAATCAGAACAAGAGCCAACTTCAGAAACTCTGAAGAATCCCTCATGGGACTTGTGTCTCTGATTGAACCTTCTTCTATTGATGAAGCACTTCTGGACAACGACTGGATTCTAGCAATGCAAGAAGAGCTGAATCAATTCACCAGAAATGACGTATGAGATCTTGTTCCCAGACCAAAAGGATTCAACGTCATTGGAACAAGATGGGTGTTCAGAAACAAGCTAAATGAACAAGGTGAAGTTATCAGAAACAAAGCACGACTGGTAGCACAAGGTTATAGTCAGCAAGAGGGATTAGACTATACAAAAACCTTTGCTCTAGTCTCCAGGTTAGAATCTATCAGACTTTTAATTTCATTTACTGTTAATAGAGGCATCACTCTGTATCAGATGGATGTCAAGAGTGCATTCTTAAATGGTTATATAGAAGAAGAGGTTTATGTGCACCAACCCCATGGTTTTGAAAGTACAAAACATCCAGAACATGTTTTCAAACTAAAGAAGTCACTATATGGTCTGAAACAAGCTCCCAGAGCTTGGTATGAAAGACTAAGTAACTTTCTGTTAGAGAATGAATTCACCAGAGGGAAGGTGGACACTACCTTATTCTGTAAGTCAGTTAAAGATGACATCTTAGTCTGTCAAATTTATGTTGATGATATTATTTTTGGATCTACTAATCCTTCTCTTGGAAGAAAATTTGCTAAGTGTATGCAGGCAGAATTTGAGATGAGCCTCATGGGGGAACTGAAATTCTTTCTAGGAATTCAGATCAATCAAACTCCAGAGGGAACTTACATTCATCAGAGCAAATATGTCAGAGATCTTCTGAAGAAATTTGACCTCTCAGAATGTAAGCCATCAAAGATTCCAATGCATCCCACGTGCATTCTGGAAAGAGAAGAGGTAAGCAAAAAGGTAGAACAGAAGGTCTATAGAGGTATGATTGACTCTCTCCTTTATCTGACAGCTTCAAGGCCTGATATCTTATTCAGCGTATGTATTTGTGCTAGATTCCAATCAGATCCTAGAGAATCTCACTTAACAGCTGTTAAGCAAATTTTCAAGTATCTGAAAGGTACTACTAATCTGGGTTTATTTTATAGAAAATATAGTGATTACAGCTTAGTAGGCTACTGCGATGCTGACTTTGCTGGAGACAGAGTAGAGCGTAAAAGTACTTCTGGAAGCTGCCAGTTTCTGGGAGAAAATCTGATCTCTTGGTCCAGCAAAAGGCAATCCACAATTGCGCTATCAACAGGAGAAGCTGAGTACATAGCAGCAGCAGGATGTAGCACACAAATGCTTTGGATGAAAAGTCAGCTTGAAGACTTCCAGATTTTTGAGAGTAACATCCCTATACTCTGTGACAATACTTCTGCTATTTGTTTAAGTAAGAATCCCATTTTACATTCTAGGGCTAAGCATATAGAAATAAAACATCACTTCATTAGGGACTATATTCAGAAAGGAATTTTGAACTTAAAATTTATTGATACAGACCATCAATGGGCTGATATCTTCACTAAACCTCTTTCTGAAGATAGGTTCAATTTCATTCTGAAACATCTCAGCATGAAACTCTTCCTAGAGTGAAAATGTTTTAATTTTATATATTAACCTTCAGAATGTATTTGTTTTACTGTGAACTTCTGATCAATCTCGTTTCAGAAAGATAGACATGCAGATTGTATCAGATTCTATTCTTAAAGATCTGAGTGTTTCAGCTCAAGGATAGACGTGCTGCTCACTAAATCCAACAAGTGTCATCCAATCATCAGCAAATCTCTGAAGCAGAACGCGTGTACGCTTCTGAGAAGGCAAAACGCTGATTGGGTGCATTGAGACACATGTCTGATAACCGTTTCAAGTATCTTTCTCAAATCCCCCAAAATCAGCAAGCATTAAATGCACGTAATCATGTTTTAAAATGTAATCATGAATTATTTCTCTTTCTTGAAACCGTTTACGTTTTCAAAAATCACTTTGAAATCTATTTAAGCAAATTAACATCACACATTAATCTTTTACCGTCTCCTACATTCTTACAAATATTTTCTGCATTTTCCTTGTGTGTTCATTTCTCTCAAAAGAAACCCATTTTTCAAGTTTTCTCAGAAAACCCTAAGTGTGAACATGGAAACCTCCAACAATGTTTCTGCAGGTTCTCAGAAGGAGGCTTCATCTGAACAATACCAAGTTCCCTTCAGAACACTCCTTACACCAGTGAAGAATTTGGAAGTGCTGTCTGAACTAATTGTTGATTTCTCCAGTCTGAAAGATAATGGATTCGATTTGACAGAAGAAGTTAGGGCACAGGGATGGGAGAGATATTTTGATAGGTTGGTGGGACCAACGTTCCCAGTCTTGGTCAAGGAGTTCTGGATTCATGCGTACTCATCAACACATCAAGTTACCTCCTACATAATGGGAAAGAAGATTGTGATCACTGAGGATCACATTGCAAGATTGATTGGATACAGTGGTGGTGGTATCCGCTGTATCGACATGGCAGAAAGATGCTCTGACGTTGCTGTCATTGCAAGGCAGATTTTCACCCATGGAGTTCCCAGCAGCAAAATCAGAGACTTAAAGGATCAGCACAGAATATGGGCGAAGATTATTCTGGGGTGCTTTAATCACAGGAAGCCCACAAGCTCTCCTGATTATATAAATATAGATCAGCAGTTTCTGATCTATTTTATTAATTAGAAGGTAAAGATTAACTTGGCTCATCTTCTGTTTAATCACCTCAGGACCAGCGTCAAGGAGACAAGGGAAGAAGAAAGGACAAAAAGGGATTGGATACCCTTTGGCAGGTTAATATCAGATATTCTGACTAAGAATAGGCTGATAGAACACCTTACAGAAGCTCAGGAATTAAGTTCTATTGAACCTACTGTTGGCAAGCCTCTGAACGCCAAGAATCTAAAGAAAATGAAACTGATAGAGAATATCAGAAAGGAGCCAAGCGTTACTCCTCTTGCTGACATCACCAGCAGAAGAGTCCCTCTGGACGACTTTCCACTATTTTCTGAGATTGAATCTAAACCAGTTGTTGTACTCAGATACTTGGACGCTTGCAAGGCTGATGGTACAGATCCCAAACTGAATATTAAAGATCTGCACCAACAAAATCCAGAAGTTACTGTGAAGAAGACGAAGAAAAGAAAGGCCACTTCAGAAGGACCATCCCAGCAGACCCCTAAGAAGAAAGGTAATCTATCTGCTGCTAATGTTTTAAATTCTTCTGCTATTCCAACATCAATCCCAACCCCAACTTCACATGAACTTCCAATCCCCATACCAACCATTGATGAAACCGAACCATAAGATGACCCTTCTGAGTCACTGACTCTCAGGAGATCCCCCACCAAAAATCCAAAACCCACACCATCAACAGAATCAGAACTTGACAAAGTTCTTTCTGAAATTGATCAACGTGTTTCCGCTCACCTCTCAGAAAATCCAAACACTCAACCAGAAATTTCCCACTCTCCTCAACCAGAACATACTCTCTCACCCATATCATAAGAACCACAAATTCCACAACAACTAGAAATTCCACCTCCTTCTCCACAACCAGCAATTCCTCCTCCCTCTCCACAACCAGAACTTCATCCACTTTCACCTCAACCATCACCTCCACAACCTGAGTTTCATCACTCTGAAACTCCATCCCCTGAGCCACAACCTGAACCTCATTCCCCTCAATCCTCTGAGCCACAACCCCTGGCAATTCAGCTGCCATGTGGTACAACCATAAACATACCCCAGCTGCCATCCTCACCAGAAACTACCCCTCCAAATACTCAAAACAGTCCAATAATCATCTCTGATTCTCCCACTCCATCTCCTAAACAAACTACTAAAGACCACAACAGGACCTTCATTGATTTAACAATCCTTAACCGTCTTGCTGACCTTAAAAACAAAATAGCCATTCCCAAACCAAAACAGCTAGATGTTGGCTCTGGCATTGCGAATTTTGAAACAGGCTTGCAGCAGTGGATTGCTTCTCTAAAGCAAGTTTGCCCTGTAATGATTGATCCTGCTGCCTCAGACCAACTCTGGACACGTTTCAGAATGTGGGTACGCGCTGAAGCCCTCAAATTGCAAGACATCAATTATGAGCAGGCACAACAGAACTTCAGCAAGCTGCTGAAGGAAGTTGAAAGTCAGCTGCCACAGGACGAAGTGCTCTTTCTGGATAGTGAGCCATGGTCTGAGAAGCGTCCAGCTTCAAAAGTTCAGCAAGCAGAAGATCAGACTATTCAAGCTAAAGAGGTTAGTCAAGCTGAAGATGTTGCAGAAAGCTCTCAGAAGCTTCCTGCTTCTGACGTGTCTCAAGCTGCCTTGGACAGGCAGACTCTGGAAGAGCTGAAGCTGAATGATATTCGTCTGCAGCAAAGAATGGATGAAAATGATCAGAAGATGAAGGAAAGGATGGATGTGCAAGACAACAAGATAGATACAGTAGTCAGCATGGTGCACAAGCAGAATGAAACTGTTGATCAGATTAAGACAATGCTGGAGACTCTGTTCACACGCTTTCCACCCCAACCTTAGTTTTTCATTCATGATATTTTCATTGTTTTCTTTACATATCATCTGTAATGTTTGTCTGGCTCTGAATTTAATATAACAAGTTTTTCTGCTCTGATCGTTTTAGCTTATATTACTTACACTTTTTGATTGCTGACAAAAAGGGGAAGAACAAGAATGATATTTTTCAATAACAGATTACTGAGACAAAAAGTCTCAAACATTCTAACACTCTGATATACTTGAATTTTTTCTGTTTTTGCATAAGTCTATAGGTACAAGAAGTTAATCACCTCTGATACACTGAAGCTCTGATATTCTGATCTGAAGCTCTGATATTCTGATGTTCAAAGAAAGTCAATAAAGATATGATCCTGAAGAACTCTTGGAATTAAAAAGGGAAGTAATAAATTCAGGGGGAGTATCTCCGATCTAAACTCTGATATCTCTTTATCCCTTATCTTTGATAACTTCCTATTTAATTCTGATACAACTTACTATTTGGTTATCTCTGATACTTTTCTCGCTAATTTTCAATTAAAAATATCTAGTTTTTGTCATCATCAAAAAGGGGGAGATTGTTAGAACAAAGTTTGAATCTACTACCCTAAGTTTAAGTTTTGATGATAACAAAATGCTAAGATACATTAATTGTATGATTCATGTAAGACACATATGCTATCTAAAAATTACATTCTGTTTTACAGAAACTCTGATGGGTATCAGCATGAGAACATCCTCATCAGCATCAGAAAATTGGATATCAACATCAGCATCAGAAGATGTTATATCAGATACCAGAATCAGAAGATCAACTTGCGCTTATGCTGAAGCTTGATGAACAGATCTGTGCTTAACCATTTGTACTCTGATAAAGACAACAACAGTTGATCAGCACCTAAGCAGCGTCAGAATGAGCCAAAGCCAGAACACGCTTAAGTGGAAACGGTACTGTGCATTCAAGATGATTTATTACCAATGGCATCATTCCAGAAAAGATCTGCTTAATAAGGAAAGAATGTTATTGGCATTGAAACAGAATTATTACTCCAACGTACACAAAATTACTACTCCAACGTACACTATTTCCAATGCTATATAAACAAGTCAATGAAGATTGAATTGGCTAATGTTCTACAACAATCTACACGCCTAAAGCTATTCATCATCTTCCTCACTCTCAGTTTGCTAAAAGCTCTAAAATTCCTTACTTAATTATTTTAGCACTCTAGTTCTCATAAGCTTAAATTGTGTAGTATCACAGTTGTGATAAACAGTTTTTGTAGAAAACATTCACACACCTAGATTTCAATTCTTTGTAAGAAAGTATTTCCTTGAGAAACCGGTTTGTGGTTTGACTCAAGAAGGCTCTAGCAGTTGCTAAAGCAAATTGTAATATTCAGTTGAATATAGTGGATTAAGACCTCGTTGGAGAGAGGCGAAATCACCTTGACGGGTGGACTGGAGTAGTTTGAGATCAAACGAACCAGGATAAAAATACCGTGTTGATTGCAATTGATTTCCAGTTTTTACAATTCAACCCCCCTTCTTGTGTTTTTCACTTCTTCAATAACTACTTCAACGTTCGCCACGTGCCCCACTAACTCTGCAACATTAAATGGTCTTGGGAAAAAGACTCTTTCTTGAACACTATAAATAGACGAATCCTCTTTTGGGAATTCTTTTACAACTCCTAGTATTCTTCACTTCCTTGCAAAGAAAAATCCTTAACAACTTTATCTTCTTCGCTCTTTCACTACTACTTTCAGCCATGGCCTTTCTTTCCAATGCACCCAACAATCTAAAAACTAAGAACGTTTCTGATCTTCAAAGACAACCAGAGGTTTCCTCTACTAACCCTGTACCTGTTTGGACTGGGGAACGAAGGGTCGTATCTGAACCCATGGCCAAATAGTGGCGTGATGCTTATGACTCCCATTTTCTTATCCCTGTTAGGTATTTTAGGCAGATCTATGCTATGTCTGGCCCATTGTCTACATGTTTCGAGAACCCAGAATAAAATAACAACTTCTTCCCAACTTACCCTAGGCTCAAGCCTATAGGTTGTGCGAAGAAACTCAAGAATGATCCTGAAGATGCAACTTCTTCCAACCAACAACATCCTCAAACGAAGGAAGATATCAACCTTCAGTTCATGAACAAGGGCAATAGGATCTTTCAATCTTGCCCTAGTCTTACTTCATAATACTCAGAATGGCTGAGTAAGATGGAAAAAGTACAAGCCCAAATATGGAAAGATATGGGGATCTATGACTTGATCATGTTGTTGAAGACTGGGCTAGCTTATTGCCCTCTCATGCTGGTATCTTCATTATATTTCTGGGACAACACACATTTTACCTTACATTTGCCTTGTGGAATGGTAACTCCAACCCTTTTTGATATAGCCGCCATTACTGGTCTTCGACCAACGGGTGACTACTTCGACCCTGAGGATCTGTCTGAAGATCCCATCGGGTTTTCAACCACGAAGCCCATGTATACCATATTCATCAATCATTTCCACGAAAAATCGAGCACCACTGTCTCCAAAGTGGAGCACATAGCTTTTATGGCTTTGTAGTTATCTCATTTTGTTTTTTGCACCAAGTCAATTCAAGTGACTAAGAAAATGCTTACTCTTGCAACACAGCTTCACCATGGTTATCCTTTGTCTGGATGAGTTGATTCTAGCCAACCTGTATGAGTCCATTAGCAATGGTGTGACTCAACTTAAGGTTATTGGAGACAAGGCGAGTTTACTTCTTTCCGGCCCCTTTTGGCTTCAACAACTTTGGTTAAATGCCACTTTCGAATCTTTTCTTCCGCAGAAGAATAAGATTAATGAGAGGGCCCCAGAGGTACTGAACAGAAGGGTCAAAGGGACTAGACTCGTCCTGTTGACTCCAATTGATGAAGATAAACAATTCCAAATGGCATTCACCAGCTTTGTAATGATGTTTGCAAAGCGGAACGAATTTATTTCGACCATGGCTCCCTTTGCTAGTAGAAAGGTTGGCCCGGAATGGTTCATTCGACCATACCCTTTGTCTGATGAAGATGACCATGTGGATGAATATGTAGCTATTTGGGAGTCGTTTCTTCGACCAAGAATCATGCCTCTGAGATTCAAGAGTTTGAAGAATCAACTTATCATAATTGCTTATCAACTGAACCTTGTCTCTCGACAATTTGGTATTATCCAGTCGCTCCCTTCACCAATCTACTCTCTAGAAAAGCTTTTGCTGTTTTACAATGCAGACTACTCAGAGGATGCTGCTACCAAGCATATTGGTAGGTACGTTGGTCGAACCATACTAATTCTGTTCGAATTCAATCTCAATTTCCTGTGTTCACCTCTTTTTGAGGACTACTGGAAGCAGTAATGTAACGAAGAATTTTTCGACGAAAAAGACTTCGCTGCTCACCAAGAGGCATTTTTACTAGTCTCTGACAAGACAAAAAGGGTAATCTTCTTTCTCAAAGAAAATGTCTTTATCATCTTCAATCTAATCATTCGACACCTAATTTATCCTTGTTCATTTTCTAGCGATCAAGAGGACCGTCACCAAGAAAGTCGCTGAAAGCGCAAAAGGAGGAGATCCTTCTGTGAAACCTTCACCCAAGGTAAACACTTTCTGCTTGTTATATCTTTCTTTCTGACATATTACTTTTGACGCTAATTCATTTGACTCCTTTCTTTCTGGGCATTTGAAATCAATCCGCAGAAAAGGAAAATTAAAGAAATTGAAATTTCCAGTGATGAAGAGGAAGAATCTCCTACAGTCCCCCTAAAAAGACACAAGTTAAAGAAACCAACCCCTATTCCTGAGCCTCGTCCAAAAACCAAGGTCAGGGTTAAAGTTATTGGGTCGCGACCTCCTCCTGTTGTCATTAGAGAACCAACAGAGCAGGAGATAGCTGCTAGGCTAAACAATCCTAGTGAGAGCGACAACTCAAGTCCTGGCGCTGAAATTCCACCCAAGGTGATTACTTCAAGCCCTCATGATTGTTTACTGACTTAGACCTCTTTTTTCTTTTTTCGATAGTTATGATAACCATCTTGTAATCTTCAGGACAATGCCGGTACTTCAAAACAAAACCTTGTAGAAGCATTTGTCACCTTGATAAACAGTGAGGGTGACCCTACTTACAGGCCTTCTTCGGTAAAATGGGTCTTTTATGAGTTCTTCTAGCAAAGTGAACCAAACTTCTGGGCACGAAACCGTTTGGAATCCTAATGAAGACGTTCCTAGTGAAGAGCATGTGAATTATGGGACTCTGCAAGCTAATGATGATGGACAGAAGGATGGGGAAGAGGGGGTTGCTGACGATGTGATCGAAACGGAGAAGGAAAACATGCCAGCGGGAGGAAATCGGACTGAATATATTTTGGCGACTGATGAGAGAGAAAACCTTACAGGGGGAGCAGGAAACTCTACGCGTGTTAAAGATGTCCATGTGCAGATGCCTATCGAAGCCAGTGTGGCTCGTATTGTAAACGAGAGGGTCACTTCGACAGGATCTCATACCAAGGAAGATTTAGAATTTCTGAAACGGAAAAATCCTCTTGGCTACGTGACTGCCATCCTTGAGGGTAGAGAAAGTTCTTCTGATCAGAGTGCTTCAACTGTGTTTGGAAAATCCACTTCAACATCTCCTCTTGAAGAAGCACATCAAAAGGTTAAGGCACAACTTTTCAAAAGAGATTTAATGCTGACCTTAGATGGAGAACCTACAGCTCCTTCCTTTTTGAAGACTACTTTAAGAGCTGTCGACCTTCTTGTTGCTTCGCCTGACATTTCCAGTGTTATCTTGGCCTCTTTCCCACATGCTTCTTTATTAAGCTAATTATTACCTTGTTTGTCGCTTCGAATTGACCATTGGCTTGTGCATAGTAAGGCGTAGATGTTAATAATTTGAACCCCATTTCTGCAATGAACTCTTGCATTTTTCAACCAATAAAGACTGACCCTTGACCAGTTGTTATTGTCTCAGGGATTCCAAACCTGTATATAATGTGCTTTTGAGTGAATTCAATAACATTTTCCTGGACTACATTGACTAAAGAAATTGCTTTAATCCACTTAGTAAAATAATCAATGCCCACCAATATGTACTTCTGGCTTTTAGATAACCCTGGTCGAATCTCTCTAATAAGATCCAAATCCCATCCCCTAAAAGGCCAAGGTTTCACAATTGAGTGAAGTTCGCTTGCAGGCACGTGTTAGATACTTTTATGTACTTGACATTCCTGACATCCTTTTGCAAACTCAATACAATCTTTCAACATAGTGGGCCAATATAGTCCTTGCCGAAACAATAACCATTTCATTTTATGGCCCACTTGGTGTGCTCCACATGCCCCAACATGTGTAGTTGAAAGGGCTATGTATGCCTCTGTTTCATTTAGGCATTTTAATATCACCCCTTCAGGCGTCTTTTTAAATAACTCGTTTCCCATTAGGGTATAACTCAACTCCCTGTACTTTATCTTTCATTCTGTCGAAGCTACAGGATTTTGCAAATAATCCACTATAGGATTTCTCCAATCTTGTTCTGTTAGATTATCTATGAACAAAATTTCGAAGTTTTCGTGATCAGCGTATCCCAACTTTGTTGTTTTCAAATCTGTTGGAGACAACTTGGTCAATGTCACTCTTCCTCTAACTTCGATTACCTGTTTTAATTTCTCTTTCGAAATTTTGTACCCGAATGCAATTTGTGCTAAGTCATTAGCCACTTGATTCTCCAGTCTTGGTATATGTCGGATGTTGATCTTTTCAAAGTTTTTCAACAAACGATTAACTATTACAAAATACATGATAATAATTTCTCTTATGCATTTATATTCTTTTGTAACTTGTTTTATAACCAACTCTGAGTCTTCCATTATTTCGACTCGAGTTGCCCCAAATTCCAACAATATTTCAAGGCCTACGATTAGAGCCTCGTATTCAGCCTCGTTGTTCAAAAAAGAACCTTTGATCTTGTACTTGAATGTTGTTGGAATTTTATTTGGAGAAATAATTAGAACCCCTACCCCAGTTCCGTCTTTATGGCTAGAACCGTCGAAGAATAACTTCCAAGGCTCGATCTCTAAGTAGGTGATTGATTCCTCATTTATTGAGTGGTCAACTATAAAATATGCTACCACTTGACCTTTTACAGCCTTAAGAGGCATAAAAGTTAATGAATACTCAGTTAATGCAAGTGCCCATTTGCCAATTTGACTGTGCAAGATGGGTTTCGACAACATATATTTGAAAACATCAAAATGAGACGAAACAAAAACATCAACTATTTTAATATATTGCTTGAGCTTTGTACATGAGAAGTAAAGATATAAATAGAGTTTTTCAACTTTGCTATATCTAGTTTCTGCATCGTTTAAAACTCTACTGAGGTAATAAATGAGTCTTTCGACACCGTTCTCATCCTCTTGAGCTAACATGCTTCCTAAAGTTTTATCGGATGCAGCTATGTTCAATCTCATAATTCTATTTCTACAAGGAGGTACCATAATGGGTGGTTTGGCAAGGTATTCTTTTATCTTGTCGAAAGCCTCTTATTGTTCTTTCCCCCACTCGAAGCCTCCTTTTTTTGATTCGAAGTAGTGGTGAGAAGGCTTGCGTTTTCCCACTTAAGTTAGAAATAAATCTCCTCAGGAAATTTATCTTACCAAGTAGAGATTGCAACTCCTTGTTAGTTGGCGCTTTCGCTTCCAAAATGGCTTTGGTCTTGTTCTGGTTTACTTTAATTCCCTTCTTGTGGACCACAAAGCCTAAAAAATCCCCTGCTTTTACGTCGAAAGCACATTTTAGAGGATTCATTTTCAGACCATAGCGTCTCATCCTTTCAAAGGATTGTCGAAGATGGTCTATATGATTCTTCCCTGAAACAGATTTAACAACAATATCATCAATGTAAATATGCATAAAAGTGTCAATAAAATCATGAAAGATTGAGTTCATTGCTCTTTGATATGTTGCCCCTGCGTTTTTTAGGCCAAAAGGCATCACTACCCATTCGTAAGTGCCTAAAGTTCCAGGGCATCGAAAGGATGTTTTTGACACATCCTCTTCAGCAATGAAAATTTGATTATACCCTGAGTATCCATTAAGCATACTCATGTATTCGAAGCCAGCGGAAGAATCAACAAGCATTTCCACCACATGCATTGGATATTCATCTTTGGGTGTTGCAACGTTTAAATCCCTAAAATCAATGCACACCCTTAAGGTACCATTTTTCTTTATAACAGGTACTATATTTTCCATCCATTCGACATACCTGGTTGTTCGGATGAACTTGCATCTCAAAAGTCTTTCGACTTCCGTCTTGATCATCGACAAGACCTCTGGTGCAAAACGCCTTGGAGTTTGCTTGATATGCTCTTCCCCAGGTCTTATTGGTAGTTGAAGTTCTACCACTTTCCTGTCAAGACCAAGAATTTCATCATAATCCCATGCGAAGCAATCTTTGAATTCCTTCAACAATTAGATTATTTCAATCCTGAGCTCTGGATTTATCTTCGTGCTAATATATGTTGGCCTTTTCGCCAATCCTTCGCCCATATCTATTTCTTCTAAAGGATCTTGCGCTAGCATTTTAACATTGTTTGCTAACGGATCCTTTTCAAAACCCAGAGGGTCATCATCATAGATAGCATCTAGCCTCTGGTTTTGTATTTCTTCCTCCTTCGCGTCAGGTGGTTCTGGATCAAAGTCTTTCCCAGGACCCTCTAGAAGAAATACTTGTTCATTAGCATCAATGGCCGTGTGATTGACTTCAGCCTCTAAGGCCACTATCATTCTACTTTCGGCTACATATGCCGAAATCTTTTGTAAAGCTTGTGATTCAGTCATCATCACCAAATTCACTTCCCCAACCTGTTGGTTGTATGTCATCAACTCCTCCATAGTCAATGTTTGATAAGTCTTCTCTATCCCGCTGGAAACCATGGTCGGACTGTAGGTAGAGGGAGCAAAAGGCATTTGGTGCTAGTGCCAAATCAAACTCCGGAGGATTGTATGGCCGTATATGAGACAAGTTTTTGTCGAAGCTATTTTTTCCAACGTTATTAACTTCACCCAAGTAATAGCTTTAGTCGTCTTCTATATTCTCTATAATGCCATCAGGGCGCCAAATCGTGACTCGTTGATGCATCGAAGATGGAACTGCACCTATGCCATGTATCCACTCTCTACCTAAGATCAAATTGTTGTTGGGCTTCGTTGAAATGACCATGAACATAGTTGGTCGAAGTATTGTTCCCACCTTGAGGTCCAATTGTCTCACCCCCATAGTAGTTCCAATACCTCCCTCATAGTTCGACAGAACCATGTTGTGGGGTTTGATATCTCCATCTCCTTTTCCCGTTTTCCTTAGCATAGATTGGGGGATTATATTTATTGTAACTCCACAATAAACCAGAATTTTTTTGATTGTTATTTCCCCTATCTTTTCTCTTATGAACAAGGGTTTTAGGTGATTTTTCATCGCCTCAGTAGGTGGCTCGAAGAATGCATTTTTCTCCTCGATGCAACCATTATTCATCACATAATAGCATATTAGCCTATTATGATATGGTGGGAGAACTGACTTGGGTATTTTGCGTTTGATCGCAAATGTTGCGGTTAGCAAGAGTCGCCGCCGACTTTTCTTTTATCCAAAAGGAAAGGTGAAAAAGCACAGGAAAGACCTTTGAGATTATTTCTTGAGTTCGGGGGTAGATAATGAAAAGGGAAGGTATTAGCACCCTTTTCATCCATGGTTTTCCATGTGCTCTTAGTTACTTGCTAGATCACTTGCTTTTGTTTGAAATTATGCTTTGTGTGATTTTTGAAAGTATTTTGTAAAGAGGCCATTGTTTAGGCAAACTTTGTAATGGTTCTCGTTCGTAAGAATGTATACAAAGTTGTTGATCTTTTGAAAATGTTTTCAAGTTTGTAAGATGTTTTAAAAGTGTAAGTGTTTGTTTTGAAAATAGCAAGGATGTTTTGTTTGAAATTGAGCAAGTAATTAGGAGCATTCTACCTACTCAAAAGTCTTTCTTGTTCATTTTCTTTTCCTTTGACGTTGTTATCTTACCATTGATTTGGTAAGTAACCCTATCTTTGGATGTAAATGGGACGGGCGTGGGTCATCGTATAACCATGATTAGCAATGTTGCAAGGTATCTTTTCATTCTCTTTGAGGGACTAAGATCATTTGAAAGGCAACTTAGATAGCATCATCGAGGGACTATGATCTTGTATTTGCTTGTTTTTGCTAAGATACCTCACATGTGTAATATGGCTATTTTGTAAAGGAAACCAAGTGGATTTACCCTAGTGGTGCTTGTGTGCAAGTGTATTTTTTTTCATGCTTGATTTTGTCTTTGATTAGGGTTTTCTATTTGATTGGTTTTAGTCTTTCCATACAAACCCCAATTACTAGCAATTGTATATAAAGCGATAAATTGCGGAATTTAAAGTTACTACGCTATTAGAATACTTAAGGGAGGGGGTGTACAAATTGTAAATGGGGATTTCAAGAAAATAAACATAATTAATGTATTACAACCATATTGAATTGGTACAAGAATTGAATAAATAAATGTACAAAAATAGATAAATATGCAAGAATGTAAATGCAAAGAAAATAGATATTTGTTTGATTTTTCATGAGAAAAGGGGTTTTGATTTTAACCTAATTAGCTAGAAGAAAATAATTGATTAAAAAGAAATTAAGTTTATAAAAGAAGTATTTTTTTTGTTGGTATTTTTGTCTTGAAAATAAATTATAGTATTATAAAATATTTTTGGTCTTTTTTTTTGTTTTAAAATAATATATTTTAATGGGTGTAAAAGAAAATAACTAAACCTATTTTTAATTAAATTTACAAAGATAATTAGTAAAATAAATAAAGTATGATTAATAAAATAATTTTTTGTGTGAGAAAAATAAATAAACTATGTCAAAATGTAAATCTATTATTTTTGTATTTTTTATGATTTTTTAGTATTAGAAAAATAATTAATAAAACACATACATAAATAAAAATAAGAAAAAGAAAATAAAACTTGACCAGTGGTGTGTAAATGAAACAGGGGGGTTAGCAAGCAAAAACAAAAAAAACAACAAGGTCGAAGGAGGCTCAACGCCTGCAAAAAAAAGGTCATAATGCAAAACAATGTAAAAAAAATCAAAAGGGTACCACTGGGGCTCGAACCCAGGTCCCAAAGGTTACAGGCGCGCGCTTCTACCACTGGGGTGGCTATACATCCGTTAATATAAGAAAAACAATAAATATATGATACAAAATGCACCCTGATTTACACTTCATCTTGAACCTCCAGTCAGACCAACTGTAACTTGTTCATTTCTCAATCATTTGCAACAAAGTAAACATGAAACTTATGTAAAATTTTACCACGATTCCAGAAATATAAACAACTTAAACTAATTCTCAAGAATGAACATGAATTTTGAATGGTACCAAATTCAGCCTAATTTTTTCAGGATGTTCAAATTCAAAATTCTAACTACTCAAGCAATATAAATGAAATCTAAAGACATGGTTAGCTTCAGAACAATGATGTCTACATTTTTCATTCAAAAATTAAACATTGATAATGCTTGTATGAGGAGTTCAAAGTTGAGATAAATTACTTCAAAACTGGAAATCATATTCTAAAAATGAGCACTTCTCAAGATGTTGTGATGATCAGAATAGCTCCACTGAGGTCCTAGGAAGCTAATGCAATGATTAGCTTGGTTGGAGAGTGGCTGAAATGGCCTGGAGAAGTCAAGATGCTGACTCTATTTTTTGGTTATGGAGGTTATTGTAAATGGTGTTACAGTTGTGTAGTAAGGGTTTGGATAGCCTCTATATGAGTTATAGGAGCTTTGTGATTGATTAAAAATGAAAATGCACGAGTGGATTGTGTCTTTGAAGTTCAAGGTCAGAAATGACAAGTAATGGAGGTTTTTGGTGCAAGTTTTGATTTCAAAGTGTTTGAGGGCTTAAGCATTCGTGTCTTGTGGCAAATGGTTTGTGTATGTATAAACAAAAGAGTTTGAGAGCTTTGGACAATCAGAAGTACAAGTTCCAAGCTAATTGCTAGGTTACTTGATTTTGAAGAAAATTCAGAAAATCAAGTTTCAAAGTTTGTACCAACAATGTATAGTGGTTGAATCACTTTTATCACATTGCTTCTGACTTTGTAGATGAAGTGTGATCAGAGGGAACATGTGAGAGGCTCAAGAATTGACTTTGTGCAAAAAAGCCACTTTTTCAAAATGGCAATGTTGCATTTCTTCCTAAATTGGTATTAAGCATGGGAAATGCATTGAATGCTTGGATTAAAGCTTCTAACAGTTGTGTAGACATTTAATTATGGAGTGAAATGAAAGTTAGAAGTCTGCAAAGTAGGATTTGTAGAGCATGCTTGAAGATTGGATCAAGTGTTCATCACAAAATTGACTTGTAATATAAGAATGTAACCCTAACTTCATGGCTTCGATTCTCTTAGCTCAAATATGATCTCAATGAGTTCTTGGATATTTTGGAAAGCTTGAAATGTTATATACAACCCATATTTGAATTTCTTTTGAAGATACCCCTTGGAGCTATATGAAAAAGTGCCATGAAGTTGGGTCAAAATCCTGACCAAATTAGGGCAAAATTTCACTAAGTGTTTTGTTTCATGACCATGTATTCTTAAAATTATAACTTGAGATCCAAGCACTTTTGGAAGGAGTTGTGTGAAGAAAAGTTGTATATTTCATGGATATATACAACTTTCATGTTGGAAGTCTATCTTGAATCATCTTGCATCATGGTGAAAATTTTGCTCAAAGTTATGAAAAAATAAGAAATTTCCAACACTTAGAAAAATTTCTAAGTTTAGAAATTTTAACTTTTCAAAATGAAATCTTGAATTTTGGATTTCTTGATGAATAAGTTTCATATTTTTACATGTTTTGATGAATTGTTATCTTTGGCATTGAATTTGACCAAAAAGTCAAAGTGTGACTTTTCAGTATATAGTTGACTTTTGATCAGTTGACTGCAAAATTCATCTGTCAATCCATTGGTATTGAGCAATGTTTTGAGCCATCTCATTAGGTCAAAATGATTCAATTGGAATATTTAGATCATGACTTAAACCAATTGATCATTTGCTAGGTCAAATATCAGAAATTGCCCTTTCCCAGTAAAAACCCTAATTTTGACCATTTTGCCCTTTTGAGGATTTGATCAAATTTCTTGAGGAATTGTGGTCCAAACTTGATCAAATAATACATATGAGTTTAAAATGTTTATGTGGATAGAAAATTATGAAGTTTTACTGTAAATTGGCCATGGTTGACTTTTTCCCCAATACAACTGATTTTTAGGTCAACTGCTCAATTGACTGAGCAAAATTGTGATTCAAAGCTTGAAAATTGACATGAGTAATCTTGTGGGTACATAATGATCCATGAAAGTCATATGGGGCATTATAAGTTCAAAAATCTTTTTGCAATCTCAAACCTTAATTTTGGTCATCAATGCTTAAGAAGGTGTCTTGAGTTGATAAACCCTAGTGCAGTCTTGAGCCAAAGGAGATCTTGTGAGCAAAATTCTTGATAAGTAAGAGAGTAAATTTTTGGGTACAAGAACTGCCCATGTTCTATCTTCTTAATCCTGAAGAGTTAGATTGGCTAGTTTTGCCATTCGTGACTCGAAGGTGGAAGATGATTGGACACTAGAGTGCCCAGAAATTTGCACTCGGTGATGTGAAGGTTGATGGTATAGGGAATGGGCTTAAAGATGCCATTTTGGAGATATGATGGGAAGTTGTTGGAGATGGGATTGTAGATGCCATCCAGAAATGATTGTTGAATCATATCTGTAAGCTGAAATTGAACGAGTACCAGAATGGCATTCGTGTCTAGAGCGTATCTGAACTGTATCTAAAAGTTGAATCTGAATAAGTATCATGATGGCATCCTTATCTGGAGCGTATCTGAAGATTGAATTTGAATGAGTATCAGGATGACATCTGTGTCTGGAGCGTATCTGAACTGTATCTGAAAGCTGAATCTGAATGAGTATCAGGATGGCATATGTATATGGAGCGTATATGAAAACTAGAATCTGAATGAGTATCAGAATGGAATCCGTATCTGGAGCGTATCTGAACTGTATCTGAAAGATGAATCTGAATGAGTATCATGATGGCATCCGTGTCTGAAGCGTATCTGAATTGTATCTGAAAGCTGAATCTGAACGGGTATCAGAATGGCATCCGTGTCTGGAGCGTATCTAAACTGTATCTTAAAAAACTTTGAACATTGTTAATGATAGTTGTTGATTAACCTTATCCTGAAAAAGGTAAAAAGTTATCTAATATGCAATTTCATGTTGTATGAAATGCATGGTGTAATGAGATTGTGATACATGCATTCATGTTATCGATGTTTATGATATATAGATGCGATGTATGTGTATGTGAGCTAATATGCTGCACTGCTGTTGGATTGGGGAAAATAAATCCCCGACTGCTGCTGAGGATATGAAGTATAAGTATTCATGTTTTGAGGTTGAAGTGTTGATGAATTTCCGCTTAGAGAAATAAACCCTGTTGTAGGGGAAACGCCGTATACTGCTTGTAACATCCTGTTGGGGAATCCCGAGAAATTGGACAACTTCTATCGGGGATTGATAACTGGAAGCCTTGTTCCGCTGGGGATTAAACTGCATACTGCAGGGAATCTTATGGAATAGCTCAAAGATATTTCCCTATCTCTTAAAGCCGTCTTTCTATTTTGTTCATTTGTAAATGGTAGTTACATTCAAATGCATATGTTCAAAAATAAGTCATTGGACGTTTTCGTAAATAAACATAAGAGTAAAGAAAAACAGATAGTTTTGCACTTTCAAAGGGATATCTTTGTATTGACTTTGAGTAAGTATTTTTGTACAATTAGACAAACATGCTAGTAAGAGAATGCCGTAAAACATGAAAATTTGATACAAAGAAAAGATAGCTATGTGAAATAATCCCATGGGGTTCCCATTCTGCTATAGCCTTCGTGTCTATGAGCATCTTGTTTATTTATTTCCTTGTCCGAAATTGATTGGATTGATCAGAACCGCTGAGTTTGTCAGTTGAAACCAATGGTTGTCTGTAAGGTGATTCAACAGGACATAGTCATACGATTTAATTCCCTAACTTTTGCTTGGACCTCCCTTTCGGGTTTTCAGTCCACTTGGATACCCTTTTTTGCCCAAGCCTCCCTTTCGGGTTTTCAGCTTGCCGGGTGTACAGATTTTTTTTTGTTTTATCCCTAATTTTTCCCGAACCTTTTTGGTTTGCCGGGATGCCCTTGTCTTGCCTGGGTGTGTCAACCTAGCGGGTCTCTTATGCGTAGTATCTTTTGACTATGTCCGCGTTCACATGGTGGGGCAGGTCGTCGCCATCTATAGTGGTCAAGATCATTGCTCCACCAGAGAATATGTTTTTGATTACAAATGGTCCTTTGTAGGTAGGATTCCATTTTCCCCTGGGATCACCTTGCAGTAGTATGATGCGTTTGATCACCAAATCCCCGACTTGATATACTTGGCGTCTGACCTTTTTGTTGAAAGCCTTGATCATCCGTTTTTGATACATTTGACCATGACAGACAACAATAAGCCTTTTCTCATCAATCAAGTTTAGTTGATCAAGTCGAGTCTGGATCCAATCGTCTTCATTCAGCCCTGCATCCTTCATAATTCTCAGAGAGGGGATCTAGACCTCGATAGGAAAGACAGCTTCCATGCGGTATACCAGAGAGTAAGGTGTTTCCCTAGTTGATGTGCGCGCCGTGGTACAATAACTGTGGAGAGTGAATGGTAGCATCTCATGTCAGTCCTTGTATGTGACTGTCATTTTCTGTATGATCTTTTTGATGTTCTTATTTGCAGCTTCGACAACACCATTCATCTTTGGCTGGTAAGGGGAAGAATTGTGATGTTGGATCTTGAATTTCTCGCACAAGGCGGTGATCATAGTATTGTTTAAATTCGTACCATTGTCTGTGATGATCCTCTTCGGGATACCGTATCGACAAGTGAGATTCTGCTTGATGAACCGGGCTATAACGTTCTTAGTAACGGAAGCGAAAGAGGCTGCCTCAACCCACTTTTTAAAATAGTCAATGGCCACCAGGATGAAGCGGTGTCCATTAGAGGTTGTTGGTTTGATCTTCCCAATCATATAAATGCCCCACATAGAAAAGGGCCAAGGAGTCGTCAAGACATTCAGAGGAACCGGAGGTACGTGCACCTTGTCAGCATAGATCTGACACTTATGGCAGGTTCGAGAGTGTTGATAGCAACTTCTTCCATGGTAGACCAGTAATAGTCTGCCCGTAGGATCTTCTTTGCCATTGTATGTGTTGTACCCCAAATTTTGACCTAAGATACCATCTCCCATCTGCATCATTACATTGCAAGTGTTTTGACCTATTTTTATCAACTTTCAAAGCAGTTTTTAAATTCATAGCTTTTTCAAGTCGAGAGCTGTCTATTTGTTGAACGCTAAATTTATTAATCGATCAATGCTAAAACAATGTTTATTAATTATTTATCATAAATTTAAATAATTGGAATTTATTTTCAGTTATTATATAATTTAAAGATTTATAAATAATAAAATAAATATTTGAAAAGAAGTTTATTAATTGATCAGACAATGTTTATTAATTATTTATCATCTTAAATTTAAATAATTGGAATTTATTTTCAGTTATTATATAATTTAAAGATTTATAAATAATAAAATAAATATTTGAAAAGAGTTTATTAATTGATCAACAATGTTTATCTAATTATTTATTATTCTAAGTTTAAATAGTTGAAATTTTATTTTCAGTTATTATAATTTAGAAGAATTATAAATAATGAAGTAAATGATTGAAGAGAATTTAATTGGTCAATGATGTTTATTTAATTGTTTATTATTCTGAATTTAAGTAATTGAAATTTATTTTCATTTATTATATGATTTAAAGAATTATAAATGGTAAAATAAATAATTGGAAAGAAGAAAATAATTAACTGGAAAATAATAGAATTTTATTCATTTTATTTTAATTGTTACAATTGTTGTTTAAATACCGTATTTATTTACAACATATTTACAACGATAATTTTTACAATGTTTAAAATGAAATAAAAAACTATTCTAATTTTTCCTAAATTCTAAATCTTCATCTTCTATCCAATACTTCTTTAATGCCCATTTGATTTTTACCTGCAAAGAATTAAAAGAAAAAAGTCAAAAATAAATAGATAATTAAAAGCAGAGATTAATTTAGTGTTTATCATTAAAAGCAAACGGCTGGAATCAGTTTTTACCCTTTTTGCAAATCACGGGATTTCTCCCGGTTCACAAAAAGGGATGAATTTTTATTGATAAAAACGAATGCACAAGTTAAAAATATGCACAATTTCATTTTTGGTCAAAATTGCATTTTAATTATAAACTGCCTATTTCAAAAACCAATATGCATAAATTCTTTTTGTCAAAACTGCATTGTCAAATGCATAACACAAACAGCATATGCAATTTTCCACACAAGACAAATGCAACGTAAACTGCCAAACATGGGGGAAGAAGTCAAAAACATAAGGCTCCCATGCAGTAGACAAAGAGAGATATGCAGTTTAAACCATATTTGCAAGCAATGTATTTTCCATTTTTACATCATTTTCCAGCATGCTTTTCAGAACAAGTAAAGTACAATACATCATTTTTTTAATGTATCAAATGGTACTAGAGAGAGAAGAGAGGAAGAGTTGGTTTTTATAGGTTTTGGCCTTAGGCAGAAAGAGGCATAAAAACAGAACAGCAGTAATACAATAAGAAAATGGGAAGCATGAAAGAGGTTACCAAACAAAACTGATGTAGCAGTAGAGATGGCAGAATATCAAAGAAAAGGATTAAAATATTCGAAACCTGTAACGTAAACAAAGAGCCAGCAAACTGATATAACAACAAACCCCCTTCAAAAATTCAGAGAGTCCAACCTGTTTTAAAAGGCCTTAAAACAAAACTGTAAAACAGGAAACAAAAGGAATTCTCAAAGTACCAAAAACAAAACCTCAAGAACCTTGTTGCCTCAAAACCGAACCTCTTAACCATGTCAACCTGTCCAGCTCAACGGATAAACCAAAAGCCATGGCCTAAACCATAAAAACATGTTCAACCTGTCCAGCTCAACGGATAAACCAGAAAAGCCTCAACTATAGCCTTTCAAACCAATATGGCCTAAAACCTGTTCAACCTGTTAAACCAAGCTAGGCCAAACCTGAAGCAATCGAACATAACCACAAAAGCCCAAAAACCATAAAACCAATTTCCAAACCCACAAAAAAGCCTCAGATTATGTCATCATAGGCAACCAAATTCAAGCGTACAGAATCACAGCGAGAAGAAGAAAGAAACAGTCAAGCATCAACATAGGAAAGCTAATCAAAACGAAAACATTTCAACAGTAGCATGTTCAAGGCAACCAAAAGGTCTTCAGAAATTCCATCATAGACAAACGAAAAAGGCAACAGAATCACAGTGAAGAAGAAGAAAAAAAAATTATTCGAAGGCAACACTGAAGCATACAGAAGCGAACCAAAGGAAGAAGAAGAAAGATACAAATACAGAGTACCAGTAGTCAGAAGCAAAGCTCCCAGTATCACGCACCATCCGCCGCCGAAGCCTCCTACGCACACCCCAACCTCCCTCCTCCGTCTCCAAGGGTAACTTTTCTCTTTCTCTCAAAAATACCTCAATAATAACCATTAAATTTCGAAGTCAGAATCAAGAATGAACACAAATCAACACATGCAGTAATCAACAAACCTTAACGAAATAAGAAAACGAAATTGTACCGTGAATCCGTCGCCCCCTAGCTTTCTCGTTGGAGGGAAGAAGAAGTGTTGAGATGCTGGTGGCCGTGGCAAGGGACTCAGAGGCGAAGACGAAGAAGAACGCAAAGACGAAGAAGACGAGCAAAGTGAGCGCCGCTGAAGCCTTAACCCTAATCCCTAATTCAACTAAAACATGGTTTAACCCTAAAAAAATTTTGGGAATAATATTTGGACTTGACCCGGTTCCTGCTCTTAGGCCCATGCGAATTCCTTAAGCACCCCCCATTGCTGTTTGTTTTCTAATTTGGGCCCCCTTAAAACCCCCTTTGGCCCATATAATTACTTGTCCACCTTTTTTTCTTTCTTTGATACATATTTTTATATTTTGATTTCCTTTGCCTTTTTTTAGAATTATTATTAATTTAGTTGATTAGTAAAATCTAATAAAAAGAGAGATATATTTAATTAAACAATTTTAAATAGTTTGATCATTTTTATTAGTTTAACTTTAGAATTAATTTAGAAATTTTAATGTTATTTTCATTAGATTTAAGTTAATAGCTTTTTTTAAGTTTTAATTTAGTTTAGAATTATTTAATAATTCTTAAAATAACATTTTATATTAATATTAAAAATATAAAAATAGAAACATATAAAATAAAAAACTTAAAAAATATTTTACTTTCTTTAATTAATTCTCATGCTTTGTTCATATTAAAAAAATGCATAAAAATGAAAACTATTAAAATATTTTCTTTTCCTTAATATTAAACAAAAAATATAAAAATGCATGTTCACATCATTTAGTCTTTTATTTAATTGTTGTATATCATTTATCTATCTAATTTTCTGTTTAATTATTTTGTCGTTACTTGTTTATTCCGTTTACGTCTAAATCCAAGGGAAAAAACGATTAAATTTGTTGACTTCATGTCCTCAAGTCCAATCACGCGAACATTTGCATTTCATTAAAACTTAAGACAATTTTTCCCCAAATATTCAATCTTTTCAAAATTCATACCTTTTAAGCCAAAACTTCGACATTAGGTCGTCGTACCTTCAAAAAACCCATCCGTACCCCTTTTCGGCTAAAACCATTTATTTTTTAATCAAACAAACATTTTAATAAACAGATATTCCAAAAGGTTCCTATAGAGTACTATAGATACATTGGGTGCTAATACCTTCCCATTGTATAACCAACCCCCGAACCATAGATCTCTTTTCAAAAACGCCTTGTATTTTCTTTACTTTTAGAAAGTATTATTTTACATTGCATATTTAGGGTTTTATTTTGCTCTTTCCCCTTTTACCTTGGAAATAATAAAGCGCGGTGGCGACTCTTGCTTTTGTGAGACGAATTAATCCATAATTCGATCTCCAATTTACCCCGCTACATTTTTTATCGCTATAGAATTGGCGACTCTGCTGGGGAAAGATTGACCTCTTGCTGGTCCATCCCTAAGTGGGTTAAGCCTAATTTGTTTTATCTGTTTTATTATTATTTGATTTGTTTGATTATGTGTTTAAATTTGGGTTGTTTGGGTTTTTTGCAAAGGACAAATCCTATACCCGGATTAAGTTACACTTAAGAATAAGACGGGCGGTACAGTCATGTTAACTTTGAGGGAGTAATCCCGAAGAAGGAGGCATGAGATCCCCCACTCAATGGAAGGCCCTCTTGAACTTAATATTTGTTTACCGAGTAATCGGGAAGACATTATTATTTTCGACCTAGGAGCCAGAGAAATTGAGAACCGTAGAACCCTAACCCATCTTGGCCTTTTTAGGTGTAGCGCGGAGACTATAACGGAGTAATTCGGAAGTAGTTGTTACGCGATGCTATGCTCGGATGAGTTTCTCTTGAGAATATTACTAATTATTGAGTAATCAAGATGTTGGCAATATCCGAAGGAGGAATGTAGACTCTGGGAACTCTTAGAACCTTGTCTTGCAGGTGTGATTGAACCGTTAGTACATACCTTGGGATGGGATTTACCCTTGACTCCATGCTCGAAACCTTGAACCTTTGAACCCCATGTTTGTGAACTTGTGTGTAACTGTTGCATTATCATTCATTCATGCATTCATCAACATTTTTGTAAAAAACTTGTTTTTCAAGGAACTTAGGAATGATTTTTGCAGACATCTCAGGGACTATTATTATGGAATTTGGAAGGAGAAACACTCGAAGTTTTAGTTTTAAGGAGCCCGAGATCGAAGAACTGAAGAGTTTGATTCCTAAGATCGAGAACCCGACAGATTTTCAGAAAAAGTATGGGTCCATTATACCTCTCATGAAGCGTAATATGAAGGAAGGCATCCTTAATACGTTGGTCCAATTCTACGATCCTTTGTATCGATGTTTTACCTTTCCGGATTACCAGTTGATGCCCACCTTAGAAGAGTACTCCTACATACTTGGTTTGCCGATTACCGATTGTGTTCCTTTTTCTGGCTTAGAAGAGGAACCCAAATCTCACGAGATAGCGACCATCACCCACTTGAAGAAATCAGAGATAAAGGAAAACATGACTACAAAAGGGGGAATTCGAGGCTTGTCTGCGCAGTTTTTGTTGAAGAAAGCTCGTCATTTCGCTGAGATAAAAGATACTATTGCCTTTGAAGACGTCTTTGCTTTACTCGTTTGTGGTCTATTCTTGTTCCCTAACGTTGATAAGTTTGTGGATATCAACGCCATCAGAATTTTCTTGATTGGAAATCCGGTCCCTACGCTGCTAGGAGATACCTACTACTCCATCCATCTTTGAAACTCTTATCAAGGAGGGATGATTATTTGTTGTGCACAGTTGCTGTATCAGTGGTATGTTTCTCATCTACCTAGGTCTGATGTTTTCTGGGATCTCGAGAAGGAGCCGCGATGGGCGCCAAAGATTATGGCTCTCACTCATTTCGACATTGATTGGTATAATCGAGTTTACTATGACGTAAAGATCATCGATAGTTGTGGTGCTTTCCCTAACGTGCCTCTTCTTGGTACGAAAGGTGGAATTAACTATAACCCTGTTCTCGCGCGCCGTCAATTTGGATACCCGATGAGGGACAAGCCAAACAACATCCATGTGAGTGGTTTCTTTTTACAAGAAGGACAAGATCATCAGGCAACTAAGAGGGAGATCGAAGGAGCTTGGCGCCACATCCATAGGAAGGGGAGAGATATGTTAAGACATAGGGGTGCCGTTTCTTTGGAGCCTTACCTACATTGGGTCCACGCTAGGGCTTGTGCTCTCAAGATGCTCTATAAACCTGAGAAACCTTTATTCCCTACCGTTGCATCATCATCTTTTGATATCCCTATCGAGAATATGGGAGAATACCAAGGAAATCTGGCTAGGATGAAGTCCGAGAGAGATGCTTGGAAAGAAAAGTACAATATGTCTGAATATGAGAATCGGGTCCTGGCTCGACAACTAAAGGAAAAGGAGGATTTGCTATTTCTTCAAGACGGCTGGTTCATTGATCATGATGAGAAGCTTCGTCAAAAGGATTCTTTACTGAAGAAGTATGCTAGTGAAAGGAAGAGAAAGAAGGAAGGTTCGGTAAGCGTTGCTCTCGTTCCTAACCCGCAGAAGGAAATCATTGATCGACTGGTAGCTGAGAAGAAAAAGATGGAAGACTTTTATGAAGGGAAGGTCAGGAAGCTCCGGTTACAGTTGGCGTTTGGTCCTTCATCTGATGATTCTGAGTGATCTTTAGCTTTTAGTTTTATTTTACTGATGTCATTTTGTAAAACTATGTAAAAGGGCTTCATGTTCCAAAGTTGTAATTTACTGCTTTCTATTATGGGCTTCATGTTCCAAAGTTGTAGTTTACTGCTTTTATTATTGGGTTGTTATCCCAAAGTTGTAATTTATCGTTTTATTATTCCAAAGTTGTAAGTTGTAATTTACCGCTTTTGATTAATGGATGAGTTTTTGTTGTTCTAAATTCCTTTACCATTGATGTGTGCAAAATTATTAAAGTTCCCTTGAAAAAACTATTAAAATGAATCGTCATTTGCATCACATATCATGCATCATCCCACATTTCACTTCACATGTTTTCTAGAGTCTTATCCTTGTTTCTTTTTCCACTCTAAAAGGTTGTCAAGTTGTCTCATCGATACGATACTCGAGCCAATCGTCAGAGAAAGATGGAAGATCTGGAACAGGAAAACCACGAGCTTCGTGAGGAGGTCGCTACCCTTCGTGTCGGTATGGAAAAATTAACTGCGCTAGTGGAAAGTTTGATGGCTGCTCAGAATCAGCCATCGACTACAGCTGCTGAGATTCAGACTTCAACTACTGTGGTTTCCGAGATTGTCACCGTTCCAACATCTGTGACTCAAATCAACTCTCCGCTTCAACATCAGATGCCGAAAGGTTTTCCGTGGGGAATGACTTACAACTTTGTGCCAGAGGGGTATCAGCCTGCCGTACAGCCTTTGTTTCAACCTGCTTTGTCTCTTCCTCAACCAGAGACAACTGCCATGCCGCCAGTAATCCCGTCTGTAACACCTTTTCCGCAACCGGTAATGAAAACTGTCGCTCCTGTGGTTCACTCTGTGCCATACCTGAACGAACCTACTTATCCTGCCGAGCCTGCTGAAAGTTTAGGTCTTTTTGATAGAATGGAAGAATTTCAAGACCAATTCCAAGAAATGCAGAAGGAGCTCAGAGCGTTAAAGGGGAAGGATTTGTTTGGAAAGAACACGCATGACCTTTGTTTAGTTCCGAATGTCAAGATTCCAGCAAAATTCAAAGTGCCAGACTTTGAAAGATATAAGGGTGATTCGTGTCCTCGAAGTCATTTGACTATGTACGTGAGAAAGATGTCTACGTATTCTGATGATCATGACTTGTTGATTCACTATTTTCAAGACAGTTTGACGGGTGCTGCTCTAAAGTGGTATATGGGTTTAGACATCATTCGGATCCGCAACTTCAACGATCTTAGCGAAGCCTTTGTTCACCAGTATAAGTATAACGTTGACATGGCGCCGGACAGGGATCAACTCCGGGCGATGTCGCAGAGAGACAGAGAATCTTTTAAGGAATACGCCCAGAGGTGGCGTGAAATTGCTGCTCAAATCTATCCTCCCCTTGAGGAGAAAGAGATGACGAAGGTATTCTTGAAGACTTTAGGTTCCTTTTACTATGAAAGAATGATCGCCAGCGCACCCAGTGACTTCACCGAAATGGTAAGCATGGGCATGCGGTTGGAGGAAGGGATTCGTGAAGGGCGTTTGGTTAAAGAAGGAAGTCCGTCTAGCAGTACTAAGAAGTTTGGAAGTGTTTTCCCGAAAAGAAAAGAGCAGGATGTCAGCTAATCTTCCCAGGGAGACCGAGGAGAGGTTACTCACACGTTGCGGCAGTCACTCCGGCTGTCCGCCCAGCTTTGATGACCCCAGCTCATCAAACCCCACCAACTCAACAACGGCCATTTCAGCAGCAGCCTCGACAACAGGCTTATCCATTCAACAATCAGAACCGTTCACAAAGAAAACCGCAGTTCGATGCCATTCCTATGACTTATACTGAATTGTTCCCTTCTCTTATCAGAAAGAACCTCATAACGACGAAGCCTCCTCCTGTCGCACCAAATAGTACTTCTCCGTGGTACAAGGCGGATCAGTTTTGTGAATATCATCAAGGGTCGCCGGGGCACAACCTTGAGAATTGTTTTGCTTTGAAGGCGGACGTGCAGAGGTTGATTAAGAATGGTATCTTGTCTTTCAAGGATGTTAACCTGAATGTTAGAGATAATCCTTTGCCTCGACATGGGGCAGCATCAGTGAATATGGTGGAAGGTTGTCCGGGAAAGTTTCGAGTTTTTCAAGTTGAACACATAAGAGAGTCGTTGATCAAGTTACATCAGAGCTTAAGAAGATTTGCCTTTTTCAGGCATCAGCATGATTATGATGTTTGTGAATTTTGTTCAAGAGAGGTTGATTGCCCTATTGTGAAGGAGGATATTCAAAAGTTGTTAGACCAGAGGGTTATCACTATTACATATGACAGAGATCCGGAGGATGAAGTGAATGTTATAATACCGAAATTCAATTTGCCTGAATCAGTAGAGATCGTTTACGACAGTCAGACTGCACCTGTTGCTCCTTTGGTCATTTACCCACCTGGTCCTGTGCCTTACAACTCAGACCAAGCTGTACCGTATAAGTATAATGCCACAATGATTGAGAATGGGGTAGAAGTCCCTATACCAACAAGGCCATCTTTTGTTAACATTGCAGATGTGAGTAGAGTTACGAGAAGTGGACGTGTCTTTGCAGCAGTACCTTTGAAGAGACCAGAAGTTCAAGTCAGGAGTCCCATACCGGCAGAAATTCCAGCGAGAAATGTTGAACCAAGGGTTGAGATAGGCCGATCCAATGAACCTGTCCCTCGCCCTGAGGATGATGAGATTCTGAAGCTTATCAAGAGAAGTGAATATAAGATTGTGGACCAACTATTGCAGACTCCTTCCAAGATTTCTTTGCTTGCTTTACTGAGAGATTCTGGTGCCTATAGAGAAGCTTTGATGAAGGTCTTGGACCAGGCATTTGTGGATCATGATGTGACGGTTGACCAATTTGATGGAATTGTGGGAAATATTACTTCATGTAACAATCTTGGTTTTAGTGATGAAGAACTTCCGGAGGAGGGAAGAAACCATAATATGGCTTTGCATATCTCAATAAGTTACGGAAATGATACTTTATCAAGTGTGTTGGTAGATACAGGTTCGTCATTAAATGTAATGCCCAAGACTACATTAGCTCGACTCTCATATCAAGGTGCTCCTATGAGACCCAGTGGGGTAATTGTTAAAGCGTTTGATGGTTCTAGGAAGACTGTCATTGGTGAAGTGGATCTTCCTATAGTAATTGGTCCTCATACTTTTCAGATCACTTTTCAAGTAATGGATATTCGTGCTGCCTACAGTTGCCTATTGGGTCGCCCATGGATCCATGATGCAGGGGCAGTCACTTCCACGCTCCATCAGAGATTGAAGTTTGTGAGGCATGGAAAGTTAGTAATGATTGGTGGAGAGCAGGCTATGGTGGTAAGCCATTTGTCATCTTTCTCTTTTATTGATGCTGATGAGGATGTTGGAACCCAATTCCAAGCTCTATCTGTTGCTAAGAATGAAGTGAAGAAGCAAGGGACATCTATTTCTTCTTTTGAGGATGTGCGACGAGTGGTTGAAAGTGGTTCGGCTGAAGGTTGGGGCCAGGTGTTGACTCTGCCCGAGAACAAGTCTGGGGAAGGTCTTTGTTTTCATCTCGTGTCTGCAAGAGCCAAGCAGGAAGTGGTTACTCGTCCGATACAAGAGGTTTTCCGAAGCGCAGGTTTTATCCATCCGACTCCTCCTGAAGTTGATGCTATAATAGGAGACGATTCTGAAGAGGATTTACCCGATTTTGTGACGCATGGAGTGGTTTGCCAGAACTGGATAGCTGTTGATGTTCCTGTTGTGATGCACATTTCCGAGTAATGTTTTGTTTTGTTTTTTTGAAAACTTTCACTCTGCCCAAGGCGAAAAGTATTTGTGTCGGGCTATGATGAAAATAAATCCTTTTGCTCTGCCCAAGGCAAAAGAGAAATGTCTGGGATCTTTGTTTCAAGTATTTCCCTTCAATAAATAAAAATGTTATTTTATCCACTACTGTTTTATTTTTCACTTTTTCTGGGAAATAGTAATGAAAATTAATTGGTAGTAATAGGAAAATAATAATATTTTGTTTCATTTGTACAACATTCATATTAATCGATTTCTAAAACAAAGCATAATCATATGTGCAGATTAATCCATGACTTAACCATTGAAAACAATGATCCTATGCCCTCTCCCAACTTTGAATTCCCTGTGTTCAGAGCCGAAGAAGAGGATAATGAAGAGATTCCTGATGAAATTTCCCGTTTACTTGAGCACGATGAAAAGATTATTCAGCCGTTTGAAGAACCTGTAGAGTTGATCAATTTAGGTGATGAAGAAGATAAAAAGGAAGTTAAAGTCGGAGCATTGCTTATCCCAGAGGTCAAAGAGAAAATGTTGGAGCTTCTCAAAGAGTATGTTGATGTGTTTGCTTGGTCCTACCAAGATATTCTAGGTTTGGACAACGATATTGTGGAGCATCGTTTACCGTTGAGACCTGAATGTCCGCCGATTAAGCAGAAGTTGAGAAGGACGCGTCCCGATATGGCTGACAAGATCAAAGAAGAAGTTCAAAAACAGATTAATGCAGGTTTCCTTGTTACATCGGTCTATCCTTAATGGTTAGCCAATATAGTGCCTATTGCTAAGAAAGATGGCAAAGTTCGGATGTGTGTAGACTATAGAGATCTGAATAGAGCTAGCCCAAAGGATGACTTCCCATTACCGCACATTAACGTTTTGGTCGAAAGTACCGCAAAGTTCAAAGTCTTTTCTTTCATGGATGGTTTCTCTGGTTACAATCAAAGCAAGATGGCACCAGAAGATATGGAGAAGACAGCTTTCATTACACCTTGGGGAACATTTTATTATCGGGTTATGCCGTTTGGTCTGAGGAATGCTGGTGCAACATACCAGAGGGCCATGACTGCTTTGTTCCATGACATGATGCATAAAGAGATAGAAGTGTATGTAGATGATATGATTGCCAAATCGCAAACTGAAGAAGATCATTTGGAACATTTGTTGAAGTTATTCCAGCGTTTGAGAAAGTATAAACTCCGTCTGAATCCCAACAAGTGCACTTTTGGTGTTCGTTCTGGAAGACTTCTGGGTTTCATTGTCAGTCAGAAAGGTATTGAGGTAGATCCTGATAAAGTCAAAGCTATTCGGGAAATGCCCGCACCCAAGACGGAAAAACAAGTAAGAGGATTCCTTGGGAGACTGAACTATATTTCTAGATTTATATCTCATATGACTGCTACCTGTGGGCCGATTTCCAAGCTTCTCCGAAAGAACCAAGGATGTGTGTGGACAGAAGATTGTCAGAGAGCTTTTGATAGCATCAAAGAATATTTGCTTGAACCTCCCATTTTGATTCCTCCGGTGGAAGGAAGACCTTTGATTATGTACCTGACTATATTGGAAGATTCCATGGGATGTGTGCTTGGTCAACAAGATGAGACTGGAAGAAAGGAACATGCCGTATATTATTTGAGTAAGAAATTCAGACTGTGAGTCTCGATATTCATTGCTTGAGAAAACCTATTGTGCTTTAGCTTGGGCTGCTCGCCGTCTGCGCCAGTATATGATTAACCACACCACTTGGTTGATCTCCAAAATGGATCTGATCAAGATATCTTTGAGAAACCCGCCTTATCTGGAAGAATAGCCTGTTGGCAGATGTTGTTATCCGAATATGACATTGAGTATCACACTCAGAAAGCAATCAAAGGGAGTATTTTAGCCGACCATTTGGCTCACCAACCAATTGACGATTATCAATCCATCAAGTTTGATTTCCCAGATGAAGATGTTATGTACTTGAAAGCTAAAGATTGTGAAAAGCCGTTACCTGAAGAAGGACCTGATCCCGAATCCCGTTGGGGTTTGATTTTTGACGGAGCTGTGAACTCTTACGGAAATGGAATTGGGGCAATCATCGTCACTCCCCGAGGTACTCATATCTCGTTCACGGCGAGATTGAAGTTTGACTGCACAAACAACATGGATGAGTATGAGGCATGTATTATGGGTCTCGAAGAAGCAGTGGATCTAAGGATTAAGATTCTTGATATTTACGGAGACTCGGCATTGGTAATTAATCAAATCAAAGGAGAATGGGAGACTCGTCATCCTGGTTTGATCCCTTACAGAGACTATGCTAGAAGATTGTTAACTTTCTTCAACAAAGTGGAATTACATCATATCCCTAGAGATGAAAACCAAATGGCTGATGCTTTAGCTACTTTGTCTTCAATGTTTCAAGTGAATGGTTGGAACGATGTGCCTACAATCCGGGTTATGCGCCTCGACAGACCTGCTCATGTGTTCTCAGTAGAAGAGGTTACCAACGATAAACCGTGGTTCTATGACATTAAACGTGTTCTCCAAATTCAAGAGTACCCGCCTGGGGCATCAAATAAAGATAGGAAGACATTGAGAAGATTAGCAAGCAATTTCTTCCTCAATGAAGAAGTTTTGTATAAGAGGAATTACGACATGGTCTTGCTCAGATGTGTAGACAGACGTGAAGCAGACATGCTGATGCAAGAAGTACATGAAGGATCCTTTGGTACTCATGCCAACGGACATGCAATGGCTAGAAAGATGTTGAGATCTGGTTACTATTGGATGACAATGGAATTTGATTGCTGCAAATATGTGAAGAAATGTCATAAATTCCAGATTTATGCGGACAAGATACATGTGCCACCGACCCTCCTCAATGTTATCTCTTCACCATGGCCTTTCTCTATGTGGGGCATTGATATGATTGGAATGATTGAACCCAAAGCTTCGAATGGTCATCGTTTCATCTTGGTAGCGATCGATTATTTTACTAAATGGGTGGAAGCAGCATCTTATGCTAATGTAACCAGACAGGTGGTAGTCAGATTTATCAAGAATCAGATCATTTGTCGATACGGTATCCCGAGCAAGATCATCACGGATAATGGTTCGAATTTGAATAACAAGATGATGAGAGAGCTTTGTGAAGAGTTCAAGATCGAACATCATAATTCTTCTCCTTACAGACCGAAGATGAATGGGGCTGTTGAAGCTGCTAACAAGAATATCAAAAAGATTGTCCAGAAGATGGTGGTAACTTATAAAGATTGGCATGAAATGCTTCCGTTTGCTCTGCATGGATATCGTACTTCAGTTCGAACTTCAACAGGCGCAACCCCATTTTCCCTAGTTTATGGTATGGAAGCAGTACTCCCCGTGGAGGTTGAAATTCCGTCTATGAGAGTGTTGATGGAAGCTAAACTTTCTGAGGCCGAATGGTGTCAAAGTAGATATGATTAGTTGAATTTAATCGAAGAGAAGAGATTGACAGCGTTGTGTCACGGTCAATTATATCAGCAGGGAATGAAGAAGGCTTTTGATAAGAAGGTTTGACCACGTGAGTTCAGAGAAGGTGACCTTGTGCTCAAAAAGATATTATCTTTCCAACCTGATTCTAGGGGCAAGTGGGCTCCGAATTATGAAGGACCGTATGTCGTTAAGAAAGTTTTCTCTGGAGGTGCCTTGATTCTCACCAATATGGACGGTGAAGAGCTCCCGCGCCCCATGAACGCCGATGCAGTCAAGAAGTATTTCGCTTAGGTTCGAGTTGGCAGTTTGCCAAGTTGAAAACCCGAAGGGGCAGCTTAGGCACGTTTTTGGTCAAACTAGTCTTGGCATTTGAGCACACTTTGGAATTCGAAGTTGTTAGGGAGAATAGTGATCATTGTTTTGTGTAACCCTTTTCTTTCATGTACTATTTCCCAAACTTTTGTAAACCGTTGGAGTCGCGTTGTTAGCGAACTGCCACCTTATTAATGAAATTTGAGCATTTACCTTCTGTGGGCAAAATTTTAATTTTTACGGAAATATTTGAAACAAGGTATTTAAAGTATTCTTATTTTTTTAAAATGTGTCGTGAATCATGAAAGGAATATTAACAGTCGTTCCGAGGATGGTCAAGCCATGAAATGCAAAACAATACAGTATTTTATCCTTGCATGATGAACATGTTTTATTTCAAAATCGTCATGAGGTGTTGGTTGTGTTAAACTTGTGTTTCTGGTGGTACTAAGTTTGTCGACTCCCCGGTTGTTCCAGTTAAGCGTTGTTTTGATTACCTTTATTTGGGCGATTTCTAAAGTGTGGTACGCTTTGTCTCATGCCAGTGGTCTATTGGTATTAGAAGATTGGATTTGGATGCTTTTCTCCTCAGAAGACTTGGGATTTGTAGCGTGATACGCTCTGACGTTGCTTTGGGATTCCAATTCCAGTTATTTTCCGTCTTTTCCAAGATTGGCCGAGTATCTATCTTTTCGTGACATCTTACCGTCTTCAGGATATTCCATCTGTTCATTTTGTCAGCATAACATTCATTTATTCATTTACACTTATATCACGCATGCATATTCACATTTGCCGTTGATTTTGGGTCGTACTTTGTTTATTCAAACGATGTACAGTTTCTTTCCAAGTAGAAAGTTAGCTTAGGCAGAAAATGTGCTTCCTTTCTAAATTCCCCAACTGAGCTAATCCTCGTGGATGTTTTTTTGATTTAGCCTACCTTGTCCATTTCTGGATAGGATGAATCCCCAATCGAATTACTTCCTCATTGGGTGAAATCTTGTTCGACTATTTTCTCTCTAGTTACTCCTGGATGAAGTTGTTGTCTCTTGCGTAGGCTATCTCATGATTTTTCCCAGTGAAGTCACGACCTAGACGAATGGTGCATTTATTTTGCACATTTAAATATGTGATCTCCTCGGGAAGGATTGATTCATGATTATCTTTGACGAAGATTTTATTCTCTGCCAATGTCATCGCAATTTCATTCTGAGTTATTCTTCGGAAAACGACAAGCGGCAGCTCTTCATGAGCAACTTGTACGTTATTATTTTTTGGAAAACGATAAGCGGCGGTCTCTTCATGAGCAACGTGTACGTTATAGACATCGGAAAACGACAAGCGGCAGCTCTTCACGAGCAACTTGTGCGTTATTATTATTTTTGAAAACGACAAGCGGCAGCTCTTCACGAGCAACTTGTGCGTTATTATTATTTTGGAAAACGACAAGCGGCAGCTCTTCACGAGCAACTTGTGCGTTATTATTATTTTGGAAAACGACAAGCGGCAGTCTCTTTATTTGAGCAACTTGTACGTTATTATTTTTCTGGAATACAACAAGTGGCAGCCTCTTTATTTGAGCAGCTTGTATGTCATAGTATTTTAGGAAGACAGCAAGCGGCAGCTTCTTTATTTGAGCAGCTTGTATGTTATCGACACCCCTGGACGACAGCAAGTGGCAGCCTCTTTATTTGAGCAGCTTGTATGTCATAGTATTTTAGGAAGACAACAAGTGGCAGCTTCTTTATTTGAGCAGCTTGTATGTCATAATATTTTTTGGAAGACAGCAAGTGGCAGCCTCTTTATTTGAGCAGCTTGTATGTCATAATATTTTTTTTTGGGAAGACAGCAAGTGGCAGCTTCTTTATTTGAGCAGCTTGTGTATCTACAACCATATTATTATCTCAGCATTAATTGGTATATCTCGGGAAATATCGCAGAGAAGCTTGTCATGAATCATTACCTTCCGAAGTCGGTAATCCATTATTAGCAAATTGATACTTTTTGTCTATCGTTCATCTTGAGTCGTGAACTCACTGTTATTTTTGGGTCAATAATCTGTTTATGGCCTATGCAAGATGCCTTCTTTGTTAGGGTCAGAGGTCGTATTCCCTCAATTTTATTCGCTGTCAAGAGTCTGTCATTTGAAGTCGATGGCTCGTTTCCCCAGTGGTGTATAATCCATGTCTCTGTGTTTTGTTGGTGTTTGATTTCTCCAGCATTGTCTTGTTTCATACAATATCTTTCTCGGTGAATTCAATCACTACATTCATATCAAACATAATGATGGTATCTTAGGGCAAAAATTTGCGTATTATGTATTTAAGTACCTTCAATCTCGTCGAGACGAAGACTTTAATCTTCATATCTCCGGATAGAAGAAACTTAAATAGGGGCAGCTGTTGTACCCCAAATTTTGACCTAAGATACCATCTCCCATCTGCATCATTACATTGCAAGTGTTTTGACCTATTTTTATCAACTTTCAAAGCAGTTTTTAAATTCATAGCTTTTTCAAGTCGAGAGCTGTCTATTTGTTGAACGCTAAATTTATTAATCGATCAATGCTAAAACAATGTTTATTAATTATTTATCATCTTAAATTTAAATAATTGGAATTTATTTTCAGTTATTATATAATTTAAAGATTTATAAATAATAAAATAAATATTTGAAAAGAAGTTTATTAATTGATCAGACAATGTTTATTAATTATTTATTATCTTAAATTTAAATAATTGGAATTTATTTTCAGTTATTATATAATTTAAAGATTTATAAATAATAAAATAAATATTTGAAAAGAGTTTATTAATTGATCAACAATGTTTATCTAATTATTTATTATTCTAAGTTTAAATAGTTGAAATTTTATTTTCAGTTATTATAATTTAGAAGAATTATAAATAATGAAGTAAATGATTGAAGAGAAGTTAATTGGTCAATGATGTTTATTTAATTGTTTATTATTCTGAATTTAAGTAATTGAAATTTATTTTCAGTTATTATATGATTTAAAGAATTATAAATGGTAAAATAAATAATTGGAAAGAAGAAAATAATTAACTGGAAAATAATAGAATTTTATTCATTTTATTCTAATTGTTACAATTGTTGTTTAAATACCGTATTTATTTACAACGTATTTACAACGATAATTTTTACAATGTTTAAAATGAAATAAAAAACTATTCTAATTTTTCCTAAATTCTAAATCTTCATCTTCTATCCAATACTTCTTTAATGCCCATTTGATTTTTACCTGCAAAGAATTAAAAGAAAAAAGTCAGAAATAAATAGATAATTAAAAGCAGAGATTAATTTAGTGTTCATCATTAAAAGCAAACGGCTGGAATCAGTTTTTACCCTTTTTGTTAACATTGCAGATGTGAGTAGAGTTACGAGAAGTGGACGTGTCTTTGCAGCAGTACCTTTGAAGAGACCAGAAGTTCAAGTCAGGAGGCCCATACCGGCAGAAATTCCAGCGAGAAATGTTGAACCAAGGGTTGAGATAGGATGATCCAATGAACCTGTCCCTCGCCCTGAGGATGATGAGATTCTGAAGCTTATCAAGAGAAGTGAATATAAGATTGTGGACCAACTATTGCAGACTCCTTCCAAGATTTCTTTGCTTGCTTTACTGAGAGATTCTGGTGCCCATAGAGAAGCTTTGATGAAGGTCTTGGACCAGGCATTTGTGGATCATGATGTGACGGTTGACCAATTTGATGGAATTGTAGGAAATATTACTTCATGTAACAATCTTGGTTTCAGTGATGAAGAACTTCCGGAGGAGGGAAGAAACCATAATATGGCTTTTCATATCTCAATAAGTTGCGGAAATGATACTTTATCAAGTGTGTTGGTAGATACAGGTTCGTCGTTAAATGTAATGCCCAAGACTACATTAGCTCGACTCTCATATCAAGGTGCTCCTATGAGACCCAGTGGGGTAATTGTTAAAGCGTTTGATGGTTCTAGGAAGACTGTCATTGGTGAAGTGGATCTTCCTATAGTAATTGGTCCTCATACTTTTCAGATCACTTTTCAAGTAATGGATATTCGTGCTGCCTACAGTTGCCTATTGGGTCGCCCATGGATCCATGATGCAGGGGCAGTCACTTCCACGCTCCATCAGAGATTGAAGTTTGTGAGGCATGGAAAGTTAGTAATGATTGGTGGGGAGCAGGCTATGGTGGTAAGCCATTTGTCATCTTTCTCTTTTATTGATGCTGATGAGGATGTTGGAACCCAATTCCAAGCTCTATCTGTTGCTAAGAATGAAGTGAAGAAGCAAGGGACATCTATTTCTTCTTTTGAGGATGCGCGACGAGTGGTTGAAAGTGGTTCGGCTGAAGGTTGGGGCCAGGTGTTGACTCTGCCCGAGAACAAGTCTGGAGAAGGTCTTTGTTTTCATCCCGTGTCTGCAAGAGCCAAGCAGGAAGTGGTTACTCATCCGATACAAGAGGTTTTCCGAAGCGCGGGTTTTATCCATCCGACTCCTCCTGAAGTTGATGCTATAATAGGAGACGATTCTGAAGAGGATTTACCCGATTTTGTGACGCATGAAGTGGTTTGCCAGAACTGGATAGCTGTTGATGTTCCTGTTGTGATGCACATTTTCGAGTAATGTTTTGTTTTGTTTTTTTGAAAACTTTCACTCTGCCCAAGGCGAAAAGTATTTGTGTCGGGCTATGATGAAAATAAATCCTTTTGCTCTGCCCAAGGCAAAAGAGAAATGTCTGGGCTCTTTGTTTCAAGTATTTCCCTTCAATAAATAAAAATGTTATTTTGTCCACTACTGTTTTATTTTTCACTTTTTCTGGGAAATAGTAATGAAAATTAATTGGTAGTAATAGGAAAATAATAATATTTTGTTTCATTTGTACAACATTCATATTAATCGATTTCTAAAACAAAGCATAATCATATGTGCAGATTAATCCATGACTTAACCATTGAAAACAATGATCCTATGCCCTCTCCCAACTTTGAATTCCCTGTGTTCAGAGCCGAAGAAGAGGATAGTGAAGAGATTCCTGATGAAATTTCCCGTTTACTTGAGCACGATGAAAAGATTATTCAGCCGTTTGAAGAACCTGTAGAGTTGATCAATTTGGGTGATGAAGAAGATAAAAAGGAAGTTAAAGTCGGAGCATTGCTTATCCCAGAGGTCAAAGAGAAAATGTTGGAGCTTCTCAAAGAGTATGTTGATGTGTTTGCTTGGTCCTACCAAGATATTCCAGGTTTGGACAACGATATTGTGGAGCATCGTTTACCGTTGAGACCTGAATGTCCGCCGATTAAGCAGAAGTTGAGAAGGACGCGTCCCAATATGGCTGACAAGATCAAAGAAGAAGTTCAAAAACAGATTAATGCAGGTTTCCTTGTTACATCGGTCTATCCTTAATGGTTAGCCAATATAGTGCCTGTTGCTAAGAAAGATGGCAAAGTTCGGATGTGTGTAGACTATAGAGATCTGAATAGAGCTAGCCCAAAGGATGACTTCCCATTACCGCACATTGACGTTTTGGTCGACAGTACCGCAAAGTTCAAAGTCTTTTCTTTCATGGATGGTTTCTCTGGTTACAATCAAATCAAGATGGCACCAGAAGATATGGAGAAGACAACTTTCATTACACCTTGGGGAACATTTTGTTATCGGGTTATGCCGTTTGGTCTGAGGAATGCTGGTGCAACATACCAGAGAGCCATGACTGCTTTGTTCCATGACATGATGCATAAAGAGATAGAAGTGTATGTAGATGATATGATTGCCAAATCGCAAACTGAAGAAGATCATTTGGAACATTTGTTGAAGTTATTCCAGCGTTTGAGAAAGTATAAACTCTGTCTGAATCCCAACAAGTGCACTTTTGGTGTTCGTTCTGGAAGACTTCTGGGTTTCATTGTCAGTCAGAAAGGTATTGAGGTAGATCCTGATAAAGTCAAAGCTATTCGGGAAATGCCCGCACCCAAGACGGAAAAACAAGTAAGAGGATTCCTTGGGAGACTGAACTATATTTCTAGATTTATATCTCATATGACTGCTACCTGTGGGCCGATTTTCAAGCTTCTCCGAAAGAACCAAGGATGTGTGTGGACAGAAGATTGTCAGAGAGCTTTTGATAGCATCAAAGAATATTTGCTTTAACCTCCCATTTTGATTCCTCCGGTGGAAGGAAGACCTTTGATTATGTACCTGACTATATTGGAAGATTCCATGGGATGTGTGCTTGGTCAACAAGATGAGACTGGAAGAAAGGAACATGCCGTATATTATTTGAGTAAGAAATTCAGACTGTGAGTCTCGATATTCATTGCTTGAGAAAACCTATTGTGCTTTAGCTTGGGCTGCTCGCCGTCTGCGCCAGTATATGATTAACCACACCACTTGGTTGATCTCCAAAATGGATCCGATCAAGATATCTTTGAGAAACCCGCCTTATCTGGAAGAATAGCCTGTTGGCAGATGTTGTTATCCGAATATGACATTGAGTATCACACTCAGAAAGCAATCAAAGGGAGTATTTTAGCCGACCATTTGGCTCACCAACCAATTGACGATTATCAATCCATCAAGTTTGATTTCCCAGATGAAGATGTTATGTACTTGAAAGCTAAAGATTGTGAAGAGCCGTTAACTGAAGAAGGACCTGATCCCGAATCCCGTTGGGGTTTGATTTTTGACGGAGCTGTGAACTCTTACGGAAATGGAATTGGGGCAATCATCGTCACTCCCCGAGGTACTCATATCCCGTTCACGGCGAGATTGAAGTTTGACTGCACGAACAACATGGCTGAGTATGAGGCATGTATTATGGGTCTCGAAGAAGCAGTGGATCTAAGGATTAAGATTCTTGATATTTACGGAGACTCGGAATTGGTAATTAATCAAATCAAAGGAGAATGGGAGACTCGTTATCCTGGTTTGATCCCTTACAGAGACTATGCTAGAAGATTGTTAACTTTCTTCAACAAAGTGGAATTACATCATATCCCTAGAGATGAAAACCAAATGGCTGATGCTTTAGCTACTTTGTCTTCAATGTTTCAAGTGAATGGTTGGAACGATGTGCCTACAATCCGGGTTATGCGCCTCGACAGACCTGCTCATGTGTTCTCAGTAGAAGAGGTTACCGACGATAAACCGTGGTTCTATGACATTAAACGTGTTCTCCAAATTCAAGAGTACCCGCCTGGGGAATCAAATAAAGATAGGAAGACATTGAGAAGATTAGCAAGCAATTTCTTCCTCAATGAAGAAGTTTTGTATAAGAGGAATTACGACATGGTCTTGCTCAGATGTGTAGACAGACGTGAAGCAGACATGCTGATGCAAGAAGTACATGAAGGATCCTTTGGTACTCATGCCAACGGACATGCAATGGCTAGAAAGATGTTGAGAGCTGGTTACTATTGGATGACAATGGAATCTGATTACTACAAATATGTGAAGAAATGTCATAAATTCCAGATTTATGCGGACAAGATACATGTGCCACCGACCCTCCTCAATGTTATCTCTTCACCATGGCCTTTCTCTATGTGGGGCATTGATATGATTGGAATGATTGAACCCAAAGCTTCGAATGGTCATCGTTTCATCTTGGTAGCGATCAATTATTTTACTAAATGGGTGGAAGCAGCATCTTATGCTAATGTAACCAGACAGGTGGTAGTCAGATTTATCAAGAATCAGATCATTTGTCGATACGGTATCCCGAGCAAGATCATCACGGATAATGGTTCGAATTTGAATAACAAGATGATGAGAGAGCTTTGTGAAGAGTTCAAGATCGAACATCATAATTCTTCTCCTTACAGACCGAAGATGAATGGGGCTGTTGAAGCTGCTAACAAGAATATCAAAAAGATTGTCCAGAAGATGGTGGTAACTTATAAAGATTGGCATGAAATACTTCCGTTTGCTCTGCATGGATATCGTACTTCAATTCGAACTTCAACAGGCGCAACCCCATTTTCCCTAGTTTATGGTATGGAAGCAGTACTCCCCGTGGAGGTTGAGATTCCGTCTATGAGAGTGTTGATGGAAGCTAAACTTTCTGAGGCCGAATGGTGTCAAAGTAGATATGATTAGTTGAATTTAATCGAAGAGAAGAGATTGACAGCGTTGTGTCATAGTCAATTATATCAGCAGGGAATGAAGAAGGCTTTTGATAAGAAGGTTCGACCACGTGAGTTCAGAGAAGGTGACCTTGTGCTCAAAAAGATATTATCTTTCCAACCTGATTCTAGGGGCAAGTGGGCTCCGAATTTTGGTGTTCGTTCTGGAAGACTTCTGGGTTTCATTGTCAGTCAAAAAGGTATTGAGGTAGATCCTGATAAAGTCAAAGCTATTCGGGAAATGCCCGCACCCAAGACGGAAAAACAAGTAAGAGGATTCCTTGGGAGACTGAACTATATTTCTAGATTTATATCTCATATGACTGCTACCTGTGGGCCGATTTTCAAGCTTCTCCGAAAGAACCAAGGATGTGTGTGGACAGAAGATTGTCAGAGAGCTTTTGATAGCATCAAAGAATATTTGCTTGAACCTCCCATTTTGATTCCTCCGGTGGAAGGAAGACCTTTGATTATGTACCTGACTATATTGGAAGATTCCATGGGATGTGTGCTTGGTCAACAAGATGAGACTGGAAGAAAGGAACATGCCGTATATTATTTGAGTAAGAAATTCAGACTGTGAGTCTCGATATTCATTGCTTGAGAAAACCTATTGTGCTTTAGCTTGGGCTGCTCGCCGTCTGCGCCAGTATATGATTAACCACACCACTTGGTTGATCTCCAAAATGGATCCGATCAAGATATCTTTGAGAAACCCGCCTTATCTGGAAGAATAGCCTGTTGGCAGATGTTGTTATCCGAATATGACATTGAGTATCACACTCAGAAAGCAATCAAAGGGAGTATTTTAGCCGACCATTTGGCTCACCAACCAATTGACGATTATCAATCCATCAAGTTTGATTTCCCAGATGAAGATGTTATGTACTTGAAAGCTAAAGATTGTGAAGAGCCGTTACCTGAAGAAGGACCTGATCCCGAATCCCGTTGGGGTTTGATTTTTGACGGAGCTGTGAACTCTTACGAAAATGGAATTGGGGCAATCATCGTTACTCCCCGAGGTACTCATATCTCGTTCACGGCGAGATTGAAGTTTGACTGCACGAATAACATGGCTGAGTATGAGGCATGTATTATGGGTCTCGAAGAAGCAGTGGATCTAAGGATTAAGATTCTTGATATTTACGGAGACTCGGCATTGGTAATTAATCAAATCAAAGGAGAATGGGAGACTCGTCATCCTGGTTTGATCCCTTACAGAGACTATGCTAGAAGATTGTTAACTTTCTTCAACAAAGTGGAATTACATCATATCCCTAGAGATGAAAACCAAATGGCTGATGCTTTAGCTACTTTGTCTTCAATGTTTCAAGTGAATGGTTGGAACGATGTGCCTACAATCCGGGTTATGCGCCTCGACAGACCTGCTCATGTGTTCTCAGTAGAAGAGGTTACCGACGATAAACCGTGGTTCTATGACATTAAACGTGTTCTCCAAATTCAAGAGTACCCGCCTGGGGCATCAAATAAAGATAGGAAGACATTGAGAAGATTAGCAAGCAATTTCTTCCTCAATGAAGAAGTTTTGTATAAGAGGAATTACGACATGGTCTTGCTCAGATGTGTAGACAGACGTGAAGCAGACATGCTGATGCAAGAAGTACATGAAGGATCCTTTGGTACTCATGCCAACGGACATGCAATGGCTAGAAAGATGTTGAGATCTGGTTACTATTGGATGACAATGGAATTTGATTGCTGCAAATATGTGAAGAAATGTCATAAATTCCAGATTTATGCGGACAAGATACATGTGCCACCGACCCTCCTCAATGTTATCTCTTCACCATGGCCTTTCTCTATGTGGGGCATTGATATGATTGGAATGATTGAACCCAAAGCTTCGAATGGTCATCGTTTCATCTTGGTAGCGATCGATTATTTTACTAAATGGGTGGAAGCAGCATCTTATGATAATGTAACCAGATAGGTGGTAGTCAGATTTATCAAGAATCAGATCATTTGTCGATACGGTATCCCGAGCAAGATCATCACGGATAATGGTTCGAATTTGAATAACAAGATGATGAGAGAGCTTTGTGAAGAGTTCAAGATCGAACATCATAATTCTTCTCCTTACAGACCGAAGATGAATGGGGCTGTTGAAGCTGCTAATAAGAATATCAAAAAGATTGTCCAGAAGATGGTGGTAACTTATAAAGATTGGCATGAAATGCTTCCGTTTGCTCTGCATGGATATCGTACTTCAGTTCGAACTTCAACAGGCGCAACCCCATTTTCCCTAGTTTATGGTATGGAAGCAGTACTCCCCGTGGAGGTTGAGATTCCGTCTATGAGAGTGTTGATGGAAGCTAAACTTTCTGAGGCCGAATGGTGTCAAAGTAGATATGATTAGTTGAATTTAATCGAAGAGAAGAGATTGACAGCGTTGTGTCACGGTCAATTATATCAGCAGGGAATGAAGAAGGCTTTTGATAAGAAGGTTTGACCACGTGAGTTCAGAGAAGGTGACCTTGTGCTCAAAAAGATATTATCTTTCCAACCTGATTCTAGGGGCAAGTGGGCTCCGAATTATGAAGGACCGTATGTCGTTAAGAAAGTTTTCTCTGGAGGTGCCTTGATTCTCACCAATATGGACGGTGAAGAGCTCCCGCGCCCCATGAACGCCGATGCAGTCAAGAAGTATTTCGCTTAGGTTCGAGTTGGCAGTTTGCCAAGTTGAAAACCCGAAGGGGCAGCTTAGGCACGTTTTTGGTCAAACTAGTCTTGGCATTTGAGCACACTTTGGAATTCGAAGTTGTTAGGGAGAATAGTGATCATTGTTTTGTGTAACCCTTTTCTTTCATGTACTATTTCCCAAACTTTTGTAAACCGTTGGAGTCGCGTTGTTAGCGAACTGCCACCTTATTAATGAAATTTGAGCATTTACCTTCTGTGGGCAAAATTTTAATTTTTACGGAAATATTTGAAACAAAGTATTTAAAGTATTCTTATTTTTTTAAAATGTGTCGTGAATCATGAAAGGAATATTAACAGTCGTTCCGAGGATGGTCAAGCCATGAAATGCAAAACAATACAGTATTTTATCCTTGCATGATGAACATGTTTTATTTCAAAATCGTCATGAGGTGTTGGTTGTGTTAAACTTGTGTTTCTGGTGGTACTAAGTTTGTCGACTCCCCGGTTGTTCCAGTTAAGCGTTGTTTTGATTACCTTTATTTGGGAGATTTCTAAAGTGTGGTACGCTTTGTCTCATGCCAGTGGTCTATTGGTATTAGAAGATTGGATTTGGATGCTTTTCTCCTCAGAAGACTTGGGATTTGTAGCGTGATACGCTCTGACGTTGCTTTGGGATTCCAATTCCAGTTATTTTCTGTCTTTTCCAAGATTGGCCGAGTATCTATCTTTTCGTGACATCTTACCGTCTTCAGGATATTCCATCTGTTCATTTTGTCAGCATAACATTCATTTATTCATTTACACTTATATCACGCATGCATATTCACATTTGACGTTGATTTTGGGTCGTACTTTGTTTATTCAAACGATGTACAGTTTCTTTCCAAGTAGAAAGTTAGCTTAGGCAGAAAATGTGCTTCCTTTCTAAATTCCCCAACTGAGCTAATCCTCGTGGATGTTTTTTTGATTTAGCCTACCTTGTCCATTTCTGGATAGGATGAATCCCCAATCAAATTACTTCCTCATTGGGTGAAATCTTGTTCGACTATTTTCTCTCTAGTTACTCCTGGATGAAGTTGTTGTCTCTTGCGTAGGCTATCTCATGATTTTTCCCAGTGAAGTCACGACCTAGACGAATGGTGCATTTATTTTGCACATTTAAATATGTGATCTCCTCGGGAAGGATTGATTCATGATTATCTTTGACAAAGATTTTATTCTCTGCCAATGTCATCGCAATTTCATTCTGAGTTATTCTTCGGAAAACGACAAGCGGCAGCTCTTCATGAGCAACTTGTACGTTATTATTTTTTGGAAAACGACAAGTGGCGGTCTCTTCATGAGCAACTTGTACGTTATAGACATCGGAAAACGACAAGCGGCAGCTCTTCACGAGCAACTTGTGCGTTATTATTATTTTTGAAAACGACAAGCGGCAGCTCTTCACGAGAAACTTGTGCGTTATTATTATTTTGGAAAACGACAAGCGGCAGCTCTTCACGAGCAACTTGTGCGTTATTATTATTTTGGAAAACGACAAGCGGCAGTCTCTTTATTTGAGCAACTTGTACGTTATTATTTTTCTGGAATACAGCAAGTGGCAGCCTCTTTATTTGAGCAGCTTGTATGTCATAGTATTTTTGGAAGACAGCAAGCGGCGGCTTCTTTATTTGAGCAGCTTGTATGTTATCGACACCCCTGGACGACAGCAAGTGGCAGCCTCTTTATTTGAGCAGCTTGTATGTCATAGTATTTTTGGAAGACAACAAGTGGCAGCTTCTTTATTTGAGCAGCTTGTATGTCATAATATTTTTTGGAAGACAGCAAGTGGCAGCCTCTTTATTTGAGCAGCTTGTATGTCATAATATTTTTTTTTTGGAAGACAGCAAGTGGCAGCTTCTTTATTTGAGCAGCTTGTGTATCTACAACCATATTATTATCTCAGCATTAATTGGTATATCTCGGGAAATATCGCAGAGAAGCTTGTCATGAATCATTACCTTCCGAAGTCGGTAATCCATTATTAGCAAATTGATACTTTTTGTCTATCGTTCATCTTGAGTCGTGAACTCACTGTTATTTTTGGGTCAATAATCTGTTTATGGCCTATGCAAGATGCCTTCTTTGTTAGGGTCAGAGGTTGTATTCCCTCAATTTTATTCGCTGTCAAGAGTCTGTCATTTGAAGTCGATGGCTCGTTTCCCCAGTGGTGTATAATCCATGTCTCTGTGTTTTGTTGGTGTTTGATTTCTCCAGCATTGTCTTGTTTCATACAATATCTTTCTCGGTGAATTCAATCACTACATTCATATCAAACATAATGATGGTATCTTAGGGCAAAAATTTGCGTATTATGTATTTAAGTACCTTCAATCTCATCGAGACGAAGACTTTAATCTTCATATCTCCGGATAGAAGAAACTTAAATAGGGGCAGCTGTTGTACCCCAAATTTTGACCTAAGATACCATCTCCCATCTACATCATTACATTGCAAGTGTTTTGACCTATTTTTATCAACTTTCAAAGCAGTTTTTAAATTCATAGCTTTTTCAAGTCGAGAGCTGTCTATTTGTTGAACGCTAAATTTATTAATCGATCAATGCTAAAAGAATGTTTATTAATTATTTATCATCTTAAATTTAAATAATTGGAATTTATTTTCAGTTATTATATAATTTAAAGATTTATAAATAATAAAATAAATATTTGAAAAGAAGTTTATTAATTGATCAGACAATGTTTATTAATTATTTATTATCTTAAATTTAAATAATTGGAATTTATTTTCAGTTATTATATAATTTAAAGATTTATAAATAATAAAATAAATATTTGAAAAGAGTTTATTAATTGATCAACAATGTTTATCTAATTATTTATTATTCTAAGTTTAAATAGTTGAAATTTTATTTTCAGTTATTATAATTTAGAAGAATTATAAATAATGAAGTAAATGATTGAAGATAAGTTAATTGGTCAATGATGTTCATTTAATTGTTTATTATTTTGAATTTAAGTAATTGAAATTTATTTTCAGTTATTATATGATTTAAAGAATTATAAATGGTAAAATAAATAATTGGAAAGAAGAAAATAATTAACTGGAAAATAATAGAATTTTATTCATTTTATTCTAATTGTTACAATTGTTGTTTAAATACCGTATTTATTTACAACGTATTTACAACGATAATTTTTACAATGTTTAAAATGAAATAAAAAACTATTCTAATTTTTCCTAAATTCTAAATCTTCATCTTCTATCCAATACTTCTTTAATGCCCATTTGATTTTTACCTGCAAAGAATTAAAAGAAAAAAGTCAGAAATAAATAGATAATTAAAAGCAGAGATTGATTTAGTGTTCATCATTAAAAGCAAACGGCTGGAATCAGTTTCTACCCTTTTTGCAAATCACGGGATTTCTCCCGGTTCACAAAAAGGGATGAATTTTTATTGATAAAAACGAATGCACAAGTTAAAAATATGCACAATTTCATTTTTGGTCAAAATTGCATTTTAATTATAAACTGCCTATTTCAAAAACCAATATGCATAAATTCTTTTTGTCAAAACTGCATTGTCAAATGCATAACACAAACAGCATATGCAATTTTCCACATAAGACAAATGCAACGTAAACTGCCAAACATGGGGGAAGAAGTCAAAAACATAAGGCTCCCATGCAGTAGACAAAGAGAGATATGCAGTTTAAACCATATTTGCAAGCAATGTATTTTCCATTTTTACATCATTTTCCAGCATGCTTTTTCAGAACAAGTAAAGTACAATACATCATTTTTTTTAATGTATCAAATGGTACTAGAGAGAGAGAAGAGAGGAAGAGTTGGTTTTTACAGGTTTTGGCCTTAGGAAGAAAGAGGCATAAAAACAGAACAACAGTAATACAATAAGAAAATGGGAAGCATGAAAGAGGTTACCAAACAAAACTGATGTAGCAGTAGAGATGGCAGAATATCAAAGAAAAGGATTAAAACATTCGAAACCTGTAACGTAAACAAAGAGCCAGCAAACTGATATAACAACAAACCCCCTTCAAAAATTCAGAGAGTCCAACCTGTTTTAAAAGGCCTTAAAACAAAACTGTAAAACAGGAAACAAAAGGAATTCTCAAAGTACCAAAAACAAAACCTCAAGAACCTTGCTGCCTCAAAACCGAACCTCTTAACCATGTCAACCTGTCCAGCTCAACGGATAAACCAAAAGCCATGGCCTAAACCATAAAAACCTGTTCAACCTGTCCAGCTCAACGGATAAACCAGAAAAGCCTCAACTATAGCCTTTCAAACCAATATGGCCTAAAACCTGTTCAACCTGTTAAACCAAGCTAGGCCAAACCTGAAGCAATCGACCATAACCACAAAAGCCCAAAAACCATAAAACCAATTTCCAAACCCACAAAAAAAGCCTCAGATTATGTCATCATAGGCAACCAAATTCAAGCGTACAGAATCACAGCGAGAAGAAGAAACAGTCAAGCATCAACATAGGAAAGCTAATCAAAACGAAAACGTTTCAACAGTAGCATGTTCAAGGCAACCAAAAGGTCTTCAGAAATTCCATCATAGACAAACGCAAAAGGCAACAGAATCACAGTGAAGAAAAAGAAAAAAAAATTATTCGAAGGCAACACTGAAGCATACAGAAGCGAACCAAAGGAAGAAGAAGAAAGATACAAATACAGAGTACCAGTAGTCAGAAGCAAAGCTCCCAGTATCACGCACCATCCGCCGCCGAAGCCTCCTACGCACGCCCCAACCTCCCTCCTCCGTCTCCAAGGGTAACTTTTCTCTTTCTCTCAAAAATACCTCAATAATAACCATTAAATTTCGAAGTCAGAATCAAGAATGAACACAAATCAACACATGCAGTAATCAACAAACCCTAACGAAATAAGAAAACGAAATTGTACCATGAATCCTTCGCCCCCTAGCTTTCTCGTTGGAGGGAAGAAGAAGTGTTGAGATGCTGGTGGCCGTGGCAAGGGACTCAGAGGCGAAGACGAAGAAGAACGCAAAGACGAAGAAGACGAGCAAAGTGAGCGCCGCTGAAGCCTTAACCCTAATCCCTAATTCAACTAAAACATGGTTTAACCCTAAAACAATTTTGGGAATAATATTTGGACTTGACCCGGTTCCTGCTCTTAGGCCCATGCGAATTCCTTAAGCACCCCCCATTGCTGTTTGTTTTCTAATTTGGGCCCCCTTAAAACCCCCTTTGGCCCATATAATTACTTGTCCACCCTTTTTTTTTTCTTTGGTACATCTTTTTATATTTTGATTTCCTTTGCCTTTTTTTAGAATTATTATTAATTTAGTTGATTAGTAAAATCTAATAAAAAGAGAGATATATTTAATTAAACAATTTAAAATAGTTTGATCATTTTTATTAGTTTAACTTTAGAATTAATTTAGAAATTTTAATGTTATTTTCATTAGATTTAAGTTAATAGCTTTTTTTAAGTTTTAATTTAGTTTAGAATTATTTAATAATTCTTAAAATAACATTTTATATTAATATTAAAAATATAAAAATAGAAACATATAAAATAAAAAACTTAAAAAATATTTTACTTTCTTTAATTAATTCTCATGCTTTGTCCATATTAAAAAAAATGCATAAAAATGAAAACTATTAAAACATTTTCTTTTCCTTAATATTAAACAAAAAATATAAAAATGCATGTTCACATCATTTAGTCTTTTATTTAATTGTTGTATATCATTTATCTATCTAATTTTCTGTTTAATTATTTTGTCGTTACTTGTTTATTCCGTTTACGTCTAAATCCAAGGGAAAAACGATTAAATTTGTTAACTTCATGTCCTCAAGTCCAATCACGCGAACATTTGCATTTCATTAAAACTTAAGACAATTTTTCCCCAAATATTCAATCTTTTCAAAATTCATACCTTTTAAGCCAAAACTTCGACATTAGGTCGTTGTACCTTCAAAAAACCCATCCGTACCCCTTTTCGGCTAAAACCATTTATTTTTTAATCAAACAAACATTTTAATAAACAGATATTCCAAAAGGTTCCTATAGAGTACTATAGATACATTGGGTGCTAATACCTTCCCATTGTATAACCAACCCCCGAACCATAGATCTCTTTTCAAAAACGCCTTGTATTTTCTTTACTTTTAGAAAGTATTATTTTACATTGCATATTTAGGGTTTTATTTCGCTCTTTCCCCTTTTCCCTTGGAAATAATAAAGCGCGGTGGCGACTCTTGATTTTGTGAGACGAATTAATCCATAATTCGATCTCCGATTTACCCCGCTACATTTTTTATCGCTACAGTATGCCCACTGGAATGGGTGCTAAAAGTTTCCTCATGTAGATCAGCCATGATCTTTTCTGCCCAACCTTATCTATGCATCGAAGTAACACCGAGTCATGGTTGCGTTTGTAGAGAATGCCATTACTAAGGAAGAATTTAGCAGAGAATATCCTTAAGAACTTCTTATCATTGACTGAAGCTCCTTCCGGATATTCTTGAGCCTCGAGATACCTCTTGACTTCATGAAACCAAGGTTGGTCCACTACTTCTTCAGTATTAATTTCATGACAATGAGCTGGTTCATCCATTTGTTCAATGGTGATCTGGGGAGCTTCGTTATCCCATTTAAGTTTAAACATGGATGATATTGTGGCTAGTGCGTCTGCTAGATGATTTTCTTCTCGTGGGAAATGCTCGAAGGTAATCCTCTCAAAATGTGGGATCAATGTCAACACATGTTATTTGTAGGGGATAAGATTAGGGTGTTTGGTGTCCCATTCCCCTTTGATCTGGCTGATGACCAAAGCTGAATCTTCGAATACATTTAAGGATTTGATCCCCAAATCTATGGCAACTTTGAGACCAAAAATGCACGCTTCGTACTCTGCCATGTTATTTGTACAATTGAAGCAGAGTCTTGTCGTAAAGGGAGTATGACATCCTTCAAGAGATATGAGTACAACTCCAATACCATTGCCGAGTGCGTTGGATGCCCCATCAAAAACCAGGGTCCATCGGGGTCCTTGTTCAGGTCCGTCGTATGGTCTGAATTCTTCACAATTGTTTACCATCATGATGTCTTCATCTGGGAATTCTAACTTCATGGACTGGTAGTCTTCCACAGCTTGGTGAGCAAGGTGATCAGCTAGTACACTGCCCTTTATTGCTTTCTGGGTAGTATATTGTATGTCATATTCTGTCAGGATCATCTGCCATCTCGCTATTCTCCCAGAGAGGGCAGGTTTCTCGAAGATGTATTTTATTGGATCCATTTTAAATATCAATAAGGTATTATGGGTCAGCATATACTGTCTTAGCCGGTGAGCAGCCCATGCCAGAATGCAACAAGTTTTCTCGAGCAGTGAATATCTTGTTTCACAATCGGTAAACTTTTTGCTCAGGTAATAAATAGCATGCTCTTTTCGGCCAGACTCATCATGCTGCCCCAACACACACCCCATTGAATTTTCCAAAACAGTTAGATACATGATCAATGGTCTTCCCTCGACTGGTGGCATCAAAATAAGAGGCTCTTATAGGTACTCTTTGATCTTGTCGAAAGCAGTTTGGCACTCGTCATTCCACTTGACTACTTGATCTTTCTTCAGTAATTTGAAGATTGGTTCGCAAGTAGCTGTCACGTGAGAAATGAATCTGGAAATGTAGTTTCAGTGTCCCAAAAATCCTCTGACTTCCTTCTCGGTACAAGGAGCAATCATCTCTTGTATCTCTTTCACCTTGGCAGGATCTACTTCAATACCCTTATTTCTAACGACAAAGCCTAGGAGTTTACCAGACCTCACCCCAAACGTGCATCTATTTGGGTTCAACCTCAGCTTGTATTTCTTTAGTCTCTTAAACAGTTTCTGTAAGTGATCAAGATGCTCTTCTTCTGTTTGAGATCTAGCTATCATGTTGTCCACATAGACCTCTATTTCGTGATGTATCATGTCGTGAAATAGAGCTACCATGGAACATTGATAGGTTGCCCCGACATTCTTCAGTCCGAATGGCATAACCTTGTAGCAGAATGTGCCCCACTGTGTGACAAAGGTTGTTTTCTCCATGTCCTCAGGCGCCATTTTGATTTGGTTGTAGCCTGAGAAACCGTCCATGAAGGAAAACACTTTGTGTTGTGCCGTATTTTCAACTAAAATATCAATGTGGGGAAGTGGGAAATCATCTTTAGGGCTCGCCCGATTCAAATCTCTGTAGTCCACGCACATTTGTACCTTTCTGTCCTTTTTAGGCACGAGAACAACATTAGAAACCCACTGCGGATAGGAGGTGACGGCCAAGAATCCAGCATTGAATTGTTTCATGACTTCTTCCTTAATGTTCTCCGACACGTCTGGTCGCATGCAACAGACCTTTTGTTTCACCGGTGGACAATCTTCTTTTGTTGGTAGACGATGTACCACAATATCTGCATCAAGTCCCGGCATGTCTTCATACGACCAGGCAAAGACCTCAACATAATTGTGTAGCAACTGAATCAGACGTTCTTTGACACTGGGTTCCAGATCGGCACCCACCTTGACTTCTCTTTTGTCTTCTTCGGTACCTGGGTTGATTGTGTCCATTGGTTCCTCGTGGGGCTGAATGGTCCTCTCTTCTTGTTGCAGTAACCTGGCGAGTTCCCCTGGTACTTCACAATCTTCCCCACCTTTGTCTTTGGCTTGGTAGATTAGATTTTTAGAGTCACAAAAAGCCATAGCAGAACCGTTACCCATTGGATCCCGAATGGATGTAGACCTGCATTGTGAGTGTGAGTGTGTGTAAGAGTATATCTATCTTTGCAAGAAATGAAAATGTAAAAATAAAAACAATGAGCACAAAGTTTTTATGCAAAAACATCCATGATTCATTGATGTCATATGGAAATGAGATAATAACCCTTAAAATGGACCATTGTGCCGTGGGTAAGACACAAGGTTTTAAGATTCTGAATTGTTTTAATATTACAGATCTGACAAAATGTAAAGACAAATTACTGTGGGATAAATGTGATCGTGACAAATTCTCCAGCCTCCCAGTTGTTGAGCCCTCCACTGACAGTTGGGTAAATCCAATCCTCTAGGTCATAGCTGTCTTCATCATCCTCCACGGAGTTGACTTGGTGATTGATGATCTTCAAGGGTGGTCCTCCGGCACGAGCGTGGCGTACAGCCTTCTGGGCACCTGAAGTGAAACCCAGACCAAATTTGTCAGATTTGTATGGGATATATGGGAGTTGGCCCTAAATAGTGCACCCACCTTCTTCTATCACTTCCTTGGCATCCTTCAAATATGACATCTTGAGCGGAGGCCTTGTAATCTTGGGAACTTGAGACACAACCTTGGTTACTGCCACAGTCTGCGAGACTTCTTCAAAGTGCTGGAATGGAGTTTAAATAAATTCACTGTCTAATTTCACATATCTGAAGGAATTTAGATGGCTGACCATATACTCCTCTTCTCCATGAACGGTGATGATTTTCCCTTGAATTGGATATTTCAGCATTTGATGCAACGTAGAAGTAACGGCCCTAGCATTATGAATCCACGGTCGGCCTAATAAGCAGGAATATGAAGGGCGAATATCCATTACATAAAAAGTTGAATCAAATGTTTGGGTTCCAACTTTTATGGGGATGTCCACTTCCCCATGCACCATCCTTTTTGAGCCGTCAAAGGCCCTCACTACTATGTTGCTCGGTTTCAATGTCAATCCTTCACAATCAAGCCTATCAAGAGCCTTTTTAGGCAACACATTCAGAGACGAACCAGTGTCCACCAAAACATGAGCCAAGGTCGTGCCCCTGTATTCCACTGAGACATGCAATGCCTCATTATGCTTCCTCCCCCTTGGCGTTAAATCAACATCTGAAAAACCTAAACCATTATCTGCAGTCAAGCTGGCTACGCAGTCTTGGAACTGATCGGCATATGTTTCTTGGGGTACATGGGCAGTTTTCAAGAATTTTACCAAGGCCTTTGCATGAGCCTCAGAATATAATAATAAAGCCAGCATGGAAATTTTTGATGGAGTTTGCCCCAGTTGCTCGACTACGTTGTAGTTGCTTCTTTTTGTGATCTTTAGAATTTCCTCTATCTCTTTTCGGGAGGTCTCAGGGATAGCTACGGATTGGGCCTTCGTCCGGACAGGCTCAACCAAAATACCTTTACCTCGAGTCTCAGTTGACTCGGCAGTAGGGATGTCAGTAGGGGTGATAACAGGGATTGTAACAGTTTTATCGACATGAGTATTAGCATATATGATTGTAGGACTAGGAATAGCCTTTGGATAAGCAACAACAACATGAATGATTACGGGTCCAGAAACAGCTTTTGGAGGAGCAATTTTTGGAGAGAATACCCTTCCGCTCCAGGCTATCTTGCTAGTCCCTACGATGTTACTGATATCGGAGTCATCTTTCTCAGAACTTGAATCTTCAGAAGCTGGCCAATCTTGCTTGATACCGTGGTAGTAAACATCACCGCCATAATTCCAAGGGACAGTTTTGTCCGACGAATACGGGATTGGTCCAGGCATTATAACTATCAATGGAGCTACTTTAGGAACTGATGTAATTCTAACGGGTCTTTTGGTGGAGACCCTGGAAGAATTGTCGGAAATGGTCACGATGCAAACATCATTATAAGAAACAATTGAAATTGAATTCTTCTCAAACAAAATCTCCTTGTTATCTATTAGGCATTGAACGCCTGCTTTTAACAAATGACAGCTGGTTGGTGAGGACAAACAAAAATGACAGCTTTCATCACAGCCTGGGAATACACCGGCATTCAACAAGTTCTTTTAGATAGTCAGGAGTGGGGTCATAATTTCATCAATTGAAGTAATAAACATATCTTCCTCAACGGCATTGACATTGCGGTCGTGCTTGGGCATAGGGGCAGTAATGACATTGGGAATTTCTGGCGCGTCGAATTCAATCTCTTTGGCTTCAAGAAGGTCTTGTACTTTGTTCTTCAGAGCCCAATAGTTGTTAGTGTCATGGCCAGGACTCTCAGAATGGTATGCATAGCCGGCATTAGGATGATAGTGAGGAGAGTTTGTGTTAGGGTTCTTTGGATCTTCTTTCAAAGCGACTAGACTTGATCTTAACAAATGCGGCAATACTTCAGATAGTGTCATATTAATTCGGGTGAGCTGTCTGACTGGTCTTTCCGTTCTTGGCTGGTTGCTTCTTTACTGAGCAGGTGCGGGGTTAGGAATCATGACAGCCCCCACCATTGGACGATGTTCAGCCCTATCTTGATTTCTCTGAGGATATACAACAACCACTTCTTTCTTTCCAATGAATGGTTTTCTTACAGCAGCAGAGGATGCATCTTTTTGAATCTTCCCATTCTTTATCCCGACTTCCACCCTTTCTCCAGTCAATATCAATTCAGGAAAACCTGCCGATGAACTCCCAATTAAGTGGTTGAAGAAAGGACCGGACAAGGTGCCCAAGAACATGTCTACTTATTCTCTTTCAGATAGGGGAGGCTAGACTCTTCCTTCTAAGTCCCTCCATTTTTGCGCATAGTCCTTAAATCCTTCACTTGAAACCATGGCCATACTCTGGAGTTGAGTACGGGTGGGCGTAAGATCAGTGTTGTATTGGTATTGTTTGTAAAAGGCAGCAACAAGATCTTCCCAATTATGAATATTGGCTCTTTCTAACTGATAAAACCAATCAAGTTGAGTTCCAGACAGACTGTCTTGGAAGAAGTGTACCCATAAGTCCTTGTCAGCGGTATGAGGCTGGATTTTCCTCACATAGGACTGGAGATGTATTTTGGGACATGAAACTCCGTCATATTTGGCGAACACAGGTGCTTTGAATTTCCGAGGAATGACTGTCCCAGATACTAATCCCAACTCCTCAAAGTCCAATCCATGCACTTTTTGGATTTCCATTGCACTTAACCGTTCTTCTAGATGCTTATACTTGTCATCGACTGGAGGATATTGTTCTTCAGAATAATCTTCTTCTTCCTCTTCCTCTTCAGAATCTGGCTGGACAACTGCTTCCTTGCCTTTCCTATCTTGATTGTCTTTCTCACCAGATGAAGTAGAAAAGTCTAAAGTCCTTCTTGCTTGTCATTGGAATCTTCTTCCCATGTTCAGAACTCCGGTTATTTTCTTTTTCTTCTTTTTCTCTTCAACCAACAAGGTCTTCAACTCTTCTTGTCCTTTGGCTAGATTTAAGAACATCCGTTGAAACTGGGTATTTTGTGCTTGGAGGTCCTTTACCGTTTGCTCGAGATCCATCTTACTGAAATAAACAGTAGAAAGATGAGGAGACTTGTTGCAAGAAACCTGCTTATGTTATGATGAATGGTAAATGCATATGCAATGATTTCAAGGATTTTAAAGATTCAAAATTTGTTTTAGAAAAAAAGGAAACACACGTTGTTGTACCCCAAAATTTGCCCTCCCATATTCCTCAAGAAATTGCCAAGACAAGCTTCAAGATTCCCCAAGGGTTGCACAGTGTAAAAGCCTCTTAAGCAGTCAAAATTAGGGTTTTTGTTCTGATCAAGAAAATGAAGTTTCCAAAGGACCAATCAAGTCTCACATGCCTACAAACATGGTCAAGCAACCTCATACCAAGTTTCAAGACTTTCAGCACAAAATTGCACAGTCAAAAACCCTAATTGCACTACAGTCAACTGTAGGGGCAAAATGGTCATTTGGCAGTCAAAAGTTCAAATTTTTGGTCAACATCGCATTTTGAAGCCACAAACATCATTTGATCAATGCTTGATCATGATTCTCAAAGCTTGGCTCAAAAGTCATCAAGAAGCAAAAGTTTCCTTATTTGGACAGCTGAAAAAGTCAACTGTAAATTGACCAGGGCATAACTTTCACATGGATTATCATAAAAATTCCATCCAAAGCTCATTTTGAAGAGAAAGACATTTCCTACAACTCATCTTCATACTTCAAGTCCAAGAAATGCTCTCATAAAAAGTTATCAATTTCAACATTATAGGTCATTTTCAAAAGTCAACAAAAAGGGACTTTAAGTCAAAGGCCATAACTTTAGATTGGTAAATCAAAATGACATGGGACCAAAGGCATTGGTTAGAGGACTCAACGAACTTTCCAAAATGTCCAAGAACATGAGCAAAGCTTAAAAATTGAGCAAGTTATGCCTTGTGGAAGTTGGGAAATTTTTGGATATTTTGAAAAGTCAACTTTGATTCAAATGACCTAAAATTGCTAATGGGCCCATTTTTCTTCCACAATTCATCATCCCAAGCATGTGCACGACCACTTGGCCCAAAGGGAAGTTTTTATTCATTTTTTATTTATTTATTTGAATTTTTATTAATAATAATTCATTTAAATCAATTAAATATATGAAAAATACTTAACCTAACTTATCAAATCTTTTTGTACATGTAATAGGCTCAATGATTCGTGCATGATCAGATTTGGAAGGAATTGAATTGATTGGATATGATTTGTACAAAAATAGCATGAAAAAAGATTGGAAAAAGATCTTGAAAAATCAAATCTCAAAAACCATGAATGCAAATGATTTGGATTGTTTTTCTTGACCTAATTCACTCTATACTTAAGCCTAAACACAAACCTAATGCAAGGAACCATTGAGCTGCGCAGAAAAGCATACACCAAACTTGAAAATTTTGCCTAAAAACTCAATTCTGAAAACTTATTTGCAGGTCGTTTCAAGCCCCAAAACTCATCCTACTGCCTTCCAAGGACATCAAGCAATCTTTCTGGATCAAAAGCATCAATCCTAACCCCTTGAATCATTGTACAGAAGTCCAAATTTTCTTACTTTTTTTCATAATCGTGCCTTACAATTTACGCACATTCATGGCATTTTGTTTATAGATTCATGATCAGTGATGTGTTTTAAAGCTAACCATGTGATTTGATTGAATTATTATGCACTGTATGCGAAGATGCCATAGTCGTGTTTTAGGGTTTACAGGATTTCAAATTAGGGGTTTTAAAATAAGGAAAAATTGGAGAATCACGATGCCATGGTTGCAACCAGTACACTTGGACGAAGAAGAAGCTACCCTCGCGCTCAATTTATGAGGCCTTATGGCCTATTCGCTATTTTCTTATATGGCATCTATGGCAACGTTTGAAAACCGTTGCTAGTTTGTTCTTGTTTCAGAAAAAAAATAAACAAACGAAGAAGACGCTTAGGTGGCGAGGTCTGACTGGTTCATTTGAATTTTTGCGCGCAAAATCCACTAACGCGTTGTTTCATATTATAATATTTGTTGGTTATCTAATATATTGAAAGCGTGTTTGGAGCAGTTGGCAAGGCATTGGAGTGGTGACATTCAGGACCTGGGTTCGATCCCAGGTCCCCACTCTTTCATATTATTTTTCTTTCAACCATTATCCTATGCAGGTTCACTATGAAGGAACACCATGTATCCACAAGATCTGGCTTGCCACGCATGCACTAAGATCAATCCAAGGGACATGATTTGAAGACCATCATGAATATTAGTCAAGGGAGGTACACGCTGGCGCAAAAGTCAACAAGGCCAATGGTTGATGGGCCTGAGTTACTAAGGCTTTAACCTCCATATTAAGGGGCAGACCCCCTAGGTTTGCAATCAATTTTTACTTTCTTTATTTCTTTTATTATTTATACTTTCTTTTTATTATTGTTTTATTAATTAATTTCACATTTTCATAAATATAAAAAATACCATAAAAAAATCAGAAAGAAGAAAAAAATATAATAAATATTTTATTTTAGTATTTTCATAAATAAATTGTATTAATTCATTTAGTTATTAAATTAGGGTTTAATTTAATATTTTCATAATAAAAATCTAAAAACATAGAATTAGGGTTTAATTAATTTTCATCTTTTTTTTCTTTTATAATAATTAAATATTAGATATTTATTTTTATAATTAAATCGTATATAAAAATTAGGGTTAATTTTAGGTTAAAAACTTCAACATTTTTCTTAATAAATTAAAAATAATTAGAATTAGGGTTAGCATCTTATTTTAATTTTAATTAACTCTCTCTTTTCATTAAAATCATAAAATACCAAAAAAACAATTTCCTTTTTTTTTAATTAATTAATGTCATCGTTTAATTTAATTTTGCAAAAAGGGTCCAACGCCCTCGTTTTTAATTCTTATTTAATTCGCATATTTATTTTCATTCTTTTCAATATTTATGTATCTCTCCCGAAGCCGTGTAACTAATTGCTCGCATTTTACTTTTCTTTTACTTTCTTTATTTTTCTGTCAAATCGGGTCCTGGTTTAATTTTGGCGATGTGGACCCGCGCCTTTTGTAATAGCTTTAGACTTTTACTTTTCTCGCATTTTTAATTGTTAATCAAGGCATGAAAGAATGTATGGACAAAAATAAAAACAAACGCTAGATCACCAATAACATGACAAAAGACAAAATATCTGAAAACGACACACAAATCACACACCACCCCTAGGGTACGCCTCACTGTTGCCTTGCCCTTCGAAAGGTGATCGTCGAGTAGAGGATGTTTTAGTAAGTCCTCATGATCCGGGAACCTGGCATGAGGGTAGCTTCTAAGGTGTCTTCCCATTGCTCTGGTGATCACCATGTCCCGAACCTCGAATTGACCCGAACACCTCCAACGGTGGTGCTACCTACCTCTCAATGGTGGGATGGCACTACTTTAAAGGACATTTACACAGACGAATTCCTTAGGGTAGGTAGACGACTCGTAGATACTTGCTCTAATTTCAAAACAAATTCAAAAAAATACTTTTCACACCAACATATTTTCAAGAAGCTTTCGAAAGCAATTTTTCAAACACTCTTGAGGACCGATACAAGAGTCGAACTGAAATTTTCAAAGAAACTTTTTAAAACCCACAGTTGAAAAGCAAACAAACCATTTTTGAAAACACAAATGAGCAAGTATCTAAGAGCCCATGGATAACCATGGATAGAAAGGGTGCTAACACCTTCCCTTTCTATAATCTACCTCCCGAACCGAGAGCAATCTCTTTAAGGAATTTTTCTGTGCTTTTGTCCTTTCCATTTAGAGAAAATAAAAGACGGTGGCGACTCTTGCTTCCGCGACATTTCGCGAACCAGCGTTAAAAAATCAGTTCCAGATCCACCGATCACAGAACTGACTCTGATAAATCTCTGGCGAAGTCCTTGAGTATCGTTGTCGAAGTCAAAAACTATGTCAGGAATTAACATGTCATGAGGATGCCAAGTAGGATAGACAGCAAGACACTGGGGCACAGGAACTCCATCCCGTTGGAACCTTATCTCAAGTGGGTACGAGCCCGCTCCCAGAAGTTAGTGATGCCCTATCCTCATATGCTCCCAGTAATCAAAGAGCCAGTCTTGGAAGGAGAAGTGTCCTACACTATTCAGCACCCCGATATGCCCACATCCTGGGAAGAGATGCAGAAGAGCTGGATCCAGCTTAAGGAAGAACAGAATTCTCTTGAGACCAGTCTACATGCCAGTGAAAAGAAGGTCTTGGAGCTCACCCGCCTGTTGCATGAGGAGAGGAATCTCAACACTTACATAGCTCTAAAGAGGATGTGTAGCATATTTTGGGATTGATTTGATGTTTGCCCATGAGGCTTTGATGTACTAAACAGTTATTTCCTTAATGATAACGTGTGTTCCTTTTTGTCTACAACAAATTTGAACTTTCGAACCCTTGAATGCATTGCATAAACACATATCATTCATCATGTGCATAGCAGGCTTTTCCTCTTTTCAGGTTGCTTACAGTTCTTCGCTGTTTATTTCAGCATCATGAATCCCGAATCTTCATCAACTGAGACATCCATCAAAGCTCTTCAGGCGCAGAATGCGCAATTTCAGGAATTAATCAAGGGTTTGGCTCAAGGTCAAGAAGAGCTGAAAGCTCTGCTCCTGAAGAAGGAGAAGAAGAAGAAGAGAAGAACTGTTCTGTTTAACTCGGGCCGAAGGTTCGACAATACTCTGCAGCATGAAGAGGCTGGTTCTTCTGTTGGAAAGGGTACTCCTCAAGAGGCAAGGGTTCCTAGTCCGGTAGTCTCCGACAACAAGACTGATTTTGATGAAGAGCAGTACCCTCCAGCAGAAGACCGTTACAAGAAACTGGAGGATAGGCTGAATGCTATGGAGATACAACAGGTACCTGGGCTGGATCTCGGAGATCTGGGTTTGTCTACTGGTGTGATCATTCCTCGGAAGTTCAAAGCACCATCTTTTACTAAATATGACGGGGCGTCTTGTCCCAAGCTACATCTCAGGTCCTATGTTCGGAAGATCCAACCGTACTCAGCGGATAAAAATTTGTGGATCCACTTCTTCCAGGAGAGTCTTTCAGGGACTCATCTCGAATGGTTCTATCAGCTGGATGGGACCAAGGTTCGTAACTGGGAGGAGTTGGCTACTGCTTTCTATAAGCAGTATCAATATAATACCGACCTTGCCCCTACACGTACCCAACTCCAGGGTATGTCGTTAGGTTCAAGTGAAGGTTTTAAGGAGTATGCTCAGAAGTGGAGAGACCTGGCTGGCAGGGTGCAGCCCCCGTTGACTGATCGGGAGTTGGTAGACATGTTCTTGGGGACCCTATCTGGGCCATTTTTCAACCACCTTATCGGGAATTCGTCTGCAGGGTTCACGGATCTGATTCTGACTGGAGAGAGAATTGAGGCTGGGTTAAAGTCTGGAAAGATTCCGAAGGGTGCATCATCTAGTGCTGAGAAGAAACCCTTCAAAAAGGAGGCTAGTGTTGTATATGGCTCCCGGAGATCAGAAAGATTTGAGCGCCGCCAATCTGTCAGTGCGGTAACGATTTCTAAGCCTGCTGCCGCTCCTCGGCCAGCCAATCCTCAAAGGGCTGAAAGACCCCGGAGAGAGTTCACCCGCTTGAGTATGACCTTGTCGCAGATCTTGCCACAGTTGCTCTCAACCAACTTAGTGACTGTCAGAGAGGCGCCGAAGTTCCCAAATACTGCATCTCCTAAGTACAACCCGAATGCTCGTTGTGCTTACCATTCAGATAGCCCGGGGCATTCTACTGATGACTGTTGGGCATTAAGGAGTAAGGTGCAAGACCTTATCGACGCGAAGGAGATACAGATTGAAGCGCCTGAGAGGCCGAATGTGGTTAATGCTCCTTTGCCTCAGCATGGGGTAAATGCTGTTGACGAAGATGTTTATGCTGTTTCTGTGGATGATCTAGCCACTCCTCTGAAGACTGTCAAGAAGAACCTGCTGCTGGCCGGTTTATTTCCGGGTTGCAGTGAGGGTTGCCTGTTCTGTGTTGTGTCCCTATCTGGTTGTCCCTTGCTGAAGTTAGGCATCCAAAGCCTAATGGATAGCAAGGAGATTCTGTTTAAGAAGTCTGCGGTTCAGTTGGTTCCGATGGAAGAAGTTTCTGTGGTTACCATCTTCAACAATCCAATCCAAGTTCTCCCGAAGAAGCCTGTTCAAATCATGACTGTTGCACCTGTGGTTATCACTGTTCCGGGACCTCTTCCCTATGTATCTGATAAGGCTGTCCCCTGGCATTACGGGGCAGATGTGTATGTGAACGGAATCAAACAAGAATTCAACACTGGTGCCAGCATCTGTGACATCACTGGCCCAGCCAAAGTCACCCGCAGTGGCAGGCTCTTCTCGCCTGACATTGCACCGCCTGCTGCTCGAAGACCACTCCTTATAACTCCTACAAGCGTACCTGTTCCTATTGCTGATCAAGTTGTTTCTCCTGCTGCCGAGTCATCCAATGCTCGGGGCAAAGGAATTGAAGTTGAGCCTGCCCAGATGGAGGCACCTATACCTGTAACTGCTGAAGCCTCCCAACAAGAAATGGAGGAGATCCTAAAGATAATAAAGAAGAGTGACTTCAATGTTGTGGAACAGCTGGGGCACACGCCCTCCAAGATCTCCATGCTCTCTTTATTGCTGTGCTCCGAGGCCCATGCTAAGGCCTTAATCTCATTCCTCAAGACGGCCCATGTGCCACATGAGACATCTACAGTCCAGTTCACTGATTGCGTAGCTAATCTAACAGCAGACAATGGCTTGGGTTTCTCAGACGCTGACCTGACCGCGAAGGGAAGAGACCACAATGATGCCCTGCATGTCTCTATCGAATGCAGGGGCACTACTCTGGCACATGTATTGGTGGATACTGGTTCTTCTTGAAATGTGCTACCAAAGAAGGCTTTAGACCGTTTGGATTGTGAAGGCCTGGAACTGAAACCCAGCAATATCATCGTCAGGGCCTTTGACGGTTCAAAAAGGATGGTCCATGGAGAGGTTGACATTCTGATTCGTGTGGGTTCTCAGGTGTTTGACTCTACTTTTTATGTGATGGATATCCGTCCATCTTACTCTTGTCTACTGGGTCGACCTTGGATACATAAAGCTGGGGCAGTGACCTCTACCTTGCACCAGAAGCTGAAGTACCCCGTCAGAGGGAAGATCGTCACTGTGCAGGGAGAGGAGGAGTATATGGTAAGCCACCTGAACTCCTTCAGATACATTGAGATGGACGGGGAGTTTATTGAAACCCCCTTTCAGCATTTCGAGGAGGTGCTTCCAATTGCAGCAGCAACAGAAACAGCAGCAGAAGAAATTGTTCCTTTGAAGATGGCTTCCCTGAAGGATGCCTGGGCTGTGGTTCAGAAAGGTGAAGGTGTTAACTGGGGCAGGCTTCCAGACTTTACACAAAAGACTGACAAATTTGGGCTGGGTTTTACCGCAGAGGGTCAGAAAGCTATGAGGAAAGCGAAGATCGGAAGACCTCCTGTGTTCATTACAAATCCAGGAGTGAATGCTGTTGGGGAAGACAATGAAGTGGATGAAGCAGAATTCAATAGCTGGATCTACCCGACGACCGAAGGCGGATTGACCAATTGGATTGCCAAAGACCATACTCCTGTTACCTTTGTGACGCAGTAATAAATTTCTTTGTTTCGTTATTTTGTAATAAACAATAAATAAACTCTATGGCCCGGTGTCTTACCCGAGGCACCGTGGTTCCATTTGTGAGGGCATATAAATTGTCATTTCATATATCATAAATGAAAATCTTTGACGTTTTCTCGCATTGCAAATCTTATGCTCCTTTTCTGTCTTTCTTTCCTTTACATATATTTCAAAACAGCTGTATTTACACACACACTCACTCATACAGGTTTCAATCCACTCTGGATCTCACTGATAACGACTCTGCTACTGCCAGTTATGACTTCGAAAATCCGATCAACTTAGCCGAAGACGAAGGTGAAGATGATTGCGAAGTGCCTAGCGAGCTTGCAAGACTGTTGCTTCAGGAAGAGAGGGCAATTCAACCCAATGAAGATCCAGTGGAAACAATAAACTTGGGTACTGAAGAAGACAGGAAAGAGGTAAAGATTGGTGCCAACCTAGAGCTCAGCGTGAAGCAACAGTTGACTAAGATGCTACATGATTATATGGAGATCTTTGCTTGGTCCTACGAAGACATGCCCGGGTTGGATACCGATATTGTGGTCCATCACTTGCCAACTAAGGAAGACTGCCCTCCGGTGAAGCAAAAGGTCCGCCGTATGCGTCCAGAGATGTCTGAGAAGATTAAAGCCGAGGTTATGAAACAGTTTGACGCTGGGTTCCTTGTAGTGACTTCTTACCCTCAGTGGGTTGCTAATGTGGTGCCGGTACCAAAGAAGGACGGTAAGGTCAGAATGTGTGTCGACTACAGGGATCTGAACAGGGCCAGCCCCAAGGATGACTTCCCTTTACCTCACATTGATGTCCTTGTTGATAATACAGCTCAGCATAAGGTGTTCTCTTTCATGGATGGTTTCTCAGGTTACAATCAGATCAAGATGGCACCTGAAGACATGGAAAAGACTACATTTGTTACTCAGTGGGGCACCTTCTGTTACAAGGTCATGCCATTCGGGTTAAAGAACGCTGGGGCAACCTACCAACGTGCCATGGTTGCTTTATTTCATGACATGATCCATCATGAGATAGAAGTGTATGTTGACGATATGATCGCGAGGTCCCAGACTGAGGAAGAGCACCTAGATCATCTGCAGAAGTTGTTTGACCGGTTGAGACTGTACAAGCTGAGGTTGAACCCGAACAAGTGCACCTTCGAGGTAAGATCTGGAAAGTTGCTAGGCTTCGTTGTAAGCGATAAGGGTATTCAAGTGGATCCTGCTAAGGTTAAGGCTATTCAAGAGATGCCAGTTCCTAAGACAGAGAAGGAAGTCAGAGGCTTTTTAGGACGCCTGAATTACATTGCTCGCTTCATCTCACACCTGACTGCTACCTGTGAGCCAATCTTCAAGCTGCTGAAGAAAGATCAGGTAGTACGTTGGAACGATGAATGTCAGGCTGCTTTTGACAGAATCAAAGAGTATCTCCAAGAACCACCCATCCTTATGCCACCGGTTGAAGGGAGACCTCTGATACTATACCTGACAGTACTTGACAACTCAATGGGGTGTGTGCTGGGGCAGCATGACGAGTCTGGCCGAAAAGAGCATGCCATTTATTACCTTAGCAAAAAGTTTACCGACTGTGAGACCCGATACTCACTGCTTGAGAAAACTTGCTGCGCTTTGGTATGGGCTGCTCGCCGGCTGAGACAGTATATGCTGACTCACACTACCTTGTTGATCTCAAAGATGGATCCTATAAAGTACAAATTTGAAAAGCCTGCTCTGTCTGGGAGAATTGCAAGATGGCAGATGATCTTAACGGAATACGACATTCAGTACACAACCCAGAAAGCCATCAAGGGAAGTGTATTGGCAGACCACTTGGCACATCAGGCCGTAGATGACTATCAGTCCATGAACTTTGAATTTCCTGATGAAAGCATCATGATAGTAACTGATTGTGAAGTACCTGGACCGGATGAAGGACCTGAGGAAGGATCCCGATGGTGTATGCACTTTGACGGAGCCTCCAATGCTTTGGGTAACGGTATCGGCGCCATAATCATATCTCCTCAAGGTACTCATACTCCACTCACTGCCCGGCTATGTTTCAACTGTACCAACAACATGGCGGAGTATGAGGCGTGCATCATGGGTCTTCAAGCTGCGATCGATCTAAGGATCAAGTTTCTGAGTGTCTTTGGAGATTCCTCTCTTGTGATCAATCAGATCAAAGGGGAGTGGGATACGAAACATCTGAACCTTATTCCTTACAGAGAATGTGTGTTGACCTTGATCCCCCACTTCACCGAGATAACCTTTGAACACTTTCCAAGAGAAGAGAATCAGCTGGCGGACGCGTTAGCTACAATGGCTTCTATGTTCAAGGTTAAATGGGATAATGAGGCTCCCCGGATCATCATCTGGAAACTGGACGAACCGGCATACTGTTGCGATCTCGAGACTGAATTAGTGACTGAGAAGCCTTGGTATCATGAGGTGAAGAGATATCTGGAAGCTCAGGAATACCCTGAAGGTGCATCTGTCAATGATAAGAAATTCCTGAGAAGATTCGCAGAAAAGTTCTTCCTTAGCAACGACATCTTGTACAAGCGAAACCATGATTCAACCTTACTGCGTTGTGTGGATAAGAATGAAGCAGAAAGGATCATGGAAGAGCTACATGAAGGGACCTTTGGTACACATTCCAGTGGGCACACAATGGCTAAGAAGATCCTGCGGGCAGGGTATTACTGGTCCACAATGGAAGCTGACTGTTACCAACATTCCAGGACATGCCATAAGTGTCAGATTTATGCAGACAAGGTGCATGTTCCTCCAGTTCCTCTGAATGTTCTGACTGCGCCTTGGCCGTTTGCAATGTGGGGTATAGACATGATTGGTGAGATTAAACCTACGGCATCTAATGGGCATCGCTTCATCCTAGTAGCGATCGATTATTTTACGAAGTGGGTTGAAGCAGCATCCTATGCTACGGTAACCAAGACTGTTGTGGCACGGTTCATTTGGCATAACCTGATCTGTCGATACGGCGTCCCAGAGCGAATTATTACAGACAACGGTACCAATCTGAATAACAAGATGATCGCTGAGCTCTGCGAGCAGTTCAAAATACAGCACCACAATTCTTCTCCTTACAGACCGAAGATGAATGGGGCTGTAGAAGCAGCAAATAAGAACATCAAGAAAATCGTGCAGAAGATGACAGTGACTTATAAAGATTGGCACGAGATGTTACCGTTCGCTCTACATGGATACCGTACCTCAGCTAGGACGTCAACCGGGGCAACTCCTTTCTCTCTGGTTTATGGTATGGAGGCAGTCTTACCGATCGAAGTGCAAATACCCTCTCTCCGGATAATGAAGGATGCAAATCTGAACGAAGATGATTGGATCCAGACACGACTTGATCAGCTCAACCTTATTGATGAAAAGAGACTTGCTGCTATCTGTCATGGTCAGACGTATCAGAAACGAATGATCAGGGCATTTAACAAAAAGGTCAGACCACAGGAATATCAAGTTGGGGATCTAGTAATCAAGCGAATCATCCTTCCTCAGAGTGATCCAAGGGGCAAATGGACCCCTACGTACGAAGGGCCATTTGTGGTTAAGCATGTGTTCTCAGGAGGAGCCATGATACTAACCAACATGGATGGTGACGACCTTCCTCACCCCGCCAATGGAGACATAGTAAAAAGATACTACGCATGAAAAAAGACCCGCTAGGCTGACATGCCTAGGCAAAAATTAGGGCTTCCCGGCGAACCAAAAGGGTTCGGGCAAAATAAAGGGATGAAAATGAAAAAAATCTGTACACCCGACAAGTCGAAAACCTGAAAAGGCGACTTGGGCAAAAATGGGTATCCCGGTGGACTGAAAACCCGAAAGGGCAGTCCAGGCAAAAGTTAGGGATAAAAGCGTAATACTATGTCTCATTGATCATTTTGCATCCAGAATCCGGTATCTGCATCAAGCTCAGACGACATCGATCAGTCAGCTTCATCTTTGTTTAGGTCATCAAGTGATGAGACGCTCGGAGTTATAAAGGCAATAGCAGAGTTGAAACCCAGTGGGATCATTCATATTTCACACAGCTGTTTTATTTTCTTTTGTACAAAATTTGTATAAACTCTTTTGTTCGGCGGCGTTCTCTTACTAGGACGACAGCCTCTTGTACACAAAACGCCTATTTTCAGGCCATTCAAAAATCAATACAAATATACTTTTCAGTTAAACGTGCCAATTGTTTTTCTTTTTCTGTTTTGTCTTGCGAAGAACGTCCAAGGTTCAATTTGTGATATATGCATTGACAATAATTTGCTAACTCATAAATATTTGCATACGAAACAAAGAATTAATTACAGGTGACACTAGAAACAGGGGCAATAAAGAGTTGTCTAGGCAATCTAATTGTTCTGTCCTTCAAGGTACCAAGGTAGGTTCAGCTAAAGAACATAACTAGATATCCTAATTCCCCAGAGAGTGAGTCAGCAAGTCAGTGCACTCTTCCGCAAGCAAAGTTATCAAATCTTAAGGAAGTTGGGTATCCTCCAGCAGATATCAACATTCCCCAGCAGCAATACATATATTCTTAACAAGCATCCCCGGCAGTCTTGGTCTAAAGATTGTTCCCCGGCGGCATATTAAATATTCAGAGGAAGCAATTCCCCCGCATAACAAAAACTTCCCCAGGAAAGTCCAATCTAGTTCCCCAGGAAAGTTGGAATTCATCTCCCCAAGCAGTAAGCTTATCCCCAGTAAATTCTGGAAGCTTATCCTCGCAGAGCACGAACGCGTCGCCCGACTCTATTCAAAGAGTTATTTCCTTACCAGGATATAACTGGGTTATCCTCAGCCAAAAGCCACGGAAAGGTCGTCGTCAACACAGTTCTTTCTTACCCCCAGCGAAGTCTATTAACACTTCCAACACAACAAGGTATCCCCAGCAAGTAATTATCAACAACTCAGCAAGGCATCTTTCTCCCCCACAGAGTATCGCTTCTCAGCAAGATCGTTAGAGTACCTGTCTCCCCGCAGAGCATTCCATTCTCCAAGTTTATTCCTCAACGGAGTTATCTTCTCCTACCGGTATTCTTGCAATTATCATCCCCAGCGGAAGCAAAAGCTTATTCTTCAACATCAGCCCATGAGTGACTTCCCGGCACCCGTCAAGGATTTACTTTCCTAGACGAAAACATACATTTCTAAACATCACATACATCATCATAGCATGCATAGACGCATCATATCTTACAAATCTCATTTATGTTGAGAACATCATTGCTTGATCCATATCATGCATTGTATATGACTGACCTTTACCTTTCAGGAAAGATTCAGTTAAATTCTCAATCATCTTTCAAGACCTAGACCGGTTCAGTTAATCGACTCCAAAGATTTCTTATCCAGTCCAAGGCCTTCTCTAGTCCAGCTAAATCGACTCCCAACAGATTTTTCCGATGAAGACTCAGTAGAAGTTATCCAGGTTTTTCTCAAACGTCCGCTTTTGAGATTATAATTTCCTATGGTTCTCTCCCCGACGGTGCGTGAGATGATAATTCCATCCCAGGTTTTTCTCAGACGTCCGCTTTTGAGATTATAATTTCCTATGGTTCTCTCCCCGACGGTGCATGAGATGATAATTCCATTCCAGGTTTTTCTCAGACGTCCGCTTTTGAGATTATAATTTCCTATGGTTCTCTCCCCGACGGTGCGTGAGATGATAATTCCATCCCAGGTTTTTCTCAAACGTCCGCTTTTGAGATTATAATTTCCTATGGTTCTCTCCCCGACGGTGCGTGAGATGATAATTCCATCCCAGGTTTTTCTCAGACGTCCACTTTTGAGATTATAATTTCCTATGGTTCTCTCCCCGACGGTGCGTGAGATGATAATTCCATCCCAGGTTTTTCTCAGACGTCCGCTTTTGAGATTATAATTTCCTATGGTTCTCTCCCCAGCGGTGCGGAGATGATAATTCCATTCCAGGTTCTTCTCAAACGTCCGCTTTTGAGATTATAATTGCCTATTGGTTCTCTTCCCGATTCTGCGGAGGTGGTAATCCCAAGACTTTCTCAACGATTGCTGTTAAGGTTAAAGTCACCCAAGGTTCTCTCACCGTTCATGCTGAGGTAGTAACCATCCCTGGTTCATTCATCATCTTGTGAAGCTCCAGAACCAGCTCCTGTAACCAGTCAGGACACATCTATATCAAGCATCTGAAAACCAGCTCCTGCAACATGTCAGGTACTCATTTTTCTTTTGCAGGTACGCAAGTTCTCGCTAAGGAATCTCTTACGCGATCAACATCCAGATGGCATCTATAAGCCCATCATCCTATTCATCAACCTCTAAATGGCATCTGTAAGCCCATTTCCACCATCACTGCTACTATGTGAGCGCAAATTTCTGGGCACTCTAGTGTTCAATCATCCTCCACCCTCGGATTACGAAAGGCACGTCAGCCAATCTGCATCCTCAGGTCTAAGAGGATTGAACAGGGGCAACTGTTGTACCCCAAAATTTGCCCTCCCATATTCCTCAAGAAATTGCCAAGACAAGCTTCAAGATTCCCCAAGGGTTGCACAGTGTAAAAGCCTCTTAAGCAGTCAAAATTAGGGTTTTTGTTCTGATCAAGAAAATGAAGTTTCCAAAGGTCCAATCAAGTCTCACATGCCTACAAACATGGTCAAGCATCCTCATACCAAGTTTCAAGACTTTCAGCACAAAATTGCACAGTCAAAAACCCTAATTGCACTACAGTCAACTGTAGGGGCAAAATGGTCATTTGGCAGTCAAAAGTTCAAATTTTTGGTCAACATCTCATTTTGAAGCCACAAACATCATTTGATCAATGCTTGATCATGATTCTCAAAGCTTGGCTCAAAAGTCATCAAGAAGCAAAAGTTTCCTTATTTGGACAGCTGAAAAAGTCAACTGTAAATTGACCAGGGCATAACTTTCACATGGATTATCAGAAAAATTCCATCCAAAGCTCATTTTGAAGAGAAAGACATTTCCTACAACTCATCTTCATACTTAAAGTCCAAGAAATTCACTCATAGAAAGTTATCAATTTCAACATTATAGGTCATTTTCAAAAGTCAACAAAAAGGGACTTTAAGTCAAAGGCCATAACTTGATATTGGTAAATCAAAATGACATGGGACCAAAGGCATTGGTTAGAGGGCTCAAAGACCTTTCCAAAATGTCCAAGAACATGAGCAAAGCTTAAAAATTGAGCAAGTTATGCCTTGTGGAAGTTGGGAATTTTTGGATATTTTGAAAAGTCAACTTTGATTCAAATGACCTAAAATTGCTAATGGGCCCATTTTTCCTCCACAATTCATCATCCCAAGCATGTGCACGACCACTTGGCCCAAAGGGAAGTTTTTATTCATTTTTTATTTATTTATTTGAATTTTTATTAATAATAATTCATTTAAATCAATTAAATATATGAAAAATACTTAACCTAACTTATCAAATCTTTTTGTACATGTAATAGGCTCAATGATTCGTGCATGATCAGATTTGGAAGGAATTGAATTGATTGGATATGATTTGTACAAAAATAGCATGAAAAAAGATTGGAAAAAGATCTTGAAAAATCAAATCTCAAAAACCATGAATGCAAATGATTTGGATTGTTTTTCTTGACCTAATTCACTCTATACTTAAGCCTAAACACAAACCTAATGCAAGGAACCATTGAGCTGCGCAGAAAAGCATACACCAAACTTGAAAATTTTGCCTAAAAACTCAATTCTGAAAACTTATTTGCAGGTCGTTTCAAGCCCCAAAACTCATCCTACTGCCTTCCAAGGACATCAAGCAATCTTTCTGGATCAAAAGCATCAATCCTAACCCCTTGAATCATTGTACAGAAGTCCAAATTTTCTTACTTTTTTTCATAATCGTGCCTTACAATTTACGCACATTCATGGCATTTTGTTTATAGATTCATGATCAGTGATGTGTTTTAAAGCTAACCATGTGATTTGATTGAATTATTATGCACTGTATGCGAAGATGCCATAGTCGTGTTTTAGGGTTTACAGGATTTCAAATTAGGGGTTTTAAAATAAGGAAAAATTGGAGAATCACGATGCCATGGTTGCAACCAGTACACTTGGACGAAGAAGAAGCTACCCTCGCGCTCAATTTATGAGGCCTTATGGCCTATTCGCTATTTTCTTATATGGCATCTATGGCAACGTTTGAAAACCGTTGCTAGTTTGTTCTTGTTTCAGAAAAAAATAAACAAACGAAGAAGACGCTTAGGTGGCGAGGTCTGACTGGTTCATTTGAATTTTTGCGCGCAAAATCCACTAACGCGTTGTTTCATATTATAATATTTGTTGGTTATCTAATATATTGAAAGCGTGTTTGGAGCAGTTGGCAAGGCATTGGAGTGGTGACATTCAGGACCTGGGTTCGATCCCAGGTCCCCACTCTTTCATATTATTTTTCTTTCAACCATTATCCTATGCAGGTTCACTATGAAGGAACACCATGTATCCACAAGATCTGGCTTGCCACGCATGCACTAAGATCAATCCAAGGGACATGATTTGAAGACCATCATGAATATTAGTCAAGGGAGGTACACGCTGGCGCAAAAGTCAACAAGGCCAATGGTTGATGGGCCTGAGTTACTAAGGCTTTAACCTCCATATTAAGGGGCAGACCCCCTAGGTTTGCAATCAATTTTTACTTTCTTTATTTCTTTTATTATTTATACTTTCTTTTTATTATTGTTTTATTAATTAATTTCACATTTTCATAAATATAAAAAATACCATAAAAAAATCAGAAAGAAGAAAAAAATATAATAAATATTTTATTTTAGTATTTTCATAAATAAATTGTATTAATTCATTTAGTTATTAAATTAGGGTTTAATTTAATATTTTCATAATAAAAATCTAAAAACATAGAATTAGGGTTTAATTAATTTTCATCTTTTTTTTCTTTTATAATAATTAAATATTAGATATTTATTTTTATAATTAAATCGTATATAAAAATTAGGGTTAATTTTAGGTTAAAAACTTCAACATTTTTCTTAATAAATTAAAAATAATTAGAATTAGGGTTAACATCTTATTTTAATTTTAATTAACTCTCTCTTTTCATTAAAATCATAAAATACCAAAAAAACAATTTCCTTTTTTTTTAATTAATTAATGTCATCGTTTAATTTAATTTTGCAAAAAGGGTCCAACGCCCTCGTTTTTAATTCTTATTTAATTCGCATATTTATTTTCATTCTTTTCAATATTTATGTATCTCTCCCGAAGCCGTGTAACTAATTGCTCGTATTTTACTTTTCTTTTACTTTCTTTATTTTTCTGTCAAATCGGGTCCTGGTTTAATTTTGGCGATGTGGACCCGCGCCTTTTGTAATAGCTTTAGACTTTTACTTTTCTCGCATTTTTAATTGTTAATCAAGGCATGAAAGAATGTATGGACAAAAATAAAAACAAACGCTAGATCACCAATAACATGACAAAAGACAAAATATCTGAAAACGACACACAAATCACACACCACCCCTAGGGTACGCCTCACTGTTGCCTTGCCCTTCGAAAGGTGATCGTCGAGTAGAGGATGTTTTAGTAAGTCCTCATGATCCGGGAACCTGGCATGAGGGTAGCTTCTAAGGTGTCTTCCCATTGCTCTGGTGATCACCATGTCCCGAACCTCGAATTGACCCGAACACCTCCAACGGTGGTGCTACCTACCTCTCAATGGTGGGATGGCACTACTTTAAAGGACATTTACACAGACGAATTCCTTAGGGTAGGTAGACGACTCGTAGATACTTGCTCTAATTTCAAAACAAATTCAAAAAAAATACTTTTCACACCAACACATTTTCAAGAAGCTTTCGAAAGCAATTTTTCAAACACTCTTGAGGACCGATACAAGAGTCGAACTGAAATTTTCAAAGAAACTTTTTAAAACCCACAGTTGAAAAGAAAACAAACCATTTTTGAAAACACAAATGAGCAAGTATCTAAGAGCCCATGGATAACCATGGATAGAAAGGGTGCTAACACCTTCCCTTTCTATAATCTACCTCCCGAACCGAGAGCAATCTCTTTAAGGAATTTTTCTGTGCTTTTGTCCTTTCCATTTAGAGAAAATAAAAGACGGTGGCGACTCTTGCTTCCGCAAAATTTCGCGAACCAGCGTTAAACAGTCAGTTCCAGATCCACCGATCACACACGTTATATTAATAAATTAAAGCTTGAGTACATCAGTGCCTCTTTGGGCAAAATAATATAAAAAACTCTAAGATAAAAGGGTAGTACCCATCCTCTTTGGTGCAATGTAGGCATTCGGAGTTCGCTCCTCATGAAGTTGCTTAGTGAGCTCCAAAACCTTCTTCTCTCTAGCGTAGAATTGGGCTTCGAAGGTGTCTTGCTCCCCCTTGAGTTGTATCCAATCTCTTTGTAAGTCTTCAAGAGAGGTGGGCATGTCAGGATGGTGGATAGTGTATGGAACATCTCCTTCCATAACAGGCTCAATGATTACCGGGAGAATGGAGGGATAAGGCATCATAAGACTCTGAGCACGAGTTCATACCCATTTGAGGTAAGGCTCAAGAGGGTTGGAATTCTTATGCCCCAATGTCTTGCTATCTACCTTGTTCAACATCCTCCAAGCTCGGATAAACCTCTGGCGAAGACTTTGATCGTTGTTCTTGTAGTTAAATACCAAACCTTGAATGAGCATCTCATGTGGGCTATCCCTTCGAGCGTAACCAAACCGTCTTAAGGCTAAGCAGGGGTTGTAGGTGATACCTACCCTAATGCCAAGTAAAGGGACATTAGGGAATTCTCCACAACGGTCGATAATAGTAACATTCTCTATAGATCGGGAACACCAATGGATGTCTGAATGTTTGAGCGTCACCAACCTTTGTAACCACCTTGAACATTGCCCGTTCCTTAATACAGATTGGGGAAGATGCGAAATAAACCATCTTGCCAAGAGAGGAGTGCAACACATAAGGACACCTCTTTTCCTCATAGTGAGAGTGTGAAAAGAATGTAGAATGTCCCCTAGCAAAGTAGGCACCAGGTTGCGGGATATGAAGATTTTGACGACATTCACATCTATGAGTTGGTCAGAATTTGGAAACAAAACCATCCCATAGATGAGGAGAGCCACAATTTCCTCAAAGGCTTGCAAATCCAAAGAGTTCCAACAGTTTCGGGCTTTCTCAAACAAGAAATTTGCTAGGAAACCCTTGACACCACTCCTTGTTTCTTAATTAGTTGTGACATCAGATGACTGCAAGTGTAGAGCTTGAGAAATATCTTATGGATTTTGGTCTCTTTACGTACCGTTAAAAGGTAGTTGATTGAGAATGGTAATCCTCAAGAGTTGGGAAAATTCTTCCAAAGTTGGCACAAGTTGATAATCGGGAAATGTGAAGCAATGGTGTAAAGGATCAAAGAACTAAAAGAGAACCTTCATCATGTCCTCATCTGTGTTGGAAGTGACCAAGTTGAGTAGGCGACCATGTCTCTGGGTAAATGGGGAATTTTCAGGAATCCTTGAAGCTATCTCCTTAAGTTGTGGAGGTATCCTTACAAGATTGACTTGAATGGTTTTCTTGCGAATAGAATCCATGTCCCACAAAACAGAACAAAGATAAATCCTAAATCCTTGAAATGGTTAGTGAATGAGTATGATGTTATGATGTTATGTACAAGTAAATATACACAAACAAAGAAAACAAGTCCTTAGGTTTAGGCTTTCATGGAGTCTCAAAGGTAAGTACCCTCTTGAAGTTTAGTTGGCTCAAACCTATCCTAGCAATAGTAACCGAGTTCTAAGGAGCTCAATATCACTGGTTTGTTTCCTTGAGCATTGTCTCAGCACAAGCCTCTTTAATGGCGACCGAAATATCTCAAAAATCCAAACCTCACTGAGTGTAGTATCGAGTATTTACCAACATTGGACTGCACCAAAGTCGGACATCTCACTACGTCCTAAAGGTTAAGTTGGTCAAGTAAAGGTTCTAAAAGTTCATTAGTGCTTTATGACATCACTCAGTGGCCCCGTATTCTCCTTGATTAACTCAAGGGCTACCGGTACCCACAAATATGTCACACTAATGTAGCTATTTCTTAGACCATGTCGGTATACCCCGCACAGTTTCCATAATGTATTGCTACTTACCTATAAGGTATCCCAAATCCGGGTAGAGGATTCAAACCCAAACAAAGAACCATAATGTAAAGCATACAAGTCAAACAATGAAAGCAAGTAAATGTGATATAACCCTAAGGTAACCCCACTTTTATTATTTTCCCCAGCAGAGTCGCCAGTTCTGTGATACGGTGGGAGAATTGACTTGGGTGTTTTGCGTTTGATCGCAAATGTTGCGGTCATCAAGAGTCACCACCGACTTTTCTTTTATCCAAAAGGAAAGGTGAAAAAGCACAGGAAAGACCTTTAAGATTATTTCTTGAGTTCAGGGGGTAGATTATGAAAAGGGAAGGTATTAGCACCCTTTTCATCCATGGTTTTCCATGGGCTCTTAGTTACTTGCTAGATCACTTGCTTTTGTTTGAAATTATACTTTGTGTGGTTTTTGAAATTATTTTGTAAAGAGGCCATTGTTTAGGCAAACTTTATAATGATTCTTGTTCGTAAGAATGTATACAAAGTTGTTGATCTTTTGAAAATACTTTCAAGTTTGTAAGATGTTTTGAAAGTGTAAGTGTTTGTTTTGAAAATAGCAAGGATGTTTTGTTTGAAATTGAGCAAGTAATTAGGAGCATTCTACCTACCCAAAAGTCTTTCTTGTTCATTTTATTTTCCTTGGACATTGTTATCTTACCATTGATATGGTAAGTAACCCTATCTTTGGATGTAAACGGGACGGGAGTGGGTCATCATATAACCATGATTAGCAATATTGCAAGGTATCTTACCATTCTCTTTGAGAGACTAAGATCATTTTAAAGGCAACCTAGATAGCGTCATCGAGGGACTATGATCTTGTATTTGCTTCTTTTTGCTAAGATACCTCACATACGTAATATGGCTATTTTGTAAAGGCAACCAAGTGGATTTACCCTAGGGGTGCTTGTGTGCAAGTGTATTATTTTTCATGCTTGATTTTGTCTTTGATTAGGGTTTTCTATTTGATTGGTTTTAGTCTTTCCATACAAACCCTAATTACTAGCAATTGTATATAAAGTGATAAATTGCGGAATTTAAAGTTATTACGCTATTACAATACTTGTGGGAGGGGGTGTACAAATTGTAAATGGGGATTGCAAGAAAATAAACCTAATTAATGTATTACAACCATATTGAATTGGTACAAGAATTGAATAAATAAATGTACAAAATAGATAAATATGCAAGAATGTAAATGCAAAGATAATAGATATTTGTTTGATTTTTCATGAGAAAAGGGGTTTTGATTTTAACCTAATTAGCTAGAAGAAAACAATTAATTAAAAACAAAACCTAAATTTACTAAGAAAAGATTTTAAATAAAACCCTAAATCTATTAATTGATTAAAAAGAAATTAAGTTTATAAGAAAAGTATTTTTTTGGTATTTTTGTCTTGAAAATAAATTATAGTATTATAAAATATTTTTGGTCTTTTTTTTGTTTTAAAATAATATATTTTAATGGGTGTAAAATAAAATAACTAAAACCTATTTTTAATTAAATTTACAAAGATAATTAGTAAAATAAATAAAGTATGATTAATAAAATGATTTTTTGTGTGATAAAAATAAATAAACTATGTCAAAATATAAATCTATTATTTTTGTATTTTTTTATGATTTTTTAGTATTAGAAAAATAATTAATAAAACAAATAAATAAATAAAATAAGAAAAATAAAATAAAACTGGGCCAGGGGTGTGTAAATGAAACATGGGGGTTAGCAAGCAAAAACAAAAAAACAACAAGGCCCAAGGAGGCCCAGCGCCTGCAAAAAAAAAGGTCAGAATGCAAAACAATGTAAAAAAAATCAAAAGGGTACCACTGGGGCTCGAAGCCAGGTCCCAAAGGTTACAGGCGCGCGCTTCTACCACTAGGGTGGCTATACATCCGTTAATATAAGCAAAACAATAAATATATGATACAAAACGCGCCCTGATTTACACTTCATCTTCAACCTCCAGCCAAACCAACTATAACTTGTTCATTTCTCAACCATTTGCAACAAAGTAAACATGAAACTTGTGTAAAATTTTACCACGATTCCAGAAATATAAACAACTTAAACTAATTCTCAAGAATGAACATGAATTTTAAATGGTACCAAACTCTGACCTAATTTTTTCAGGATGTTCATATTCAAAATTATAACTACTCAAGCAATATAAATGAAATCTAAAGACATGGTTAGCTTCAGAACAATGATTTTTTACATTTTTCATTCACAAATTAAACATTGATAATGCTTGTATGGAGAGTTCAAAGTTGAGATAACTTACCTCAACTGGAAATCATGTTCTGCAAATGAGCACTTCTCAAGATGTTATGATGATCATAATAGCTCCACTGAGGTCCCAGGAAGCTAATGCAATGATTAGCTTGGTTGGAGAGTGGCTGAAATGGCCTGGAGAAGTCAAGATGCAGACTTTGTTTTTTGGTTATGGAGGTTATGGAGGTTATGGTAAATGGTGTTACAGTTGTGTAGTAAGGGTTTGGATAGCCTCTATATGAGTTATAGGAGCTTTGTGATTGATTAAAAATGAAAATGCACGAGTGGATTATGTCTTTGAAGTTCAACGTCAGAAATGACAAGTAATGGAGGTTTTTGGTGCAAGTTCTGATTTCAAAGTGTTTGAGGGATTAAGCATTCATGTCCTTGTGGCAAATGGTTTGTGTATGTATAAACAAAAGAGTTTGAGAGCTTTGGACAATCAAAAGTACAAGTCTCAAGCTAATTGCTAGCTTACTTGATTTGGAAGAAAAGTTAGAAAATTAAATTTCAAAGTTTGTACCAACAATGTAGAGTGGTTGAATCAATTTTATCACATTGCTTCTTACTTTGTAGATGAAGTGTGATCAGAGGGAACATGTGAGAGGCTCAAGATTTGACTTTGTGCAAAAAAGCCACTTTTCCAAAATGGCAATGTTGCCTTTCTTCCTAAAATGGTATTAAGCATGGGCAATGCATTGAATGCTTGGATTAAGGCTTCTAACAGTTGTGTAGACATTTAATTATGGAGTGAAATGCAAGTTATAAGCCTGCAAAGTAGGATTTGTACAACATGCTTGAAGATTGGATCAAGTGTTCATCACAAAATTGACTTGTAATATAAGAATGAAACCCTAACTTCATGGCTTCGATTCTCTTAGCTCAAATATGATCTCAATGAGTTCTTGTACATTTTGGAAATCTTGAAATGTTCTATACAACCCATATTTGAATTTATTTTGAATATTCCCCTTATATCTTTATGAAAAAGTGCCATGAAGTTGGGTCAAAATCTTGACCAAATTAGGGCAAATTTTCACTAAGTATTTTGTTTCATGACCATGTATTCTTAAAATTATAACTTGATATCCAAGCACTTATGGAAGGAGTTGTGTGAAGAAAAGTTTTATATTTCATTGATATCTACAACTTTCATGTTGGAAGTTTCTCTTGAATCATCTTGCATCATGGTGAAAATTTTGCTCAAAGTTATGAAAAAAATAAGAAATTTCCAACACTTAGAAAAATTTCTAAGTTTAGAAATTTTAACTTTTCAAAATGAAATCTTGAATTTTGGATTTCTTGATGAATAAGTTTCATATTTTGACATGTTTTGATGAATTGTGATCTTTGGCATTTGAATTTGACCAAAAAGTCAAAGTTTGACTTTTTAGTATACAGTTGACTTTTGATCAGTTGACTGCAAAATTCATCTGTCAATCCATTGGTCTTGAGCAATATTTTGAGCCATGTCATTTGGTAAAAATGATGCAATTGAACTCTTGAGATCATGCCTTAAACCAATTGATCATTTTCTTGGTCAAAAATCAGAAATTGTCATTTCCCAATCAAAACCCTAATTTTGACCATTTTGCCCTTTTGAGGATTTGATCAAATTTCTTGAGGAATTGTGGTCCAAACTTGATCAAATAATACATATGAGTTTAAAATGTTGACGTGGATAAAAAATTATGAAGTTTGACTGTAAATTGGCCATGGTTGACTTTTTCCCCAATACAACTGATTTTTAGGTCAACTACTCAATTGACTGAGCAAAAGTGTGATTTAAAGATTGCAACTTGACATGGGTAATCTTGGGGGTCCATAATGATTCATAAAAGTCATATGGGGCATTGGAAGTTCAAAAATCCTTGTGCAATCTCAAACCCTAATTTGGGTCATCAGTGCTTAAGGAGGTGTCTTGAGCTGATCAACCCTAGTGCAGTCTTGAGCCTAAGGAGATCTTGTGAGAAAAATTCTTGATAAGTGAGAGGGAAAATTTTGGGGTATAACACTTATGTTTGTCCATATCTTGTTCGACTTCCCAGTCGGTCTCTTCGACTTTGACTTGGCAGTCGTATTCTCTGGGTAGCACTGATACTACATTTACCATAATGTCTAAAGTAGCATCAGATTCAGAGTTACCTTCATCATCTGATTCACCTTGATCTGGCCACTCTAATCTTCTGGAAATTGGTTTCTTGTCTAAAGGCTTTCGTTTTTTTCCTTTATCCATTCTTTGTGGCACGTTGGTGCTTGACTCTGGTTGAGGCTCCTCTGTAGCCTCCCTTTCGGCCTTTCGTCGTCTCTGAAATCTTCTCCACTAGGAGCGAGACATGGGGTTTTTTCCCTTATAGTTGCTCGACACATGAGCCACTTTTTTTGTAGTTGTAGTTTGGAACTCCTTCCTATATGCCAAGGATGACCCTCTTGGCACATCAAATGTTCGCCATTTCTCTTCATTTGGCCTTTTCCTGTGTGATGTCTTTAGCCAAGTGTCCACGGGGACATTTGTTGGAGGCCTGAAAGTTGATAGCCTCTTCACCTAGTTCATTGGTCCTCTTCTGGGATTGTATCTACCTTTAGAAACCATGTGGGGTTGGGCATTGGTGGCCCTTTTGTCTTTCATTACCCTTATGCCTTGTATGTGTTCTGCAGCCTTTTTGTCGAAGATGGAGTTGCATCTTGGACACAACATAACTTCAGACTTCTTCTTCTGGCATCGTTGTAGAAAGTCAGCCAAATTCTCATTTTCTTTTAGAAATGCAGTTTTATTCACTTCCTCTTGTCTAATGGCTTCCTCTGAAGCCTTGGCCTCAGATACTTCGACTGTGTTGACTTGCACGTTGCTCTTGGCAGCGAGATTCATTTTTTGCATTTTGGCTTCAAGGTCTTCTGTCGAACCCTTGACGGCAGCCACATAAGAACTTACAGTAGTCCTTTTGTTTGAGTCTTCAGTAACTCTTTTGTTTAGGCCTTCAGTAGCCTTTTGGTTTAGGCCTTTAGTGGCCTTTCTAACCGCTTTTGCAGTCTTTTTGGAGATGTTCCCAATAAAACTACCAAAGACCGGCATATTGACGAAGTCTTCAGAAGTTTCGACCATGTTGATGCCTGCTAGTTCAGCATAGTGGGCATCAACTCACAGTGGGTCTGCATCAATTTTCATTTGGGGTTTGTCAGCAAATTTGAGTCTACCTTCTTTGATCGTTTCTTGAATGAGATCCCTGGAAATAAAACATTGTGAAGTTTTATGGCCCAAAAATTATGATACTTACAAAAACCTCTTTTCTTTCTTTGTTCTAAAGGAGGCATTTTCGCCCCTGGGGGCACTATCATTTGGCTATCTTTCACTAATAAGTCGAATATCTCATCACATTTTGTGATGTCGAAACTATACATTTTCGTTGGGAATCTATCACTATTCTTTTCAAACTCAGTAGGATTCTTCCCCTCTGAGGGCAGTAACACTCTACAAGAGTATGGAGGCCCATGTTTTAACTCTACTAAATCTATTTCACTCTCTTCAACAGCTATAGGATTACTAGATGTCTCTGGATCATCATCATCCATTTCGACATAGGCTACCTTTTCTCGCCGATGAGTCTTAGTTGCTTTAGCTTTTTCAATTTTAAGACATTCTACCGGTCAAACTCTATCGGCCAATTGGGCCATATCCATCAGATATTGGAGTATCTAGTTTCTTCCTAATAGAATAGTCTAGGCCCCCTGCAGCCATTTCGACCAATTCATGCTCAGGAACTTGTGTAAAGCATCTGGCTTTGAGCAGTCGAAACCTATTTAGATATTCGTCTATTGGCTCAGTGAATCTTCTTTTCACGCTTTCCAGTTCTTTCAGACTTATTTTGGTTTGCCCCATGTAAAATTGTTCATGGAACAATCTCTCCAATTGATTCAAATTGTGGATCGAATTGGCTGGGAGGGTGGTAAACCAAGTAAAATCATTTTTTTAGAGAGCTTGGGAAGTATTTAATCCTAAGGTTCTCATTATTTGATATTTCCCCAGCTTCTATCAAATATCTCGTTATATGTTCGACAGTTGATTCTGTCATATCCCCTGAAAACTTAGTGAACTTTCCACCTAGGGGGTAAATCTGTTTGCAAGATGTATTCTGACGGTGGGGATGTAAAATTTGGCCTATGAAAGCCAGTGTTCATTCCATTTTGTATCATGATGTTTTCGATCATGGCTGTCAGATTATTTTCTGTGCCATAATTATGGTGTCGAACTTGCTGTATCAGTTCGTCAGTGTTTTGGTTCCTATTTACCATCAGTACACCTTGATCACCCTCTCTAGGGGTCTGCGGGGGAGGTCTGGGTATTTTGACCCTAGGTTGTTCGATTTCTACTTTGTGGTTCCTCCTATCGAATTGTGGATTTTGGTTAATAGTTACATCTTCTTCTAAGACTACACCTTGATCCTCTCTCATAGGAGCTCTCTAGGGTTGTCGAATAGGTTGGGGAGCTCCAAAAAATTCAGTCATGCATGCTTTTTGAGTTGTCATTTATTGGTTTGATTGAGTATTATTTTGTATTAGAGGGTTCAATATTGTACTTACAGTTTGGGCCAACATTTGTACCATGTCATGGTTGCTTTCATCCATCTGTTGCCTCAAAATTGATGTGGAAGCATTTGTGAGGCTTGGCATTGCAAGGGATGTCCCTCCTAAATGTTGGTTCCTACCTATACCAGTTCCAGATCCCTGTAATGGCGAAGATTCACTTACCAAAGGTTCTGAAAATGTAGATGCAGCGTTCATAAGGCTAGCCATTTCAACAATTGTCATGCTATAAGGCTGGTCTCGACCCATCCAGGCTATCGAAAATCCTAGGGGAGCATGTGGTCGAAATCCTGGATTCACCCTTGGTGGGGGTTTTTCCTGTTTGACCTATGGGACCATCATACGAAAGTATTGGTCCCGTTTGAGTTGCTGTTAATGTTGGTATCGAACCAACAGTTGACAAGACAATTTCATTAATGTTTGGTATTACCGATGTTCCCGTAGTAGTTGGTGGAGGTATTTCTCCATTATTTAGCTGATTAGCCATATTGCTTTCACTATTTATCTTTTTAGTTGTACACTCGTTGGTGGTTACTTTACTACTTCTTAATAGCATGCAAAACTTTGTAAAAGAAAGAAATCATGTGAAGCATTTATATTAAGATTAATGAGCAAAAACGTAAAACAAAATAAATAAAGCAACAATAATTAGCAAGGTCCCACCGGGTGTTCCAATTTGTTCACCGTGTTTTCTGGTAAACAACCGCTGATCTTCCAAAAAGGGTAACTTTTTGGTTACTCGCAGGATCGATCAGTTTGATCCTAGGACATATGCTAATTTTTGATGTTGTTTGGACATAAACGTTAATATGGGTGAAGAACGCACGTTTGAATAGGAAAGGGGTGAGTTTGAGAGCAGAAAGTAAATAAAAAAGGGTCGAGGAGAGGTTAGGTGCAGGAATCTTGGTAAAAGTGTAGATAAAGTGAAAACAAGATAAAGAGGCAAGAAATATAAAGAGAGAAATAAAAGACTTTGATTGTAAAATGTGGTGTTTCAAACGGACATTTTTCAGTATTCTTTCTCACGCAGCGGGTACTTGAATAGTATTGAATAATTTGTACGATCAGTTGAACATGCAGAAATCTACATAAATTTCCTATATTTATACTAAAACTAGGTAACCGTCGAGGAGTTGCCTTGCTCCAGGATGAAGACAGGTGTCTTCTGCATGCGCTTCGACCCCTCTTTTCACGCCACGTTGCTTTCCTCAACTGCCAAGCATTATGCTTTTCCCTCCTTTCTTCAGATTCAAAATCTTATGGGGCAGATATGAAGTTTCCTTCTGGTCGAAGACCTTGGAGTCCCTTCAGTCGAAGGGATTGAGAACCTTCTGGTCGAAGAGTCATTTTAACTTAGAATTTCTCTAAGTACTTTTCTACTTTGTCAAAGCTTTTCCAACTTAGACTTGTTCAATCTATTTTTGGCTCATAAGGCCAACTTGTTGTAGGTGTCGAATTTAGGAGCTAACACCGTATTGTATGAATTTGTCATGTATGTAATGTGATGTATGAATGCGGAATGTTACCGAAGTGTATCTTTGACAAATGTTGAGGAGCTTCGGGAAGTCAAATCCTGGATTGTTGTTGGAGATGAAGAATATACATATCTTCAGAGTTTGTTAACAATGCTTCCGCTGGGGATTCTTGCTTTGTTGAGAAGAAACTCTGCTAAGGAATATTGACTTTGCTTGAGAAGACTCTGGAGAGTGTTGATTTCTGCTTGGGAACCATAATTCAAGAGTTTTAGTTGTCCATTGCTCTGGTGGGGAATTATCTCTTGAAAGTTAGCTGTTATCTGGGAAGATTCCAGGCTTCACAATAACTTGTTGGGGATAAAGAAGTTAACTGTTATCTGGTCGGATTCCAGGCTTTACAGCAACTCGCTGGAATAGTGGAAAACTCTACTAAGGAAGAGGAGTTTTATTAGTGATTTGTAAGAATCAAACTGTTATCTGGTCGGGTCCAGGTTTCAACAACTCGAACCGCTAACTAGTCGGGTCTAGGTTTTGCAGTATATGGAGAAGTTAAGTTACTATCTGGTTGGGTCCAGGCTCTAACCACTTTAAATTGAGGTTTACTGTTATCCGGTCGGGTCCAGTCTTCATCAATTTGAACTTGAGATCAACTATTATTTGGTCGGGTCCAAGTTTCAGTAACTCGAACTGTTAACTAGCCGGGTCCAGGCTCTACAGTTGAAGGAGTTAAACTAATATATGGTCGGGTCCAGGCTTTAGCAACTAAATTTGAGATTTACTATTATTTGGTCAAGTCCAGGTTTCAGAAATTGAAGTTTTTATCTGGTCATGTCCAGGCTTCAGAATTTTAAATGGTTATCTGGTATCTGGTTAGTTCCAGGCTTGAACTGTTGACTGGTCGGATCCAGGCTTAAGAAATTTGAGAAGTTAAACTAATATCTGGTCGGGTCCAGGCTTTAGTAACTTGGAATTTAGATTTACTGTTATCTGGTTGGGTCAGGTCTTCATAGCAAGTTAAGAGTAGGATGAAGTTGAACTAGTATCTGGTCGGGTCCAGGCTTCGTAGTAACTTACTTGAAAGGATGAAGTTGACTGTTATCTGGTTAGGTTCCAGGCTTTACAGCAACTTTCGGAGATAGCAATGACTCTGTTGACGACTTTACTAGGGACTAGGGGTTTCGGTCCCTTGATTTGTAATAGTCTGAGAGGCAAACTCAAGCTGGGGAGTCTGTTAGTTTGTTGGGGAAATAAACCCTATTGAAGAGAATATTTAACGATCTGCAGGGGAGGTATTCTCTAGGAAGGAACTCCATAAGACTTCTTCTTTTGGACCAACTTAGCTGGGGAGAGAGTTTTCCAGAGATTGAAATTCTGGCTGAGGATTTCATGAATCCAAATTTGCGGGGATAGTGTGATTGATGTAACCCTTGTGGGTACATCCATGAAATTCTCCTTGTGGGGATTTGTAGACTATTTAAACTCTATCAGAGTGACAAATCTTTTACTGATATACAAAATGATGAGATAACGGGACATAGTCATACGCTTCAATCCCTAACTTTTTCCTGGACCGCTCTCTCGTGTTTTCAGCCCATCAGGATACCCATTTTTTCCCAAGTCTCCTTTTCAAGTTTTCGACTTACCAGGTGTATAATCTTTTGTCTATATCCCAAATTTTTGCCCGAACCTTTTGGTTTGTCAGGATGCCCTTATTTTTGCCTAGGTGTGTCAACCTAGCGGGTCTCTTTTCATGGGTAGTATTTTTTGATCATGTCCGTGTTCATAGGGTGTGGATAATCGTTACTGTCTGTTGTAGTAATTGTTGTAGAAATGCTAGAAATTAATCGTTTGATCGCACGTGATCTTTCATATGTGGGAGCCGGTTTTCCCCTAGAGTTAGTCTGGTGTACTTGATGTTTGAGATTTTGGTCATATTTCCGGTAGTCTTGAACTTCCTATGTATCTTTTCTAAGAACCGTCATGAAAGAATCCGAAGACATGGTACTGACACCATCTGATATTACTAGCACAAACAAGCAATTTGGTGGTACCGAAGATATTTTAATCAAGTCTCTAAGAACTATCATAGAAGGAACCGAAGACATGATACTGACACCATCTGATACTACATGCAATTTAGCGATACCCAAGATCTTTGGTCAAGTCTCAGAATTTTCTAAGAATTGTCATGGAAGAATTCAAAGACATGATACTGACACCATCTGATACTACTTGCACACACAAGCAATTTGGTGGTACCCAAGATCTTTGGTCAAGTCTCAGAACTGTCATGGAAGGATCCGAAGATGTGATACTGACACCATCTGACACTACTGGCACAAAAAAGCAATTTGGTGGTACCCAAGATCTTTGGTGAAGTCTCAGAATTTTCTAAGAACTGTCATGGAAGGATCCGAAGACATGATACTGACACCATCAGATACTCCTTGCACAGACAATCAATTTGGTGGTATCGGAAGTCTTCATAGTGGATTTTGTTCAAGCCCATGATCAGAGTAACATTGCCTCTTGAGTGATTCATTTGGTGATTTTCCCCTGATTATTCAACATTTCTTTGAGAGATTCTTTGAATCTCGACTTGACTTCCCCAGATGTGTTGGACAATGATCATGTCGTGCCCCTTGATTCTGAGAGATTTGTCATTGGAGGTGTCTTTCCCTTTGACATTATTCTTGTTTATTGAGAGAGTTTTCGTTCGTTGGAAATTCGTTGTGTGAATTTCTCTGTTGTCAAACAATTAGCCCTATGCAAACAGTGGTATTCAAACAATGCAAAGTTTATGTCTGTGTTGAGAAAAAAATTGAAAACTGCACTTTTTTAAAGAGCAACAAAAATTTGTAAGAATATGAATTCAACTCAGGAGCTATAGTAAACCTTACAGGAGTCATGATACCTTTTGTAACAGCATGCTTTCGAACTAACCTATGCTTCAATTAGGACTTTTAAAGGGTTGTAACGTAGCCTGGTTATTGGTTTTAAGAAACAAAGGATATGGCTCAAAGTTTATTTGTACCCAACTTGTTCTCCATAATGTTATCCAATTCTAAACTCAGTCGATCGCGCGTTTATGCCCTACTAGAATTTGGAATGATATTTTGGTGATGGTTTGGATACTGGAAGTTCATTTGGGAAGGCAGTCATTTTTGCAACATTTGTCATATTGTCGAGGATTTGTAGTGACCTCTTTTTTGATTTATTATCCCTAACTTTTGCCTGACTGTTTTTATCTTGAGGTTACAGTCAGCGGGATGCCCCAGTTTTTCTTAAGTCTCCTTCATATGTTTTGACTTAGTGGGCTTTTCTAAAGACTGCCTTATTTATGGGGAACCAACACCATCTTTGATTCAGAAGAAAAATTTTGTTGTGAAGTGACAGCTTGCGACTAAATGCACATTTGAATCAACTGAGAAACTACCCTGCCCTAGGTTATGATTAAAGGTTTCAGTTTGTGCGGAAAAGAAAACTCCTACTTCTTTGGATCAAAGGGGTTGACTAGGGATTGTCTACCTTATAACTCCACTATTTTGGGATTTGAAACAACGCCTATACATCGTCAGCAAAGTCTGTCCAAAAGCATAATGTATGAGATTAAGGTATTATTTTCATCATCCTCCCTCTAAAGGCTTACAGCTTGTAATCATGAGTTAAATATCATACAAAAAGGAGTAAAAGCATAGTTTCAGTATAGTGAAAACGAATAGATTAACTCAAGACAAACATATGCAATGAATTAATGAGAACAACCAAAGTCTGACATAAGGACAAATGTTTAAGCAAACAAAGAAATTACAACTGAAAATTCGAATGAACAAAAATTTCTCCGTCTAAATTTTTTCACTTCAAATGATGTGCCTTTGAGGGATGATAGAAAATTCCAGTTGACCATCTTGTGTAAATTCCAAGACTCCTCGTCAATCAGATCTTGAATTTTGTTCTTCAATGCCCAACAGTGGTCAATGTCATGCCCACGACTGTTGGAATGGTACACGCATCTTTCATCATGTTTGTAGTGGTGAGAAGAAGTATTAGGTTTTTAAGGGTACTCCCTCAATGTAACCAACTTGGCCTCCAACATATGATGCAATGCTTGAGCCAAGGACATGTTGATATCGGTAAATTATCTTTTGGGCGTATCTGGCTTACGTTGACCATCCTGTCGTGGTTGGCGAGGTTGTTGTTGGACTCTTGGTGTAGCAGCCATTTTGAAAGGTGCTCTCTCAACCAAATCTTATTGTTTCATTTGAGGTTGGTAATGACTTGATCCCTAATTGTTTGCTCCATATGGTTGCATCCATCTTGATTAAGCTTGTTGACGAGAAATCTCAACTCTTCTTGTCCCCGAGCTAAGTTTTGGATAAGAGCCATATGTCATAACATCTGGATTCTTATTGTTGCTACCTCAGCTTGTAATTGCTTCAACTGGCCATCCTTGTCGTCTTTAGGATTCTTCTCAGTCATGCTCTCAATGAGGAGTGCTTTCACTTCTTCTTGCCCCATGGATATATTCAGGAACAAATCTTGAAACTGATCATTTTGGGTCTAAAGATCTTGGACATTTTGTTAACCCAGAGTTAGTAACCGATTACTCAGTTATGGTAATCGGTTACCTAGACAAAAACTACAGTTTAGCTTTTTGCACACATTTCCTTGTTAATTCTAACTCCTTTTGTGAATGCTTTTTCAAGGTACATTTTTAGGCCTTCACCCTTTAATTAGCACATGATTATTGGTTGAAAAGCACCTTATGCGATCACTTGTTAGTGATAATTGGCGTACGATGCACAAGATGATTTTGTTCTTGTACAAACCTTGTTTTTGTGCAGGTACCCTGGCATCACATGGATGTGTTTGAGGCACATTCCACCATGTGATTATTATTTCATATACTGTATGGATTGTATTTCGTGCAGGTATTGGCATCACACGGGTGTGTCTGCGACATATTCCACCGTGTGATTGTTATCTGCAAATACTGTATGAACCGTGTTTTGTGCAGGTGTATTTTGATATTTGGATGTGTTCGCTATGCATTCCTATCTTGATTTATTTATGCTTTAACGCATATGCTGATAGTATTTTCTTTGTTGATGATAGAAGCTTGCGAAGTTTTCTGGGTTTCTTTGTTATTACTTAGCATCTATGTATTATTATCTGTTTGGTACATTTCCCTTCTATTTTATTTCCGCATTTTATTCCTTTCTAGAGATCATGTCAAGTAGGGATTTTACCGCTATCCTTGCCATGAGAAGTAAGAATAGAGATGCATCACGGGGATCTCCGTTGGTGATCATGTCAGAAATCCCTTTGTTTTATTTAAAGACCCGTTTGGGGAAATTCCGCATTATGTGCCATTGTATGCTACTTGTGTGTGGTTTGATTAAAACTCTACCTTTGAAGTAGGTATTTTGCAGGTGTGTGTGTGTGTGTGTGCATGTTTGATTGTTCTCTAATACTGTCAAGTACATAATCCGCGGTCTTCCTTCAACTGGAGGCATCAGGATTGGAGGTTCTTATAGGTACTCCTTGATTTTGTCAAAAGCTACTTGACAATCGTCATTCCATATGATTACTTGATCCTTCTTCAGCAGCTTGAAGAGTGGCTCACAAGTGGCAGTTAAATGAGATATGAATCGGGCGATGTAATTAAGTCGACCTAAGAAACCTATGACCTCATTCTCAGTACGGGGAGCTAGAATTTCTTGAATAGCTTTGACCTTCGCGGGATCGACTTCAATACCTTTTCTACTGACGAAAAACCCTAGGAGTTTTCTAGATCTTACCCTAAAGGTGCACTTGCTGGGATTCAGCCTCAGCTTGTATTCCTTAAACCTTTCAAACAGCTTGTGTAAGTGATCAAGGTGTTCTTCCTCAGTCTGCAACCTTGCAATCATATCATCCACATAGACTTCTATATCATGATGGATCATGTCATGAAGTAGGGCTACCATAACTCGTTGATATGTTGCCCCTGAATTCTTTAAACCGAACGACATGACCTTGTAACAAAGGTGCCCCATTGTGTGACAAAGGTAGTCTTCTCTATATACTCGGGAGCCATCTTAATTTGATTGTAGTCGGAGAAACCATCCATAAAGTAGAAGACTTTGTGTTGAGCTGTGTTGTCAACCAAAACGTCAATATGCGGTAGTGGGAATCGTCTTTGGGGCTCGCCCTATTCAAATCCCTATAGTCTACGCACATATGACCCTTTCCATCTTTCTTCAGCTTTTATCTTTTCAGACATGTTCGGTCGCATACGGTGCACTTTTTGCTTGACTTGGGGACAATCTTCCTTTATTGGTAGATATGAACCACAATGTCAGTATCCAAACCCGACATATCTTCATACGACCAAGCAAACACTTCAACGTAGTCATGTAGCATCTATACCAATCTGCCTTTGACGTTGTCTCCTAAGTTAGCACCGATCTTGACCTCTTTCTTATCCTCCTCGGTACCTAGGTTGATCACTTCAACTGGCTCTTAATGAGGTTGAATGACTTTCTCCTCTTGCATCAGAAGTCTGGCTAGTTCCCATGGTATTTCACAATCTTCTTTGCCTTCGTCTTCGGCTTGGTTGATTGGATGTTCAAAGTCATAGCTAGCAATAGCAGAGTCATTGGCAATAAGATCTAGAGTGGATAAGGATCTGCAAGTGTGTGTGTGTGTGTGCATGTAAGATACATGGCTATTGAAAAAATGCAATAAAGAAAAAAGAAAGATAATGAACACAAAATTTGAATGCAAAAAGGTCCAATGGTTTATATTAAATCATCATATGATAAATGAACATGAACAAAGGCCTTAACAATTGGGCCATGGTGCCCCGGGCAAGGTAATTGGCTTAAAAGTCATTGTTTAGAATTAAAAATTATAGACAAACGTTCTTGAATTGACAGAAAATAGTAAACAGTAATTACTCCTCGTGGAAGGAGATGAGGATGAAGTCCTTTGTGTGCCAGTTGTTGCGCTTTTCTCCGGTAGTAGGGTAGATCCATTCTTCAAAAGCGCATTCATCATTAGAGTCTTCCATAGTGTTTACTTCATGACTTCCGATGCGGAGAGGTGGCTATCCCACGCGAGCACGCCTGACCTCTTTCTGAGCTTTGATGGTGAAACCCAACCCGAATTTGTCTACTTTAAATGGAATGTCGAGAAGTTGTCCCCAAATAGTACAGTTTCCATCTTCGACCACGGCACAAGCATCCTTAAATGAAACCATTCTTGGTACAATTCCATCAGCTTTTGATATGTCTGAGGAGATCTTGGTGGTGACAACCATAGGAGGAAAAAATTCGAAAGCTTGACACGGAGTTTCTATAAACTCATCATCCATTTCCACATACTTGAAGAAATTTAGGTGGCTCACCATAAATTCTTCTTTTCCGCAAACATTGACGATCTTCCCTTTGACTGGATATTTTAATTTTTGATGAAGGGTGGACGTTACTTCCCCTGCCTTATGTATCCAAGGGATCCCAAGAAAACATGAATAGGTAGGGAGGATGTCCATTATGTAGAAGGTAGAGTTGAAAATTTGTGAGCCAAATTTAATTGGGAGATCCACCTCTCCATGAACCATCCTTTTAGACCCATCGAAATCCCTTGCAACAATATCACTTGGTTTTAACATCAGGCCTTCACAATCTAGTTGGTCCAAAGCACCTTTGGGTAGAATATTTAGGGATGAGCCAGTATCAATTAAGACATGTGCCAGGGTGGTTAGAGACATGCAAGGCTTTGTTGTGGTTCCTTCCCATATGAGTCAAATCAGCGTCGAAGAACCCTAATCCATTGTCAGTTGTTAAACTTGCTACACAGTTCTCGAACTGGTCAGTTGTGGTTTCTTGGGGAACATGGGATTTCTTCAAGAACTTGAACAGAGTAATAATGACAGCATGGGGATTTTTGAGGGGGTTTGCCCTAGTTTCTCAACTATTTTGAAGTCACTCTTCTTTATGATTTTCAGGATTTCCTCCATCTCTCGAGTGGAGGGTTCTTCAGCATCAGTATCTTTTGTAGGTGCCTCTATCCCAACAGGCTCACCTTCTTTCTCTTTGACTCTAGTGTTGGCACTAGACTTGTCATTGGTTATGCGAACGGGAGTTGTCGTAGTGGTCGAAGGTGAGATAACAGGGGAAAAGATCCTCTATGTTCTTGTTACTTTACTAGAACCTGCAATATTAGTAACATCAGTTTCATCTTCGTTGATCCAAGAATCTTGTTTTACCCCATGATAATAAACCTCGGCACCATAGTTCCATGGAACCGCTTTGTTAAAGATGTAGGGAATAGGCCCAGCGGAAATGATTATTAAAGGAGCAATAGTTGGTTCATTTGAAATTATAATATGACCCTTTGAGGGAATCCTAAGAGGCTTGTTGGAAATGGTTATTATGGACAGGTCTTCATCTTTGTTGGTTAAACCTTTGATGGTAGGAATCTTCTCAAACAGGATCTCGGGGTTATTTATCAGGCGTTGCACACCTTCCTTCAGCCACTTGCACCCATTTATTTGTTGATCACAACAAACACAATCTTTAGAACAGCCATGGAACACCCTGGCTCTCAGCAGATTATCCTTCACAGTAGTTAAGGGAGTTGTTAAATCTTTAATGGAGGAAACAAAAGTAGTATCATCAATTTCATTAACACATTTGCCATGGTTCATCATTGATGCGGTTATCACATTTGGAGTAGCAGGTGGATCAAATTCAATTGTTTTATTGTCTATCAGATATTGAATCTTATTCTTCAGAGCCCAACATTGATCAGTTTCATGCCCAGAGCTGTTGGAATGATACGCGCACTTGGCATTTGGATTATACTTAGGTGATGAAATGTTTGGATTGGATGGTGGATCGCACAATGTCACTAAATTAGCTTCAACAGATGTTGTAAGGCTTGGGACAGTGACATGCTTATCCTCGTGAACTGTCTTCGAGGAACTTTGGATCGTTGATTGTTGGATGATTGCCTTTGAGCAGATGCAGGGTTGGAGATTAACACAACATTAATAGAGGATCGATGATCCTTCTTGGTATGGGCCCTTTCCCCATACAAAGCATTTGTTTACTTTTTTCCAGGGAAAGGCTTATTTATAGTACTTGAAGATGCATCCCTTTGAATCTTACCGCTCTTGATACCAGCTTCTATTTTTTCACCTGTCAATATCAGCTCGGTGAACCCAGTTTAAGAGCTTTCAATCAAATGGTTGAAAAACGGGCCTGACAAAGTACCCAAGAACATATCTACCAGCTCTCTATCAGACAGAGGAGGTTGGACTCTTCCTGCAAGATCTCTCCACTTTTGGGCATAATCTTTGAAGCCCTCACTAGAACCCATAGACATGCTTTGAAGTTGTGTACGGGTTGTAGCGAGTTCAACATTGTATTGATACTAATGATAAAAAGCAGTGGATAGATCTTCCCATGTGTGGATGCGGAAACCCTCCAATTGATAGAATCATTCTAGTTGAGTCCCAGCCAGACTCTCTTGGAAGAAATGGACCCAGAGCTTTTTGTCGGTAGTGTGCGGCTGTATCTTGCCCACGTAAGACCTTAGATGAAGTTTTGGGCAGGAAACCTCGTCGTACTTGGCGAATACCGGTATTTTTAACTTATGGGGATTGACGACCCCAGGTACTAAGCCCAAATCACCAAAATCCAAACCAGGCACAACTTGAATTTCAACAGCCTTTAGTCTATCCTCCAACTGCTTGTATTTATCCTCAGTTGAAGGATATTACTCATCAAAGTAATCTTCTTCTTCAGAAGCTTGATTATTGACACCCTTAGCACAGGTTCTCCTTGCCTCTTCATCTTGATTTTTATCCTCCTCAGACGACTCTTCGATTATTTGTACTTGATGAACCGGACCTTTGAATCTCTTACCCATGTTAATGAAGGCCTTCTTTTTGGTTTTCTTCTTGGCTACTAGCATAGTCATTAGCTCTTGTTGCCCCTTAGCCAGAGTCAGCAAGGTCTCTTGGAACTGGGTATTCTGCGCTTGCAAGTCCTTCACTGTTTGTTCGATATCCATCTTACTGAAATAAACAGTAGAAAGATAAGAAAACCTATTGTGGAAAACCTGTTTATGTTATGATGCATGAAAGTGCGTATGCAAATGATTTCAAGGACCTTTAAAATTTAAATTTGCTTAGACAAAGAGAGAAAAAACATTAATTGCATTAATAAGTTCAAACAGTTACAAAAATGCCCCTTGGGCTTACAATGGAAAAAACAAAGATAATACAGAATAAACTCCTAAAACAACAAAAAAAGAATCAAGCTTACCACGAGCGCATCCTCTTTGGTGCAATGTAGGCATTCAAACTCTGCTCTTCATAGAGTTGTCTCGTGAGCTCCAGAACCTTCTTCTCGCTTGCGTAGAACTGGGTTTCAAAGGTGTCTCGCTCCCCCTTTAAGTTGAATCCAAGATCTTTTCAACTCCTCGAGAGTAGTTGGCATGTCGGGATGGAGAATAGTGTAAGGAACATCTCCCTCGGTAATAGGCTCCATGATGATAGGTAGAATGGCCTCATAAGGCATCATGAGATTTTGAGCGCGAGCTCGCACCTACTTGAGATAAGGCTCCAAAGTAATGGAGTTTTTATGTCCCAATCTCTTGCTATCAACTTTGTTCACCATGCCCCAAGCTCGTATGAATCTCTGACGATAACCTTGAACATCGTTCTCATAGTCAAATGCAATTCCTTGGACAAGTGCATCATGAGGACCATCCCTCCTAGCATACCCAAACCGTCGCAACTCCAAACAAGGATTATAGGTAATACCTCCCCTAATTCCAAGTAGAGGGACATTAGGGAATTCCCTACAATGGTCGATAATAGTAATGTCCTCCAAGGATCGAGAACACCAATGAATATTAGAATGTATGAGTGACATTAATCTTTTAGACCACCTCATGCCTTGTTCATTCTTCACAGCAGATCGAGGTAGGTGCGAACTAAACCACCTAGTCAAAAGAGGAGTGAAACACATAATAGTCCCCCTTCTCTTCATAGTGCGTGAGTGAAGAGAATGAAAGATGTCCCCATGCAAAGTAGGCACCGGATTGCAAGATATAAAAATTTTGACTGCGTTCACATCTATAAGTTGGTCAGGATTGGGAAACAGTACCATCCCATAGATGATAATAGCCAATACTTCTTCAAAGGCTTCTAAATCCAAAGCATCCCAACAATCTTGAGCCTTTTCCAAAAAAAACTTGGCTAGAAATCCTTTGACACCACTTCTTGTTTCCCAATTTGCCATAATGTCGGATCGTTGCAAATGTAGAGCTCGAGCAATCTCCTCAGGCCTTGGGTCTCTTTCGATACTATTGAAAGGTAATTGATCAAGAATAGGAATTCCTAAGAGTTGAGAGAATTCTTCCATATTAGGCACAAGTTGTTAATCAAGAAAGGTAAAGCAATGGTGTGAAGGGTCGAAGAACTGAAAGAGCACCTTCATCATGTCTTCATCAAGGCTTGAGGTAACCAGATTGAGAAGTCGACCATGTCTATTGGTGAACAAAGAATTCTCAGGGATTCTTGATGCTAATTCTTTGAGTTGAGGAGGCACTCTTCACGAGGTTGACTTGGATAGTATTCCTACGAGTGGAAGCCATGTCCTACAAAACAAAACAAAGATAAATCTCTAGGTCCTTGAAATGGTTAGTGCAAAATGCCATGGTATGATGTCACGATGTTATGTACAAGTAAACATAAACACACAAATCAAACAATTCCTTAGGTTTGTCCTTGCATAGATTTCATAGGTAAGTACCCTCTTGAAGTTTAGTTGGTTCAACCTGTCCTAGAAAGTAATCGGGTTCTAGGGAATCTCAATATCACTGATCTTTCTTCATTGGGCATTGTTTTAGCGCGAGCCTCTTTATTGGAGACCAAAATATCCCAAAAGTCCAATCTCAATGAGCGTAGTATCGAGTATCAACCAACTTCGGGCTGCACCAAATTCGACTATCTCACTACTTCCTAATGGCCAAGTTGTTCAATTAAAGGTTCTAAGGTCAGTTAGTGCTTCATGACACCACACAGCGGTCCTGTAATCTCCTTGACTAAACTCAAGGGCTACCGGTACCAACAAATGTGTCACACTAGTTTAGCCATCGCTTCAACCATGTTTGTATACCCCGCAAAGTTTCCATAATCTATTGCTACTTACCTAATGGTGTTCTCCAATCCGAGTAGAGGATTAAAACAAGCCCAAACAAAGACCCAAAATGTAAATCAAACAAATCACATAATAAAAGCAATTAAATATGATCTAGCTCTAAGGTATCCACACTTTTAAGATAGTCCCCACAGATTCGCCAGTTTTGTAATACGATGGGAGAACTGACTTGATGTTTTGTGTTTGATCGCAATTGTTGGGATAGAAAGAGTCGCCACCGACTTTTCTTTTATCTAATAAGGAAAGGGTGAAAAGAACAGGAAAGACCTTTGAGATATTTTCTTGAGTTCGGGGGGGGTAGGTTATGAAAAGGGAAGGTGTTAGCACCCTTTTCATCTGTAGTTACCTATGGGCTCTTAGTTGCTTCCTAGATCATTTGAAAGTTTATTTGTTTGAAAATATGCTTTGTGGTGTAAGTTTGAAAATATTTTGAAAACGCCTTTGTTTCGGCAAACTTTGTAATGATTCTCGTCTCTATAAGAAAGTATTCAAAGTGTTGGTTTTGAAAATAGTTCAAAGAGATGTTTGTTTTTGAAAGTGTAAGTGTGGAAATGGTTTTAGTTTGTGAGCAAGCAACTACGGACGTCCTACCTACTCAAAAGGTCTTTGTTCTTTTCCTCCTCCTTTAGATATTACTATCTTACCATTGATTTTGTAAGAAGCCTCGTCATTGGATGTGAAGGGACAGACGCGGGTCAATTGTACAGTCATAGAAGGCAACTTGTGAGACGCTTTAACAATTCTCGTAAGGTACTAGATCGTTTTACCGAAGGAAACATCGAGGGATATCAAGGGACTACAATCTTTTTTTATCAAAGGGTCTTTGTTAAAGCGTCCCATATTCGAGGGACATGACTGTTTTTCCGAGGCAACAAGCGAGGTTATCCTAGAGGTGCTCGTGTGAAAAGTGTGTTTGATTCAAGTTAATTGTCTTGATTAGGGTGGTCTAGCGATTGATTTTATGTCTTACCATACACGCCTAATTACTATACATTATAAAGAAAAACAGTAAATTGCGGAAATTAAAATTCTACGCTTTTACAGAGTTTTCGGGAATGGGGAATACAAATTTACAAATGGTGATGGATCAATATAATTAAAAGTCCAAATAGGCAATCAATACAACCAGATCGAACCGAACAATTAGTTATAACTACAACAATCTATGAAGTAAAAATTAATTAACAAAGTATGGAAATAAATTCTTGGTATTTTTGTTTGTGAGAACTTGGAAAGAAAAATAAAATTCTATTCTATTAAAGAAAATAATTGATTAAAAAAATTAAATCATTTGTATATATATTTTTGGTATTTTATTTGGTGAGAAAAATTTGAAAAGAAAATAAAGATCTATTCTATATTTTTCTTTGAAATTTTGTTTATCATGAAGAAATTAAACAATTGTAAAAATGTTGACTAAAAATGTTAATTAACTAAATTATTCACTAAAATCGCTAACTAAACTAATTGTGAAAATTAAATAATTCAAAATTATGATTCTAGAATTAAGACTAAAGATTAATAAAATTAAATCTTAACTAAATAAAGTTATTAAAGTAATTCTAAACTAACTTAAAATTATAAGTTATTAAACTAAACCTAAAATAAGTTAATTATGAAATTGCTTAAATTAAATATAGTTTAAATTAATTTTAAAGTCATTGAATAAAACCTAAATTAAGTTAAGTATAAACTAAAAAATAATTATAAACTAAACTAATTAAAATAAATGCCTAATTAAAAACTACATGATTAATTAAAACTAACTAACATAAATTAATATGATAAAGCTAATAAAACTAAAAAAAAACAATGGTGTAAAAAAGAAAATGGAATGTGCTGTCATGAATTTCGTATGGACTTTTGATTACTTTTGTCTAATAGTAAAAGGAGGAAATGACAAAGATTGAAAAATACATAAAACGTCCCAGGGGGTCTCGAACCCGAGACCTCTATATCACACAAATGCATGCTAACCACTACACCAACTGACCTTCATTTATTTGAATACTTCTATTAATATAAAAAGCAAAATTTAAGAAATGGGTTGGGCCAAACCAAACAAGCATGTAATACAGTGGGAGAACTGACTTGGTTGTTTTGCATTTTATCGTAATTGTTGTAGATAGCAGGAGTTGCCATCGCCTTTTCTTTTATCTAATAAAGGAAAGGGTGAAAAGAACAGGAAAGACCTTTGAGATATTTTCTTGAGTTCAGGGGGTAGGTTATGAAAAGGGAATGTGTTAGCATCCTTTTCATCCGTAGTTATCTACGGGCTCTTAGTTGCTTGCTAGATCATTTTGAAAGTGCTTTATTTGAAAATATGTTTGTGATGGGTGCAAGTTTGAAAATATTTTAAAACGCCTTTGTTTCGGCAAACTTTGTAATGATTCTCGTCTCTATAAAAATGTATACAAAGTGTTGGTTTTGAAAATAGTTCAAAGAGATATTTAATTTTGAAGATGTTTTGAAAGTGTAAGTGTGGAAATAGTTTTAGTTTGTGAGCAAGAAATTACGAGTGTCCTACCTACTCAAAAGGTCTATGTTCTTTTCCTTCTCCTTTAGATGTTGCTATCTTACCATTGATTTGGTAAGAATCCCTATCGTTGGATGTGAAGGGACAGGCGTGGGTCATTGTATAGTCATGAATGGCAATATTGTGAGACATCTTAGCATTTCTCTTAAGAGACTAAGATCGTTTGTAAGGCAACATTCATAGCCTCATCGAGGGACTATGATCTTGTATTTTGATTTTTTTTGCTAAGATGGCTCACATGCACATCATGACTATTTTTCTCAAGGAAACAAGTGGAGTTAACCTTAGAGGTGTAAGTGTGTAAGTTTTTATTTTTCACGCATTGTCTTCTCTTGGATTAGGATTTTCTAAGGTTGATTTTTTATCTTGCCATACACACCCTAATTACTAACATTTATGAAAGCGATAAAATTACGGAAAATAAACGTTCCATGCTATTACATCATTTTGGAGATGGGGGATACAAATACACAAATGGGGATTGCAAGAAATTAAACCTAATTATCTATTACAACCCATATTGAATAGCTATGAAGCAAATATATGAAATATGTAAAAAACAGCACAAAAGAGAGAGAGAAAAACAAATCTTTCGACATCATGTGTCGAAGCATGCTTATATGCATCGACACATATCCTTCTTTCGACCCTATAATTCCCAAATCTAAGCATAATGTTATGTGACGAATCACACACTCTTTTCCCCTTCTGTTTGGGCCTGTAAAGAAGTATGTGTCGAAGCCTAAGGCTTTGTGTCGAATCATGCTGTAATTTTTTCACTCCAATATTGTTTTATGGTCTGTACAGGTTAGTTCTTAACATATGATTGACAAGAGAGGAAGACAAACAAAAGGTTAGCTTTGAAGGAAATGGTTATTACATATTATCTTCGAAGATGAATCATCAATGATGCTTGAAATGAAGGGTTTAAAGTCAAGAAGACTTACCTTGAAGCTGGAATTTGTGTTTCTAACTTGAGTTGTTGCCTTGAATGTTCTTGAGTTCAAAAAAAAAGAACAGAGGTGTATTTTTTTTGTTCTGGGTTTAAGAGTGTTTTAAGGCTTCAGCATTTGTGTTCTCTCCTCTCTCTTTTTTTCTTTTCTTCTCCTTTTTCCTTGCCAAAAGCCCCCTATGTGTGTTGTGAAACTGCTTATTTGTAGAAGAGTCTTGTTGAGGTTTTGGGGGGAAAACAAATAAAATTTGAACTGTTTGGGTATGCTCTTTTCCATAGCTTTTAAGGTGCAGCTCTTATATGCTAATTTGGTGCAAATATGGGACTGAGATAATGCAGTCTTGGACTGGTTTAGGAGCAATATAGCAGGACTATTTTGCAGCAGTTTTGGAGTGTTGTGGCAGCTTGGTGAAGGGTTGTTTCATTGCAGTACAACAGACTGTTTTTTGACATGGTTTTAGGCTGTTATGTGGACAGTACAGCAAGCTTGGGCTTGGAAGCATATAGTACTTTGTTCAGCAGTAGTCTGGACATCATTATTTGTAGCATGGCACTAGTTTGGTTTCGATCAGTGTTCTTCAAAATTTTGCCTTCAATTTGATTCCTTCTATAAAGATCTTGAATCTCTATAGAACTTTGATCTTTTCCTTAATCTGATTTTCGACAAACATCTTGAATCTCTTAAAGATGTCGAATACTTCGTCCTTTCATTTTGATCACATAGATCTACAACCTTCGACTAAACTCATCAACAGACAAAACAATATTTGTTTCCACCAATTGTATGTTCTTCGAATGGACCACATTCATCTGAATGTACCACTTACTTTGTCCTTTTGTTTTGATCACATAGATCCACAAACTTCGACTAAACTCATCAAAAGACAAAACAATATTTGTTTCCATAAATTGTATGTTATTCGAATGGACCATATTCATCTGAATGTACCACTTACTTCGTCCTTTCGTTTTGATCACATAGATCCACAACCTTCGACCAAACTCATCAGCAGACAAAACAATATTTCTTTCCACCAATTGTATGTTATTTGAATGGACCACATTCATCTAAATGTACCACTTACTTCGTCCTTTCATTTTGATCACGTAGATCTACAACCTTCGACCAAACTCATCAACAGACAAAACAATATTTGTTTCCACAAATTGCATGTTCTTCGAATGGACCACATTCATCTGAATATACCACTTTGAGTATGCAAGATGATCTCATTGGCATAGTCAAAACGAAAGAATTTCTGGATGGCTTTCCTACCAGTAACCATATCTTGAGTAATCAGTTGATTAAGTTGTCGAAAGTTTAAATGTCCAAACCTCAAATGCCACAACCAACTATCCTTGTGGTCAAACAGTTTTCAAACCTTGAACTTCTGTCGAATTGATCATTGTCTTAAGTGTCCTAATTTTCGACAACGGAGATTTTAAGACCAAATTGTTCTTGGTGTTGAACAATCTCAAAACTCCATATTTTATGACAACTGAGAAACTATTTTCGACTAGTTGTCTAACACTTAGCAAGTTGCACTTCATTCCAGGTACATAGAGCATATCTTTAATCATAACTTTTCCTCCATTACTCATTTGAAAGACTATGTTACCAGTATCTTCTTCTTGCAATGAACTATTATCAGCAAGCTTTTTTTTTAAATTGTAATTCATAGTGTTGAAACTTTGTGTGTAGAAGCATTTAGAGGTGGATCGAAGCAAGTTGCTCGAAGGAAGTCAAAGCTTGTGGATCAAAGCAAGTATGAATATAGACAACATGTCAGCTACTAATTTGGCGAAGAACCCAATAGCACATGGTTGAAGCAAGCACATCGAAATGAGATTCCATTATCTCCGAGAGCGGGTAGCAGATGGGAAGATGAATTTGGAACACTGTAGAACTGAGGATCAGATTGCAGATATCATGACGAAGGAGTGCAGGACGAAGTATTCAGAAGACTAAGGACCATTATGAATATAGATTGTTTAGAAACAATGAATTAGGTGGTGTGTTAAATTGTAATTCATAGTGTGATACGGTGGGAAGAGAACTGACTGTTTTTGGAACGCTGGTTCGCGTTTTGTGTTTATTTTCGCAAAATGTCGCGGTAAGCAAGAGTCGCCACCGTCTTTTATTTTATCCAATAAGGAAAAGAAAAAAGCATAGAAAAATTCCGTTTTCGAGATGTTTCACGGGTTCGGGAGGTAGATTATAGAAAGGGAAGGTGTTAGCACCCTTTCTATCCGTGGTTATCCACGGGCTCTTAAGTACTTTCTCAAAGTGTTTTCAAAAATTTTCTTTGTGTTTGTGGGTTTGAAAGAAGTTTTTGTTTGAAAGGAGTGTAAGTGCGAAAAGTTTTGTTCTGTTTTAAAAGGAGCAAGTACTTAAGAACCATCTACCTACTCGAAAAAGGAATTAAACTGTGCAAATATCCTTTAGACAATGCTATCCCACTATTGATGAGTAGGTAGCATCGTCGTTGGAGTTTAAGGGTCAATTCAATTAAGGGACGTATGGTCACTAAAGCAATGTTAGAACGCCTTAGCGGTAACCCTAATGTCTTAGATCATTTTATCTGAGGCAACCGTTTCGAGGCAACTATGATCTTTGGACAAGAGGACGACCTCTAAAACTTCCTATACTCAATGACCACGTTCGAAGGCAACCAAGTGAGGTGTACCCTAAGAGTGTGCATGTGCGAGTGTATTGTTTCGGTTAATTTTATCTTTGTACATGTCATGGGTGAGCTATGTTGATTTTAAGTTCATACATTTGATCTTGTCATGCATTCCCTATTATCAAACATCTAACAGTTAATAGTTGTGGAATTTAAATTGCGAAAATTAAATCTAAACTATTACAAGGCTTCGGGTATTTACATCGCCAAAAACAAACCCTTGAATTTAAATTGCAGAAAATAAAGGAAAGCAATAAAATAATTTAAGTCTTATTTAAAGCTATTACATACCGGAAGCAAGTACAATAATATGAAAATATGGATCGCGTGCGAGAAAATTAAATCGGCGCATTTTTTAGGGTTTTGACCCTTTTTATTATTAAAGATTTTTGTTGTTTTTGAATTAACTGGAATTAAACCTAAGCTAATTATTAATTAATTAATAAAAAAAGACATTTTTGAATTTTTTATATTTAAGGAAATAAAATAAATTTTGTCAAAATTATTAAAACCTAACATTCTACATTAATTTTAATTATTGCAAAAATATTGAAATTATACCTAATTAAAGCTAAATCAATTAAATTTATTTATTTACAAAAATAAAAGTGATGAAATTAATTTTAATAAATAAAATATTTTTTGTGTTTTCTGATTTTATGAGGAAAAATTATTAATTGGTTAATGATTAATAATAAATAATAATAATAAAACAAATAAATAAATATAATGAAAAGAAAAATAAACCAAGGGGGGGGGGGGGGGGGGGGGGTTGGGCCCAAGAGGAGGTGAAATCAACATTTTCCAGGCCCAATACGCTGGAATCCTGGTTGACCTTTGCAATTCTCCATGGCACGTTGACTAGGGTGTAGGATGGATGTTCAATCTTGACCTTTTGATTTGGCCTGGAGGCCATCTGGCGCCTGGAGATTTGAGGAGTATGGTGTGCTACGCTTGTTGAAATGCATTGGAATATCTGAAACAAAATAACACAGTTTTTGGGGGACCTGGGATTCAAACCCAGGCCCCATTGGGTTCTACACAACACGCTTGCCAACTCAACCAACGCACTCAACTGTTATAATATTAGAAATCAAATATAATATGGAAAACACAAATAAATGCCAGCAAACAAAAAAATAAGGCGCGAGATTTGAACGAGCCAATTGGGAAGGGACGCGTCATCGTCTTCCCCAAAGAAACCTGGTTATTTTTCCTGCGGATTTGAATCCGCAACAAAATCCGTGGATTCATCCTAAAACGAATCCTAGGCCATAAAAATGCAAACCAAAATCATGGACATGTTCGTCTCTTCCTACTGAGCACGTCTATACCCATTATTTATCCTAATTTTTCCTGCAAAGCAAACGCCTAAAAACAAGAAACAAAAACCCTAGGTTCGGGTATTACATTACAGGCCATAAAAACGAAATCAAATATTGCAGAACACTTAGAAATCACACAAGGATCATAACCATGCCAATAGTTGGTCAAAAAAATGCAAGAATGAGAGGTTGCAGTTTCGTGTACAGGGGTATGTTCAAGGAGACTTACAGTGCGATTGAGGGAGGGAGAGGGCTCGATTCTGATTGCTTTAGCATCAATGGATGTCCAGCAAGAAGATAGTGTGGAGGTTTTGCTCTGAATCGGCCTCTAACCAAGATTTCAGTTTCCCACTTTTTCAAGCTTTTTCAAGTTTTGGTTTTGTGATTTTTGCAGCCTTCAGCTCCTCTATTTCGTGCCTTTGGATTGTATAAGTATCAAGTAATGAATTAGGTCAGGTTTTGGGCTTTGAATCCTTGTCAATCAATGCTTGAAGATATGATTTTATTCTCCATTGGAAAAGCTTCCAAATTTGTCAAAAACCAATATTTTGTGCATGATATGGTTTGATTCGAGTTTGATCTTGTCCATGATGATAATAAAGACCTGAATCACTCAAAAAGATACCAAGTGATTAAGATTTGGATTTTATTTGGATTTAAATTGATTAAAAATGAATTAATTCAATAAAAATCAAATAAAATAGAAACATTAATGAATGGACATAAAACTGAAGATAGGACACGTGTGTGGTGTTACAAAATCAAATCAAGTGGAAAAAAGTGGGGCCATTTGACAAAATTTGAAGTTTTGGGGATAGTTGACTTTTGGCAATTTTGGAAAAATGCCCAACTTCAACAATGCATAACTTCTTCAACTTTGAACCTTTGGAGGTGTTCTTGGACTTTTTAGAAACCTTGAGATGTCCTCTAACCAACCCTTTTGGTATCATCTCATTTTGATATTTCATGCTCAAGTTATAAGTTTTGGCAAAAAATGTGTTTTTGTTGACTTTCAAAAATGACCTATAATGTCCAAATTTGTAACTTCTTGTGAGTGAATTTCTTGATCTTGGGGTGTGAAGATGGATTGCAGGAAATTGCATCCTCTTAAAAATTAGATTTGTATGGGTCATTTCTCATAAAGCATGAGAACGTTATGCTTGGTCAAAGTTGAGTTGACTTTTCCTGCAAAACCCTAATTTAGCAACTTTTGAATCTTGATGAATCTTGAGCAATCCTTGATGAATCATGATAAATCCTTGATCAAATGATGAATTATCCTTCAAAATGATAACGTTGACAAAAAATCTTGAGGTTTGACTATTTGTTGGTCACAGTTGACTTTTGCCCTAACACAGTCGATTTTTGGACCTCTTGAGCAATTGACTGACCAAACTTCCTCTGCAAGGCTTGAAATTTGACATGGATGAACATGAGAAAGTATTAGGACATTGGGGAGAATTTGAGGTCATTTGGATGTAAGGACCTTGGTGCAACACAAAACCCTAATTTGAGATTGACTGCCTTAGGAGATGATTTGACTGTCCAACTTTTGAGCAATCTTGAGCAACTTGGAGATTATTCTTGAAATGTCTTGAGAAACATGGGAGGGAAAATTTTGGGGTACAACAGTTTCCCCTGTTCAATTTTCTTAAACCTGAGGATGTAGATTGGCTTTCAGGCCTTTCGTGATCCGAAGGTGGAAGATGATTGAACATTAGAGTGCCCAACAATTTGCACTCGCATGACGTAGTATCAGCCTTGTGATGTCGGGAATGGGCTTACAAATGCCACCTGGAGATTGTTGGTAGGTGGTCTTGTCTTCTTTGACTGGATTGACATCAGAAAAATCTTTAGGAATCGATTTAATTGGTTTTGTCTCCTTTGATTGCGTTCGCATCAGAAAAATCTTTAGGAACGATTTGACTGGTTTTGTCTCTATTGACTATGTTCGCCTCAGAGAAATATTTAGGAATCGATTTAACTGGTTTTGTTTCTATTGACTGGTGGCCTCAGAAAAATATTTAGGAATCGATTTAACTGGTTTTGTCTCTATTGACTGGTGGCCTCAGAAAAATCTTTAGGAATCGATTTAACTGGTTTTGTCTCTATTGACTATTGGCCTCAGAAAAATCTTTAGGAATCGATTTAAATGGTTTTGTCTCTATTGACTGGTGGCCTCAAAAAAATCTTTAGGAATCGATTTAACTGGTTTTGTCTCTATTGACTGGTGGCCTCAGAAAAATCTTTAGCAATCGATTTAACTGGATTTGTCTCTATTGACTAGATTTGTCTCCTTTGACTGGATTTGTCTCCTTTGACTGGATTTGTCTCCTTTGACTGCATTTGTCTCCTTTGACTGGATTTGTCTCCTTTGACTGCATTTGTCTCCTTTGACTGGATTTGTCTCCTTTGACTGGATTTGTCTCATTTGACTGCTGAGAACTTTAACTGTATCTTTCCTGAAAAGCAAAGGTCAGTCGTATGCAATGCATGATATGGATCAAGCAATTATGTTCTCAATATAAATGAGATTGTATTGTCTACATGTATATATGCATGTATCATGATGTATGGAAATGTGATGTTTTAGCTGGGAAAATAAATCCCGGATAGCTGTTGGAGAATATAGTTGAATTCTTCGTTTCCGCTGGGGATGATGAACGAAGGTGGTAAACTTGCAGGAGAGGATAACTCCGTTGGGGAATAAACTGATGAGGAGAATGCTCCGAGGGGAAATACTTTGTGGGGAAGAGATGTTCTGCTGAGAATGTCACTGATAAACTCTAATGGGGATTCCGCTGATAAGCTCCGCTGGGGATTTCAATGATGAACTACGCTGGGGATAGATTATCGTTGATGGTGATAATAAATTTGTTGAGGATTGAATTCCTGCTTGTGAAAGGAAACAACTTCGCTGGGGACGATCTTTGAGTTACAACTTGCTGGGGATAACCCTGTTAGACTCCTGTGGGGATAATCCTTTGAATTTGACTGAGGAGATTTATTTTGTACTCCATTGGGGATAAACTTCCAGAGTCTACTGGGGATGATGCTTCAAATCCATTGGGGAAGCTTTTCTCAGACCGTGCCGGGGAAATATTGACTCCACTGGGGGTATCTTGTATTCTGCCAGGGAACATTCTTATATTCCGTTGAGGAATATTAAGACTGTCGGGGATACTCTTATACTTGCTGGGGAATATTCTTATACTCCACTGGGGAATATTAAGACCCTTTTAATGATGATGGTAGACCAACTCTGCTTGGGGAGAGTATTGCTGATTTGTTCGTAGTTATAAGTCTTAGCTGAGAGAGCTACCATTAATGTCTTACTCTGTGGGGAGTGAAAGTATCCTAGCCACATTCTTCAGCTGAATCTACCTTTGTACCTGGTGGACAGAGCAACTATACAGCTTGGACAATTCTTATTGCCCCTGTTTCTGATATTACCAGTAATTCATCTTTTGTTTCGCATGTAAGTATTTATGAGCAACAATTAATGTCAAATGCATATATCAAAAACAAACATTGGACGTTCTTTGCAAAACAAAACAGATAAAGGAAAAACAGTTTGAAATTTGTATGAAAATGAATTCGTATTGATTTTGAAGTTTTGGCCTGTTAAATAGGCGCTTTTTGTACAAGAGGCTGACGTCCTAGTAAGAGAACACCGCCGAACAAAAGAATTTACACAATTTTGTGAAAGGAAAACAAAACAGCTATGTAAATAATCCCACTGGGTTCCAACTCTACTATCGCCTTTATGTCTTCGAGTATCTCATCACTTTGCTACTGGTTGAAGATGGATCTGATTGATCAGTGCCTTTCGAGCTTAACAGTCGATACCGAAGTCTGGATGCAAGGTGATCCAATGAGACATAGTGTTACGCTTTAATCCCTAACTTTTGCCTGGACCTCCCTTTCGGGTTTTCAGTCCACCGGGATACCCTTTTTTGCCCAAGCCGCCTTTTCAGGTTTTCGACTTGCCGGGTGTACATATTTTTCATTTTCATCCCTTATTTTTGCCCTAACCCTTTTGGTTCGCCGGGAAGCCCTTATTTTTGCATAGGCCAGTCAACCTAGCGGGTCTTTGATTATGCGTAGTATCTTTTCACTATGTCTGCATTGACGGGGTGAGGAAGGTCGTCACCATCCATGATGGTTAGAATCATAGCTCCTCCTGAGAAAATGTTCTTAACCACAAATGGCCCTTCGTAAGTAGGGGTCCATTTGCCTCTGGGGTCACCTTGAGGTAGTATGATGCGCTTGATTACCAGATCCCCAACTTGATACTCTTGTCGTCTGACTTTCTTGTTAAATGCCTTAATCATCCGTTTTTGGTACGTCTGACCATGACAAATAGCAGTAAGTCTCTTTTTGTCGATTAGGTTCAGCTGATCAAGTCGGGTCTGAATCCAGTCATCTTCACTCAAACCTGCATCCTTCATGATCCGAAGAGAGGGTATCTGAACTTCAATGGGCAAGACTGCCTCCATGCCATATACCAAGGAATAGGGTGTTGCCCCTGTTGACGTCCATGCTGAGGTACGGTACCCATGAAGAGCAAATGGTAACATCTCGTGCCAGTCTTTGTATGTCACTGTCATCTTTTGCACAATCTTTTTAATGTTCTTATTAGCCGCTTCTACAGCCCCATTCATCTTCGGCCAGTAAGGAGAAGAATTGTGATGCTGTATTTTGAATTGCTCGCAGAGCTCAGTGATCATCTTGTTGTTAAGATTGGTACCATTGTCCGTAATGATCCTCTCTGGTATTCCGTATCGACAGATAAAATTGTGCCGAATGAAACGTGCCACGACGTTCTTGGTTACAGTAGCAAAGGAAGCTGCTTCAACCCACTTCGTAAAGTAATCAATTGCTACCAGGATGAAACGATGCCCGTTGGATGCCGTAGGTCTGATCTCGCCGATCATATCAATGCCCCACATTGCAAAAGGCCAAGGTGTCGTCAAGACGTTCAAAGGGACTGGAGGTATGTGTACCTTATCAGCATAGACTTGACACTTGTGACATGTCCGAGAATGCTGATAGCAGTCGGCTTCCATAGTGGACCAGTAATATCCTGCCCGAAGGATTTTCTTTTCCATGGTGTGTCCACTAGAATGGGTTCCGAAATTACCTTCATGTAACTCCGTCGTGATCCTTTCTACTTCATTCTTATCCACACAACGCAGTAAGGTCGAATCATGGTTTCGCTTGTAAAGGATGCCATTGCTGATGAAGAACTTTGCCGCGAACCTCCTCAGAAACTTCTTGTCATTAACAGATGCACCCTCGGGGTATTCCTGAGCTTCAAGATACCTTTTCACCTCATGATACCAGGGTTTTTCTGTCACCTCTTCAGTAACAAGATCACAGCAATGTGCAGGTTCATCCAATCTTTCAATGGTGATCCGGGGAGCTTCGTTGTCCCAATTTACTTTGAACATAGAAGACATTGTAGCCAGCGCGTCCACCAACTGATTCTCCTCTCTAGGGAAGTGTTCAAAGGTTATCTCCTCGAAATGGGGAAGCAATGTCAACACATACTCCTTGTAAGGAATAAGATTTGGGTGTTTCGTATCCCACTCGCCTTTGATCTGACTGATCACGAGAGCGGAATCTCCGAAGACACTCAGAAACTTAATCCTTAGGTCAATTGTTGATCGAAGACCCATGATGCATGATTCATACTCCGCCATATTGTTGGTGCAGTTGAAACATAGTCGGGCGGTAAACAGAGTATGAGAGCCTTCAGGAGATATGACCACGACATCAATGCTATTACCCAAAGCGTTCGAAGCTCCATCAAAGTACATAGATCATCGGGATCCTTCCTCAGGTCCTTCATCCGGTCCAGGTGTTTCACAATCATTCACCAACATGATATTCTCGTCCGGGAAATCAGAGTTCATAGACTGGTAATCATCCACTGCCTGATGTGCCAAATGGTCTGCCAACACACTTCCCTTAATTTCCTTTTGGGTCATATACTGGATGTCATACTCAGTCAAGATCATCTGCCATCTTACTATTCTTCCAGACAATGCAGGCTTCTCAAAGATATACTTGATTGGATCCATCTTTGATATCAACAGAGTAGTGTGAGTCAGCATATACTGTCTCAGCCGGCGAGCAGCCCATGCCAAAGCGCATCAAGTTTTCTCGAGCAGTAAGTATCGGGTCTCACAATCGGTAAAATTTTTGCTAAGGTAATAAATAGCATGCTCTTTTAGGCCAGACTCGTCATGCTGCCCCAGCACACACCCCATTGAGTTGTCTAGTACTGTCAAGTATAAGATCAAAGGTCTCCCTTCAACGGGTGGCATTAGAATGGGTGGCTCTTGAAGATACTCTTTGATCCTTTCGAAAGAGGCCTGGCATTCATCGTTCCAACGTACCACTTGATCTTTCTTCAGTAGCTTGAAGATTGGTTCACAAGTAGCAGGCAAGTGCGAGATGAATCGGGCAATGTAGTTCAGACGTCCCAGAAAGCCTATGACTTCTTTCTCTGTTCTGGGAGCTGGCATTTCCTGTATGGCTTTCACTTTTTCCAGATCCACTTGAATACCTTTGTCGCTTACAACAAAGCCCAGTAGCTTACCAGATCTTACTCCGAAGGTGCACTTGTTCGGGTTTAATCTCAGCTTGTACAACTTTAACCTGTCAAACAGCTTCTGCAGATGGTCAAGATGTTCCTCCTATGTCTGGGATCTTGCGATCATATCGTTGACGTATAATTCAATCTTATGATGGATCATGTCATGAAACAAAGCAACCATGGCACGCTGATACGTTGCCCCAGCGTTCTTCAGTCCAAAAGGCATGACCTTGTAGCAAAAGGTACCCCACTGAGTAACAAAGGTTGTCTTCTCCATGTCTTCGGGATCCATTTAGATCTGATTATAACCGGAGAAACCATCCATAAAGGAGAAGACCTTGTGCTGAGAAGTATTGTCAACCAGAATATCTATATGAGGTAGAGGGAAATAATCCTTGGGGATGGCCCTGTTCAGATCCATGTAGTCAACACACATACAGACCTTACCATCCTTCTTCGGTACAGGAACCACATTGGCCACCCATTGAGGGTAAGAAGTAACTGCTAGAAAACCGGCGTCGAACTGTTTCATAACTTCAGCCTTGATTTTCTCAGACATCTCCGGGCGCATTCGGCGGACCTTCTGTTTCACTGGAGGACAGTCTTCCTTGGTAGGCAGGCGATGAACCATAATATCAGTATCCAAACCAGACATATCTTCGTAAGACCAGGCGAAGATCTCAACGTAGTCATGCAGCATCTGAATCAACCGTTGCTTCACACTAAGCTCCAGATTGAAACTGATCTTGACCTCCTTCTTGTCTATCTCTGTACCCAGATTTACTAATTCCACTGGCTCTTCATGTGGTTGTATAGCCCTCTCTTCCTGAAGTAACAGTCTTGCAAGTTCACTAGGCACTTCGCAATCATCTTCACCTTCGTCTTCGGCTAAGTTGATCGGATTTTCGAAGTCATAACTGGAAGTAGCAGAGTCGTTACCAGTGAGATCCAGAGTGGATGTGGACCTGTATACGTGAGTGTGTGTAAAATAGCTGTTTTGCAATATATAATATAGAAAAACAAGGAGCACAAAATTTGAAATGCAAGAACGTCCAATGCTTTTATTAATGATATATGAAAATGACACACATAAAGCCCTCACAAATGAAGCCACAGTGCCCCAGGTAAGACACCGGGCCATAAAGTTTAAAACATTGTCTGTTACATATTCAAAACAAAAAGTTTCATTACTGGGTGATAACTGAAACGGGCATAGAATCCTTCGTTATCCAGTTGCATAATCCACCATTGGCAGTCGGGTAGATCCAACTGTCGATATCAAACTCTTCATCATCGTCATCTCTGATAGCATTCACCCCTGCATCTTATTTAGGCTTCTCTGGTGCTCCAAACTCGATCTCCTTCGCATCGATCAAGTCTTGTACCTTGTTTTTCAAAACCCAGCAATCGTCTGTATTATGCCCCGGGCTATCAGAGTGAAAAGCACAGCGGGCATTAGGGTTGTACTTTGGTGACGTTGTATTTGGATTCTTCGGGGCTTCCTTTAGAATCAACAGATTGGTCTTCAGCAATTGTGGAAGAATCTGAGATAAGGTCATGCTGAGACAGGTGAATTGCCTTCGAGGTCTCTCGTCCTTTTGTTGATTGTTGTACTGAGGAGCGCCAGCAGGTTTTGAAATAACAACCGCATTAATAGTTTGGCAATGTTCAGGTCTATTCTGTCTTTTCGAACTATAGACAGCACTGGACTCTTTCTTAAAGGGCTTCTTCTTGGTGCTCGATGAGAAACCCTTATGTATCTTACCAGCCTTAATACCAGCCTCAATCCTCTCACTGGTCAAAATAAGCTCTGTAAACCCAAACAAAGAGCTTCCAATTAGGTGGTTGAAAAATGGACCAGACAGGGTCCCCAGAAACATATCCACAAGCTCCCGATCAGCCAAGGGTGGTTTTACTCTTCCGGAGAGGTCCCTCTACTTTTGAGTATAATCTTTGAATCCTTCACCCATTCCCATTGACATGCCCTGGAGTTGGGTACGTGTAGGAGCAAGGTCGGAGTTGTACTGATACTTCCTGTAGAATGCAGTAGCCAAATCTTCCCAACTGCGAATACTGGCTCCGTCCAACTGATAGAACCACTCAAGCTGAGTCCCTGAGAGACTGTCTTGAAATAAATGGATCCATAGGTTCTTATCAGTGGTGTACGGCTGAATCTTCCTCACATATGACCGGAGGTGCAGCTTCGGACAAGAAACTCCGTCATACTTAGCAAAAGATGGTGCCTTGAATTTTTAGGGAATTACCACCCTAAATGATAGACCCAGATCACAAAAGTCCAGACCAGGCAACTTCTGAACTTCCATAGCACTCAACCAGTCTTCCAGTTGTTTGTATCTATCCTCAGCAGGAGGATATTGGTATTCAACGAAGTCTGTCTCATTTTCGGAAACCACAGGGCTAGGAGCCCTCCTTTCCTCTTGGCTATCTTTCCCTCTAGATGAGGTGGTCAAATCAACTTCATTCTGTAGCCTGTTTCCAAACCTGGGACCAGTGTTGAACAGGATGGTCCTCTTCTTCTTCTTCTTCTCTTTCAGAATCAGGGTCTTCAGGTCTTGCTGAACCTTAGCTAGATTCATGAACAGCTCTTGAAATTGGGCATTCTGGGCCTGGAGGGCCTTGATGGCTTGCTCAGTTGAAGGTTCAGCAGACATGATGAGTGCTGAAATAAATAGCGAAGAAGATAAGAGACCTGTAAGGGGTACCTGTTTATGAAGTGCATGGGATGAAATGCGTATGATTATGATTTCAAAGACAATCGAGAGATTCAAATTTGTAAACCAAAAAGGAAACACACTTTATTAGATAAACTTTGGAATTCAAATTGTTCAACAAATTGCCCTTAGGGCGTTACAAGAATGGAAATACTGGAAATTAAATAAAAACTGGAAAGGAAATCATCAAAGGTCAATCAACGCTCACATGGTCTCTTCTTATAAGTGCGGACATAGTCGTTGAGAATCCGCTCGTTCTCCAACTTCCTAGTCAACTTCTGGATCTTCTGCTCTTGCTCGTTGAACTTCTCTCGGTAAGAATTCCGTTCTTCCCTCAGCTGCATCCAAGACCTTTTCAGTGCCCCAATGTCAGTGGGCATATAAGGATGGAGAATGGTTGGAAGAACTCCTTCTTCATTAGCAACTTCAAGAGTGACAGGTCGGACGGCTTCATATGGCATACCTAGCTTTTGGGCACGGATACAGACCCATCTGAGATATGGCTCCATCGGAAGTGAAGTTTTTGGGCCTAGCTCATGTGGATCAGATTGATGAACTATATCCCAAGCCCTTATGAATCTGCGGCGTAGCTCGTCGCCATCCCCTTGAAAATCAAAGATGATATGAGGCATTAGCATCTCATGAGGTCCTTCTCTTCTAGCACGCCCAAAATGACGTAAGGCTAAGCATGGATTGTAAGAAATTCCTCCATGGGTTCCTAACAGTGGAACATTGGGGTATTCCCCATAACGATCAATGATAGTCACCTCGTCCATACCCTTGAGAGTCCAGATAATGTCATTATGCGAGAGAGACATCACTCTATAAGCCCAGCCCATTCCTTCTTTATTCTTCAGCACTGATTTGGGAAGGTGCGAAATAAACCACCTTGCCAATAAGGGAGCACAACACATCAAGGTCCCCCGCTTTCGGACAGTACGAGCATAGAGCTGATGAAGAATGTCGCCCAAGAGAGTGGGTACCGGATTCCGAGAGATGAAGATCTTTATCGCGTTAACATCAACAAAGGAGTCAGAGTTTGGAAACAATACTAAGCCATATATCAGAAGGGCCAGAATATCCTCGAACGCCTTGAAGTCTAGACTATCCCAGAAATAGTTAGCCTTACCAACCAAGAACTTAGTCAGAAAGCCCTTTGCTCCACTTCTAGTCTCCCAATTAGCCATTACCTCCTCTTTTGTCAAATGAAAGGCTGCAGCAATCTCTTCGGGCCTAAGAATCTTCTCCCAACCAGTAAACGGGGTCTGCTCCAGAATAGAGATACCGAGCAGCTCAGAGAACTCTTCTAAGGTGGGAACCAGCTGATAATCTTGAAAAGTAAAACAATGGTACAGCGGATCATAGAATTGGACTAGGACACTCATCATCTACTCGTCCAATTTGGAGGTGACCAAACTGAGAAGATAACCATGTCTTCTGAGGAAAGAAGTAGTATCAGGCATCTTTGCAAGCAAATCTTTAAGCAAGATGGGAACCTGGACAAAGTTGATCCGGATGGTATTCCTACGCATGGGCATCATGATGACCTACAAAACAGAACAAAGATGAATCCCTCCTGTCTTTGAAATAGGTTAGTCCAATGCAAGATGTATGCAATGTTATGATGTTATGATGTCATGATAAAGGCACACCACAAGTATCCACAAACAGCAAACATGGTAAGGGCACCCAAGTCACACAGAGAACCCTTAGATTTCAGGCTAGCAAGGAGCTTAGGTACTACCCTCTTTCAGTTCAGTTGGTTTAAACCTGTCCTAAAAATAGTAACTGGGTTCTAGAGGATCTCAATATCACTGACTACCCTCAATCGGTCATAATTCCAGTTTAGCAACCTTTTCTTGCGGCCGGAATCATCGCGAGAGTTTAGTCTCAATGAGTGTAGCATACTGCTACTGTTCTATGGCCAAGTTGGTCAATTTAAAGGTTCTAAGGTCAGTTGGTGCTTAATGACCCCTTAGATGATCCATATTCTCCTCGTTCCAACACAAGGGATATCGGTACAATCTAAAGTGTCACACCAATGTAGCTACTGCTTTAACCGTATTGGTCTATGCCGTACAGTTCCCTCACAGTTTATTGCTACTTACCTAAAGGGTACCCCCAGATCCGGGTTAGGACCTATAGAAAATCCGATACAAGCCCACAAATATAAACCATACAAAGCATACAATTGAAAACACAATGATCTAATCCTAAGGTACACCTCACTTATTGAATCCCTAGCAGAGTCGCCAGTTCTGTGATACGGTGGGAAGAGAACTAACTGTTTTTGGAATGCTGGTTCGCGTTTTGCGTTTGTTTTTGCAAAATGTCGCAGTAAGCAAGAGTCGCCACCGTCTTTTATTTTATCCAACAAGGAAAGGAAAAAAGCACAGAAAAATTCCTTTTTCGAGATGTTTCACGGGTTCGGGAGGTAGATTATAGAAAGGGAATGTGTTAGCACCCTTTCTATCCGTGGTTATCCACGGGCTCTTAAGTACTTGCTCAAAGTGTTTTCAAAAAATTTCTTTGTGTTTGTGGGTTTGAAAGAAGTTTTTGTTTGAAAGGAGTGTAAGTGCGAAAAGTTTTGTTCTGTTTTAAAAGGAGCAAGTACTTAAGAACCATCTACCTACTCGAAAAAGGAATTAAATTGTGCAAATGTCCTTTAGACAATGCTATCCCACTATTGATGAGTAGGTAGCGTCGTCGTTGGAGTTTAAGGGTCAATTCGATTAAGGGACGTGTGGTCACTAAAGCAATGTTAGGACGCCTTAGAGGTAACCCTAATGTCTTAGATCATTTTATCCAAGGCACCCGTTTCGAGGCAACTATGATCTTTGGACAAGAGGACGACCTCTAAAACTTCCTATACTCAATGACCACTTTCGAAGGCAACCAAGTGAGGTGTACCCTAAGAGTGCGCATGTGCGAGTGTATTGTTTCGGTTAATTTTATCCTTTTACATGTCATGGGTGAGCTATGTTGATTTTAAGTTCATACATTTGATCTTGTCATGCATTCCCTATTATCAAACATCTAACAGTTAATAGTTGCGGAATTTAAATTGCGGAAATTAAATCTAAACTATTACAAGGCGTCGGGTATTTACATCGCCAAAAACAAACCCTTGAATTTAAATTGCGGAAAATAAAGGAAAGCAATAAAATAATTTAAGTCCTATTTAAAGCTATTACATACCGGAAGCAAGTACAATAATATGAAAATATGGATCGCGTGCGAGAAAATTAAATCGGCGTATTTTTTAGGGTTTTGACCCTTTTTATTATTAAAGAAAAGATTTTTGTTGTTTTTGAATTAACTGGAATTGAACCTAAGCTAATTATTAATTAATTAATAAAAAAAGATATTTTTGGATTTTTTTTATATTTAAGTAAATAAAATAAATTTGGTCAAAATTATTAAAACCTAACATTCTACATTAATTTTAATTATTGCAAAAATATTGAAATTATACCTAATTAAAGCTAAATCAATTAAATTAATTTATTTACAAAAATAAAAGTGATGAAATTAATTTTAATAAATAAAATATTTTTTGTGTTTTCTGATTTTATGAGGAAAAATTATTAATTGGTTAATGATTAATAATAAATAATAACAATAAAACAAATAAATAAATATAATGAAAAGAAAAATAAACCAAGGGGGGTGTTGGGCCCAAGAGGAGGTGAAATCAGCATTTTCCAGGCCCAATACGCTGGAAGCCTGGTTGACCTTTGCAATTCTCATGGCACGTTGACTAGGGTGTAGGATGGATGTTCAATCTTGACCTTTTGATTTGGCCTGGAGGCCATCTGGCGCCTGGAGATTTGAGGAGTATGGTGTGCTACGCTTGTTGAAATGCATTGGAATATCTGAAACAAAATAACACAAAGTTTTTGGGGGACCTGGGATTCAAACCCAGGTCCCATTGGATTCTACACAACACGCTTGCCAACTCAACAAACGCACTCAACTGTTATAATATTAGAAATCAAATATAATATGGAAAACACAAATAAATGCCAGCAAACAAAAAAATACGGCGCGAGATTTGAACGGGCCAATTGGGAAGGGACGCGTCATCGTCTTCCCCAAAGAAACCTGGTTATTTTTCCTGCGGATTAGAATCCATAACAAAATATGTGGATTCACCTAAAACGAATCCTAGGCCATAAAAATGCAAACCAAAATCATGGACATGTTCGTCTCTTCCTCCTGAGCACGTCTATACCCATTATTTGTCCTAATTTTTCCTGCAAAGCAAACGCCTAAAAATAAGAAACGAAAAACCTAGGTTCGGGTATTACATTACGGGCCATAAAAACGAAATCAAATATTGCAGAACGCTTAGAAATCACACAAGGATCATAACCATGCCAATAGTTTGTCAAAAAAATGCAAGAATGAGAGGTTGCAGTTCCGTGCACATGGGTATGTTCAAGGAGACTTAAAGTGCAATTTAGGGAGGGAGAGGGCTCGATTCTGATTGCTTTAGCCTTAATGGATGTCCAGCAAGAAGATAGTGTGGAGGTTTTGCCCTAAATCGGCCTCTAACCAAGATTTCAGTTTCCCACTATTTCAAGCTTTGTCAAGTTTTGGTTTTGTGATTTTTGCAGCCTTCAGCTCCTCTATTTCGTGCCTTTGGATTGTATAAGTATCAAGGAATGAATTAGGTCAGGTTTTGGGCTTTGAATCCTTGTCAACCAATGCTTGAAGATATGATTTTATTCTCCATTGAAAAAGCTTCCAAATTTGTCAAAAACTAATATTTTGTGCATGATATGGCTTGATTCGAGTTTGATCTTGTCCATGATGATAATAAAGACCTGTATCACTCAAAAAGATACCAAGTGATTAAGATTTGGATTTTATTTGGATTTAAATTGATTAAAAATGAATTAATTCAATAAAAATCAAATAAAATAGAAAAAATAATGAATGGACATAAAACTGAATATAGGACACGTGTGTGGTGTGACAAGATCAAATCAAGTGGAAAAAAGTGGGCCCATTTGACAAAATTTGAAGTTTTGGGGATAGTTGACTTTTGGCAATTTTTGAAAAATGCCCAACTTCAACAATGCATAACTTCTTCAATTTTGAACCTTTGTAGGTGTTCTTGGACTTTTTAGAAACCTTGAGATGTCTATAACCAACCCGTTTGGTCTAATCTCATTTTGATATTTCATTCTCAAGTTATAAGTTTTGGAAAAAAAGGTGTTTTTGTTGACTTTCAAAAATGACCTATAATGTCCAAATATGTAACTTTTTGTGAGTGCATTTATTGATTTTGAGGTGTGAAGATGGATTGTAGGAAATTGCATCCTCTTCAAAATGAGATTTGGATGGGTCATTTCTCATAAAGTATGAGAAAGTTATGCTTGGTCAAAGTTGAGTTGACTTTTCCTACAAAACCCTAATTTAGCAACTTTTGAATCTTGATGAATCTTGAGAAATCCTTGATGAATCATGATCAACCCTTGATAAAATGATGAATTATCCTTCAAAATGAGAATTTTGACAAAAAATCTTGAGGTTTGACTATTTGTAGGTCACAATTGACTTTTGCCCTAACACAGTCGATTTTTGGACCTCTTGAGCAATTGACTGACCAAACTTCCTCTGCAAGGCTTGAAATTTGACATGGATGAACTTGAGAACATATTATGACATTGGGGAGAATTTGAAGTCATTTTGATGTAAGGACCTTGGTGCAACACAAAACCCTAATTTGAGATTGACTGCCTTAGGAGATGATTTGACTGTCCAACTCTTGAGCAATCTTGAGCAACTTGGAGATTATTCTTGAAATGTCTTGAGAAATATGGGAGGGAAAATTTTGGGTTACAACACATAGTGTCGAAATTATATGTGTCGAAGGTTTTAGAGGTGGATCAAAGCAGGTTGCTCGAAGAAGCCATTTCCCAGTCGAAGCTTGGGGATCGAAGCAATCTTGCTCTTTTTTGACTTGTCAATATCTTCCAACCACTCCTTTTAATCATCCATGTGGTTCGAACAGCCTGAACCATATTTTGAATTCGACATGGTTATCTGCAACTGCACACCTTTTCTTTTATCTCCTTTGCCCTTTTGACAGTTTCCTCTTCCTCCTTTCGAGGATTCAGAAGTTCCATCTTTGAGCTGATGCTTGAGATCCCAATATAATCCATGGAAACTATATGGGGCATTAAAAGTCCAATTGTACTTGTGTAAACTCAAACCCTAGTTTTGAGTCATCGGTGTTTGAGGATGTATCTTGAGTTGATCAAACCTTGTGCAGTCTTGAATCAATGGAGATGTTGTGAGAGAATTCTTGAGAAACTGAGAGGGAAAATTTTGGGGTACAATAGCTGCCCCTGTTCAATCTTCTTAAACCTGAAAAGCGATGATGGCACATCGTCATTCGTAGCTTGAAGGTAGAAGATGATTGAACACTAGAGTGCCCATAAATTTGCACTCGACCATGTGTTAGTTGATTGTGTGTGGAATGGGCTTAAAGATGCCATTTGGAGAGATGATGGAGAGTTGTGGGACATGGGCTTATAGATGCCATCCAAAGGTGATTGTTGATAGAAATTAGACTAAGTCTAAGCTTGACTATAACTGGGAGAAGTATCAGAATAAATCTTTGGTCGATTTAATTCTGAATGACATGCTGGAATGGACTCGCGTTAAGCCGTGTTTAGAAATGTATTAGAAGGAATTCGTGTAAGACTGCTTCAGGTTAAATCCGTGTGGGACTATATCTAGAAATTCATGAAAAGGAACATGTGTAGGGCTGCTTCAGGATGAGTCCGTGTGAAACTTTATCTGGAAATGTATGAGAATGAGCTTGGGTAGGGCTGCTTTGAGATGAGTTCGTGTGAAACTTCATCTGGAAATGTATGAGAAGAAATCTGTGTAAGATTGCTTCGGGATGAGTCCGTGTGAAACTGCATCTGGAAATGTATGAGAAGAGATTTGTGTAAGATTGCTTCAGGATGAGTCTGTGTGAAACTGCATCTAGAAATATATGAGAAGGAGCCTGGGTAGGGCTGCTTCAGGATGAGTCCGTGTGAAACTTCATCTGGAAATGTATGAGAAGAAATCTGTGTAAGATTGCTTCGGGATGAGTCCGTGTGAAACTGCATCTGGAAATGTATGAGAGTAAGCTTGGGTAAGGCTGCTTCGGGATGAGTTCATGTGAAACTACATCTGGAGATGTATGAGAAGGAGCCTGGGTAGGACTGCTTCAGGATGAGTCCGTGTGAAACTTCATCTGGAAATATATGAGAAGGAGCCTGGGTAGGGCTGCTTCGGGATGAGTCCGTGTGAAACTGCATCTAAAAATTTATGAGAAAGAGCCTGGGTAGGGTTGCTTCGGGATGAGTCCGTGTGAAACTGTATCTGGAAATGTATGAGAATGAGCATGGGTAGGGCTGCTTCAGGATGAGTATGTGAAACTGTGTCTGGAGATGTATGAGAAGGAGCCTGGGTAGGGCTGCTTCGAGATGAGTCCGTGTGAAACTTCATCTGGAAATATATGAGAAGGAGCCTGGGCAGGGCTGCTTTGGGATGAGTCCGTGTGAAACTTCATCTGGAAATATATGAGAAGGAGCCTGGGTAATACTGCTTCGGGATGAGTCCGCGTGAAACTGCATCTGAAAATTTATGAGAAAGAACCTGGGTATGGCCGCTTCGGGATGAGTTCGTGTGAAACTTCATCTAGAAATATATGAGAAGGAGCCTGGGTAGGGCTGCTTCGGGATGAGTCCGTGTGAAACTGCATCTGGAAATTATGAGAGGGAACCTGGGTAGGGTTGCTTCCGAATGAGCCCGTGCAAAGTTGCATCTGGAACTTAGAAGGAACCCGTGTAAGATTTCTTCATGATGAGCCCGTGTGAAGCTGCATCTGGAAATACATGAGAAGGAGCCTGTGTAGGGCTTCTTCAGGATGAGTCTGTGTGAAACTTTATCAAGAAATTAGAAGGAACCCGTGTAAGATTACTTCATGATGAGCCCGTGTAAAGCTGCATCTGGAATTTAGAAGGAACCTGTGTTAGATTGTTTCATGATGAGCCAGTGTGAAGCTGCATCTGGAAATTAGAAGGAACCCGTGTAAGATTGCTTCAGTTGGTCGTGTAGATAGTTGCTCTGTCTTGTTTCAGGAACTAATCTTGGACTTGTTGAAAATTGTTGATGATAATTATATGTTGATTGTTCTTTCCTGAATAGGTAAAGAGTTAATTTTATGCAATGTCATGAGGTGTGGAATGCATTACGTAATGATGCTCTCAAAAATGAGGTTGTGCTATATGCGCTTCGTATGCATATGATATGATGTATGAAATGTGAAATGCTATTGAAGTGCATATTTGTCTGGGAAAATAAATCCTTGATAAATGTTGGTGAGCCTTGGGAAATTAAATCTCGAACTGCTGCTGGGGATGAAGAGTATTCACCTCTCCAGCCCTTGTTTTAGAATGTTTCCGCTGGGGATTCCTATTATGTTGTTTGAGGAGAACTCCGCTGAGGAGTGTTGACTTTACTTGAAGGAAACTCCATGGAGAGTGTTGATTTTAGCTTGAGGGAAGAGTTCAGGAGTTCTAGTTGTCCGTTGCTCTAGTGGGGAATTACCTCTTGAAAGTTAGTTTGTTATCTGGTCGAATTCCAGGTTTCACACCAACTTACTAGGGATAAGGAAGTTAACTGTTATCTGATCGGATCCCAGACTTTACAGCAACTCACTGGGGATAATGGCAAACTCTACTAGGGAAGAGGAGTTTTGTTAGTGATTTGAAGAAGTTAAACTATTATCTGGTTGGGTCCAGGTTTCGTAGTAACTCGAACGATTATCTGGTCGGGTCCAGGTTTCAACAATTTTGATCTTGAGGTTAACTGGCATCTGGTTGGGTCCAGGTTTTAGCAATTGAAAAAGTTAAACTCTTATCTGGTTGTGTCCAGGCTTTAGTAACTTTTGGGATAGTAATAACTCCATTCGGATATCAATGACTCTACCGGGGATTAAAGGGTTTTGTCTGTTGATTTGTATTGGTCTGGGATATTTGTAGTTTGTTGGGGAAATAAACCCATTTGACAATCTGCTTAGGAGGTGTTTTCTTTTGGCAGAACTCCTAAAGGATTCTTCTTAAGACTAATTCAGCTGGGGATAAGTTTTCCTGAGATTGAAACTCTGGTTGGGGATTGCATGGATCCAACTTTGTGGGGATATCCATGAATTTGGCCTTGTGGGGTTTGTACCCTTATCCGTGAAGATTATTCTGTGGGGATAACCTTATAGAGGTGGCTCTGGTGATTTCACCGGGGATCACCTTATGAAAGGGACTTTGGGGATTTGTCACTATTCATAGCGTTGTCAGAAAATGTATGCTTGGTCGTACGTGACCCTTTGCTAGAATTCATGTTCCATGCCCCAAGTAATTCAGATGCAGACCTGCCCCTGGCTATTCAGGACTTTATGAGAGATTTGTTGGAATTTTGACTTGATTGCCACTGATGAGTTAGGCAATAACATGTCATTCCCCCTTGGTTATGGAGAGTTTGTCATTGGAAGTGTTTTTCCATTTGAAGTGATTCTGTTTCTTGAGAGGATTTCCGTTCATTGGATATTCGTCATGTGAATTTCTCTGTTGTCTAACAAATAGCTATATGCAAACAGCGGTATTCAAAATAATTCAAAGTTTATGTTTATCTTGAAGTTTTGAAAATGTATTTTTAGCAGATAAAAGAATTTTGTAAGAATATGAATTCAACTCGGGATTTACAATAAGCCTTACAGAAGTCAGGATACCTTTTGTAACAGTATGCTTTTGAGCTAACCCATGCTTCAATTAGGACTTTTAAAGGGTTGTAGTGTGGCCAGGTTCACGGTTTAAGAAACAAAGAATAAGGCTCAAAGTGTGTTTGTACCCAACCCGCTCTCTATGATGTTCTCCAGTCCTATGCTCAGTTAATTGTGCGTTTTGGATTCCAATTGAGTCTGGAATGACGTTTTGGTGATGGTTCGGACAAGTTAAGTTTGTTAGAGAAGGCAATCATTTTGTAACATTTTTATGTTGTTGAGGATTTGTAGCGACCTCCTTTTTAATTTATTGTCCCTATTTTTTGCCTGACTATTTTTGAGATTATAGTCAGCGAGATGCCCTAGTTTTTCTTAATTCTCCTTCATAGTTTTTGAATCAGTGGGCTTTTCTTTTGAGAGATAACGACTACCTATTTTACAGGGAACCATCACCATCTTTTGATTCAGAAGGACGTTTTTCATTGTGTATGAAGTGAAAGCTTGTGACTGAACACGCATTTGAATTAACTGAGAAACTAACCATGCCCCAGGTTTTGATTAAAGGTTTCAATTTGTGTGAAAAACAAAACTCCTACTTCTTTGGCTCAAAGGGATTGACTAGGGATCATCTTCCTTATAACTCCAGTGTTTAGCGATTGAAAGAACGTATGTACATCGTCAGCAAGGTCTGTCCAAAAGCATATTGTATGAGATTATGGTATTGTTTTCGTCATCCTCCCTCTAAAGGCTTACAAATTTTAACGAGAGTCGAATATCGCAAAAAAGGGATAAAAACATAGTTTAAATATAGTGAAAACAAATGGATTAATTCAAGACAAACATATGCAATGCATTAATGAAAGTAACCAATGTCTGACATAAAGATAAGTATTTAAACAAACAAAGAAATTACAATTGAAAATTCAAAATGAACTGGATGCTCAATGATTTGGCATGGGAGCAGTGATCACGTTGGGAGTCTCAGGAGGGCCGAATTCAATATCCTTGGCATCAATCATATTTTGAATCTTGTATTTCAGCGCCCAACAATCGTTAGTTCATGCCCAGGACTTCCGGAATGATAAGCACATATTGCATCGGGATTGTAGTTAGGTGAAGAAGTTTTAGGGTTTGGATGAGGTCCTAAAAACGTAATCAGATTCATCCCCAACATGTGTTGCAATGCTTGAGATAATGGCATGTTGATTTTGGTAAACTATCTCTTGAGCTCATCTTGCCTTCATTGATTTCCCCATTGTTGTTGTCGCACTGATGCAGGACTAGAGATCAGGACTGCCCCCACATATTGGTCGTGGTTACTCTTGTTACAACCCTTTTGGCCGTACATAGCATTGGACTCTTTCTTCCCATTGTACGGTTTCTTCTGAGTATCGAAGGATGTAGCCCCTTGGATCTTTCCGCTTCTGATTCCATTTTAAACTTGTTCCTCGGTTAGAATTAGCTCGATGAACCCGGTCGAGGAGCTTCCAGTTAGGTGATTAAAGAAAGGTCCTGTCAAAGTTCCCATAAAGATATTAACCAGCTCCCTGTCAGTTAAGGGTGACTGCACCCTTCCAGCCAGGTCTCTCCACTTTTGGGCATACTCTTTAAATCCTTCATTTGAACCCATGGTCATATTCTGCAACTGCGCACGAGTTGGTGCAAGATCAGCGTTGTATTGGTACTACTTGTAGAAAGAAGAAGCTAGATCCTCCCAGGTGTGGATATCGGTCCCTTCCAATTGGAAAAACCACTCCAACTGCGTCCCAGATAAACTCTCTTGGAAAAAGTGCACCCATAATTTCATATCAACGGTGTGCAGCTGAATCTTACGGACATAGGATTTTAGATGAAGTTTCGGACAGGAGACCCCATCATACTTGGAAAAAGCAGGAATCTTGAATTTATGGGGAATGACCACCCGAGGAATCAAACCTAAGTCTCCAAAGTTCAATCCAGGTACAACTTGGATTTCCACAGCTTTTAGTCTGTCTTCAAGTTGTTTGTATTTGTCGTCAACCGGCGGGTACTTCTCCTCATAATAGTCTTCATCTTCAGTAGCTTGGTTATCCCTAGCTCTAGTGCTTCTAGCTTCCTCTTCTTGATTGTCTTCTTCCTCATAAGAAGCATCTTCTTTTTGAGCTAGTTGGGAAGGCCCCTTGAACCTTCTTCCCATATTGAGGATGATAACCTTCTTCTTAGTCTTCTTCTTGCTCCCTTTGGTGAAGAGTGCTTTCAGATCTTCCTGCCCCTTGGCTAAGTTCAGGAGCACTTGTTGGAATTGGGCATTCTGAGCTTAGAGATCTTTAACTGTTTGTTCTAGAGCCATTTTCTTACTGAAATAAACAGCGAGAAAAATGAGAAACCTGTCTTGAGAATAACTGTTATGTAATGACATGTATGATACGTAAAACCGCAATGTTTTCAAGGATCTCGCGGGGTAAACACAAGAAGATGTTAGGAGTTGAACTTTGATCACAGCTTTGATAGGAGAACTTTGTATCATTGGATGTCCTTCCACGAGAATCAAGCTCACCATGTCAAATGGGTCATAGCCCTTGACTCAAGTTATCATGCTTTAGTCTTTGACAGCGTTTGGTTAGAGGAGAATAAATCCTCTTGCTCCTTGATAGACGTCTGGTTCATCATGACCCTGCATTACAGACCCTTGAGATCCTTGAAATGGTTATTTGAAAATGTTGTGGTATGATGTCATGATGTTATGTACAAGTAAACATATACACACAAATCAAATAAGTCGTTATGTACAAATAATCATATACACACAAAGAAGACAAGTCCTTAGGTTTAGGCTTGCATGGAGTCATAGGTAAGTACCCTCTTGAAGCTTAGTTGGTTCAACCTATCCTAGAAAGTAATCGGGTTCTAGAGGATCTCAATATCATTGATCTTTCTTCATCGGGCATTGTTTCAGCACAAGCCTCTTTATTAGCGTCCGAAATATCCCGAAAGTCTGGTCTCAATAAGCGTAGTATCGAGTATCAACCAACTTCAGACTACACCAAATCCGGATATCTCACTACTTCCTAATGGCCAAGTTGTTCAATTAAAGGTTCTAAGGTCAGTTATTGCTTCATGACACCATACAATGGCCCCGTATTCTCCTTGACTAAACTCAAGGGCTACCGGTACCAACAAATGTGTCACACTAATGTAGCCACCGCTTCAACCATGTCAGTATACCCCGCACAATTTCCATGATCTATTGCTACTTACCTAATGGTGTTCTCCGATCCGGGTAGACGATCAAAACAAACCCAAACAAAAGCCCAAAATGTAAAGCAAACAAATCAAACAATAAAAGCAATTAAATATGATCTAGCTCTAAGGTAACCCCACTTTTAAGGATCATCCCCAGTAGAGTCGATAACTCTGTAATACAGTTAGAGAACTGACTTGGTTGTTTTGCGTTTTATCGCAATTGTTGCGGATAGCAAGAGTTGCCACCGACTTTTCTTTTATCCAATAAAGGAAAGGGTGAAAAGAACAGGAAAGACCTTTGAGATATTTTCTTGAGTTCGAGGGGTAGGTTATGAAAAGGGAAGGTGCTAGAACCCTATTCATCCGTAGGTATCTACGGGCTCTTAGTTGCTTTCTAGATCATCTTAAAAGTGCTTTATTTGAAAATATGTTTGTGATGGGTGCAAGTTTGAAAATATTTTTAAAACGCCTTTGTTTCCGAAAACTTTGTAATGATTCTCGTCTCTATAAGAATGTATACAAATTGTTGGTTTTGAAAATAGTTCAAAGAAATGTTTGTTTTTGAAGATGTTTTGAAAGTGTAAGTGTGGAAATAGTTTTAGTTTGTGAGCAAGCAACTGCGAGCGTCCTACCTACTCAAAAGGTCTATGTTATTTTCCTCCTCCTTTAGATGTTGCTATCTTACCATTGATTTGGTAAGAAACCCTATCGTTGGATGTGAAGGGACAGGCGTGGGTCATCGTATAGTCATGAATGGAAATATTGTGAGATATCTTAGCATTTATCTTAAGGGACTAAGATCATTTGTAAGGCAACATTCGTAGCATCATCGAGGGACTATGATCTTGTATTTTGATTATTTTTTCTAAGATGGCTCATATGTACATCATGACTATTTTTCTCAAGGAAACAAGTGGAGTTAACCCTAGAGGTGTAAGTTTGCAAGTGTTTATTTTTCATGAATTGTCTTGTCTTGGATTAGGATTTTCTAAGGTTGTTTTTTTATCTTGCCATACACACCCTAATTACTAACATTTATGAAAGCGATAAAATTGCGGAAAATAAACGTTATACGCTATTACATCATTTGGGGGATGGGGGATACAAATGTATAAATGGGGATTGCAAGAAATTAAACCTAATTATCTATTACAAACCATATTGAATAGCTATGAAGTAAATATATGAAATATTTTTAAAACAGCACAAAAGAGAGAGAGAGAGAGAGAGAGAGAGAGAGAGAGAGAGAGAGAGAAAAACAAATCTTTCGACATCAGGTGTCGAAGCATGTGTCAAAGCATGCTTATATGCATCGACACATATCCTTCTTTCGACCCTTTAATTACCAAATCTAAGCATAATGTTATGTGTCGAATCACACACCCTTTTTCCCTTCTGTTTGGGCATGTAAAGCAGTATGTGTTGAAGCCTAAGACTTTGTGTCGAATCATGCTGTAATTTTTTCACTCAAACATTGTTTTATGGTCTGTACAGATTAGTTCTTAACATATAATTGACAAGAGAGGATGAAAAAAAAGGTTATCTTCAAAGGCAATGGTTATTACATATTATCTTCGAAGATGAATGGTTAATGATGCTTGAAATGAAGGGTTTAAAGTCAAGAAAGCTTATCTTGAAGCTGGAATTTGTGTTTCGAACATGAGTTGCTACCTTGAATGTTATTGAGTTTTAAATAAAGAACAGAGGTGTTGCTTTTGTTTTGGTTATGGGTTTAAGAGTGTTTTAAGCCTTCAACATTTGTGTTCCTTCCTCTCTCTTTTTTCCTTTTCTTCTCCTTTTTCCTTGCCAAAAGCCCCCTTTGTGTGTTGTGAAACAGCTTATTTGTAGGAGAGTCTTGCTGGGGTTTTGGGGGGAAAAAAAATAAAATTTGAACTGTTTGGGTATGCTCTTTTCCATAGCTTTTGAGGTGTAGCTCTTATATTCTAATTTGGTGCAAATATGGGACTGAGATAATGCAGGCTTGGACTGGCTTAAGAGCAGCATAGCATGACTGTTTTGCATCAGTTTTGGAGTGTTGTGGCAGCTTGGTGCAAGGTTGTTTCATAGCAGTATAGCAGACTATTTTTTGACATGGTTTTAGGTTGCTATGTGGACAGTACAACAAGCTTGGGCTTGGCAGCATATAGGACTTTTTTCAGCAGTAGTCTGGACAGCATTGTTTGTAGCATGGCACTAGTTTAGTTTTGATCAGTGTTCTTCAAAATTTTGCCTTCAACTTGATTCCTTCTACAAAGATCTTGAATCTCTGTAGAACTTTGATCTTTTCCTTACTCTGGTTTTCGACAAGCATCTTGAATCTCTTAAAGATGTCAAATACTTCATCCTTTCGTTTTGATCACATAGATCCACAACCATCTACCAAACTCATCAACAGACAAAATAATATTTGTTTCCACCAATTGTATGTCCTTCGAATGGACCATATTCATCTAAATGTACCACTTACTTCCTCCTTTCATTTTGATCGCATAGATCCACAACCTTCGACCAAACTCATCAACAGATAAAACAATATTTGTTTCCATAAATTGTATATTCTTCGAATGGACCACATTCATCTGAATGTACCACTTACTTCGTTGTTTCATTTTGATCACATAGATCCACAACCTTCGACCAAACTCATCAACTGACAAAACAATATTTTTTCCACCAATTGTGTGTTCTTCTAATGGACCACATGCATCTGAATGTACCATTTACTTCGTCCTTTAGTTTAATCACGTAGATCTACAACCTTCGACCAAACTCATCAATAGACAAAACAATATTTGTTTCCACAAATTGTATATTCTTCGAATGGACCACATTCATCTGAATGTACCACTTTGAGTATGCAAGATGATCTCATTGGCATAGTCGTAACGAAAGAATTTCTGTATTTCTTTCCTACCAGTAACCATATCTTGAGTAATCAGTTGATTAAGTGGTCGAAAGTTCAAATGTCCAAACCTGAAATGCCACAACCAACTATCCTTGTGGTCGAACAGTTTTCAATCCTTGAACTTTTGTCGAATTGATCATTGTCTTAAATGTCTTGTTTTTCAACAACAGATATTTTAAGACCAAATTGTTCTTGGTGTCGAACAATCTCAAAACTCCATCTTTCATGACAACTGAGAAACTCTTTTCGACTAGTTGTCCAACACTTAGCAAGTTGAACTTCATTCCAGGTACATAGAGCACATCTTTAATCATAACTTTTCCTCCATTACTCATTTGAAAGACTATGTTGTCAGTACCTTCTTCTTGCAATGAACTACTATCAGTATGTTTTTTTGTTAAATTATAATTCATAGTGTCGAAACTATGTGTGTCGAAGGATTTAGAAGTGGATCGAAGCAGGTTGTCGAAGGAAGTAGAATCTTATGGATCGAAGCAAGTATAAAGATAGACTACATGTCAGCTATCAATCTGGCGAAGAACCCAATAGCACATGGTCGAACCAAGCACATAGAAATGAGGTTCCATTATCTCTGAGAGCAGGTAGCAGATGGGAAGATGAATTTGGAACACTGCAGAACTAAGAATCAGATTGCAGATATCATGACGAAGGGAGTGCAAGTCGAAGTATTCATAAGACTAAGGACCATGATGAATATAGATTGTTTAGACACTATGATACGGTGGGAGAACTGACTTGGGTGTTTAGGTTTTATCGCAAATGTTGTGGTTAGCAAGAGTCGCCATCGACTTTTCTTTTATCCAAAAGGAAAGGCTGAAAAGAATAGGAAAGACCTTTGAGATTATTTCTTGAGTTACGGGGGTAGATTATGAAAAGGGAAGGTATTAGCACCATTTTCACCCATAGTTATCTATGGGCTCTTAGTTGCTTGCTAGATCACTTGCTTTTTGTTTGAAAATATGCTTTTGTGTGGTTTTTGAAAGTATTTTGAAAAGGCGCCTTCTTTTAGGCAAACTTTGTAATAGTTCTTGTTCGTAAGAACGTATACAAAGTGTTGAGCTTTTTGAAAATGTTTCATGTTAAGAAAATGTTTTGAAAGTGTTTGGTGTTTGTTTTTGAAAATTAGCAAGGATGTTTAATTTGAAAATGAGCAAGCAACTAGGAACAATCTACCTACTTAAAAGTCTTCTTAATTTCTTCCTTTCCTTTGATATTTCTATCTTACCATTGATTGATAAGAAGCCTTATCTTTGGATATAAAGGGGCGGGCGTGGGTCATCGTATAGTCATGATAGCAATATTGTGAGATATCTTAGCATTTCTCTTTGAGGAACTAAGATCATTTTGAAAGGCAACATTGATAGCATCATCGAGGGACTATGATCTTGTATTTTGATTGCTTTTTGCTAAGATATCACACATGCATAACATGGCCATTTTGTAAGGCAACAAAGTGGAATTACCATGAGGATGCAAGTGTGTTTAATTTTCATGCATTGTTTATCTTGAATTATGGTTTGCTAATTGTTGATTTTAATCTTGCCATACAAACACTAATTACTAGCATTTATATGAAAGCGATGAATTGTAGAAAGTAAATATTCTACATTATTACAATCATTTGGGGGATGGGGTGTACAAATTTACGAATGGGGATTGCAAGAAATTTAAAATCCTAATTATCTATTACAACCATATTGAAATAATGTACAAGAAATGTAAAATGGACTTGTTTAGTTTTTGTTAAGAAAAGAAGTAATTTTGCTTAAGAAAATATTTTGATCTTTTGGTTTTAAAAGAGATAAAACAAAGTATGTGATTATAAAAATATTTTTGGTATTTTGATTATTAAAGATAAAATAAAATAATAAGAGGAAAAGGGGTCAGAATCAGCGCGTGGCTGAAATGAGAGGGAACAACAGATCTGGATGTGATACGCTTGCAAGAAAGAAAATGTTAGTAGTAAAATAGAAGGTCAGAAGTTTTATGTATGGGTATACCAAAGTTCTGAGGTTGCGGGGAATATAGAAGTTCTAATACTACTGGAAAATCAGAAGTTCTGAGTGTTTGAGAGAGTGAGATGATAATGTTGTTGGGTGAGACTATCTAGAAGTTCTGATCTAGGAACATTGTCTGTCAGATAAATGGGTAAAAAATATCAATAAATGAACCTAAAAATATGCTTCTAGGACTAGAACTCAGGATCCTTAGCACTTATGTCTTATACGCACGCTTTCTACCACTGGGTGGATGTACATCCGGTATTAGAAGCAAAAGCGTAAACATATAACACAAAGTAAGTTCTGATGATAAGCTTCATCTCTTTCTCCATGCTAATTAGAACATCTGCAACTTAGCCATTTCTTAACAGAATAGAAAACACAAACATAGCAATTGTGGCAGGTTCCTATCATGGTTTCAGAGACATAAAAAAATATCAAGACTAAATCAAAAACAAGCATGTATATGCTAATCCTAATTTCCTTAAGAAGTTCTGAACTGATATTCTCCCTAATTAGGAAGAAAGTACATGAAACCTCATAATGTGTATAACATCAGAATCAGGATGTCTACATTATATTTTGGCCATGCAAATTTAACAATGCCTAAGTAATATGATGAGAGTTAGCAGGAGCTTACCTTACAGCTGAAAGATGTTCTGTGAGATGGAACCGGGTTCTGACTGTTGTGATGTTCTAATCAACTTCCTCGCGTGCTCAGCTGGTTGGGACAACCTTTAACTTGAGCTATGAATGGCTGGAAAATTCTGGAACAGCCAAGAAGTAAAGTTCTGACTTTTGGAGGTGGAGACTGATGGAGAATGTGTTACAGTCTGCGAACAGAAGTTAAGATAACTTCTAAATGTATATCAGGAGCTGTATGGATGATTTGGTCAAGAAACACTTGAGGGGAATTGGAGTTTGGATGCAAAAATAAAAAACTAGCAGGTTTTGTATTTGTGTTTGTAGTTCTGGGTTCTTGGAATTTTTGGTAATGTTTCAAGGCTTTTTGCTCTTCAAATTTTTAGACCTCCTTACAGTTGTACATGGATTTCAATTTATAGGCAAGGATTTTGTAGCTTGGAGAAATCAAGAGCACAACCATCATTCTAGGGCGCTGACTTGTTCTTGAAGCAAGTTAAACAAGTATGGTGTTTAGCAGCTTTTAGTCGTTCCTAAGCTGGATTTGTAAGCATGAATTAAGGAAAAGTACCCTCAGAGGCAAAATCAAAGCATGGGCCCAGCATACTCTTGTACAAAAGTTTGCTTTTCAAGGACAACAATGGTACTTCTATGCCACACGTGGGGAAATCCTTTGGATAAAAACTCAAAAGTGGTTGTGAGAATTAAACGATGATGAAATTTATCAAACCAGAAATCCTGCAATATGAGACTATGCATCATAGCTTAATTCTGGGTCAGAAGTTCAACATCAGCGCAACAAACATCCAACTTCTGATCTTTGAATCTCTTTGCTCCAGCATGTCCTGAGTGGGTTCTCATACTTTCCAAAAAGTTTATAACACTCTTTGTAAACCCTCTCTGAATTGCTCTTGTAAATTCTGATTGGACCTTCATGAAAATTGATCCAGAAGTTCTAACCAAATCCTGTTTTGGAAAGGTCCAGAATTTACTGAATGTTTCAATTTTAATGACGTGCCTTTGAAGCTGTATAACTTAAAATCCCAGCATTTCTAGAAGAAGTTATGTTCTGTAATGTTTTAGATCTCGTTGAGGTCTACAACTCTTGTTATAGAAATTCTTCCAGAATCAACTCGCATCATGGTGGAAATCTGGCCAAAAGTTCTGAATTTATCATATTTCTTAAACACTTAAAAAAATTCTAAGTATTTAGAATTTTGACTTTTTTAACATAATCTTGACTTTTGATTTTCTTGATGAAACAAGCTTCATACTTTAACATGCCTTGATAAAATATGATTCTTGAAACTCGGTTTTGATCCAAAAGTCAAATTTTGACTTTTCAGTGTGCAATTGACCAATTTGCCCTTATGAATGACTTTCTTGAAAAATTGTGACCCAAGAATTGAAACTTGACAGAAGCAAGCATGAGGGTCCAAGACGATTCTTTGAGAAATGAGAGGGAAAATTTTGGGGTACAACAGCTGCCCCTGTTCAATCTTTTTAAACCTGAAGAGTTAGATTGGCGGATCCGCCATTCGTGACTTAAAGGTGGAAGATGATTGAACACTAGAGTGACCAGAAATTTGCACTCGAAGATGGATTAGGAAAGGGCTTATAGATGCCATTTGGAGGAATGACGGTAAATACTGGAGGAAGTATCAGCACAAATCTTTGGTCGATTTATACTAAAACTTGATCTTTCACCTTTGGGAAAAAAGGGTTAGTTAAATGCAGATGTATGCATGATGTTCACAAGATGTGGTATTATGCTAAATGCATTTTGTATGTATATGCTATGATGTATGAATGTGGGATTTTTCCGGGAAAATAAATCCCTGACTGCTGCTGAGGATTTCTTGGAAACTGAATCTCAGGTTTCAGTGGAGGATGAAGAATATACATATCTTCAAACTTGGTTGAAAGAATACTTCCGTTGGGGAATATCTCTTGAATGCTAGCTGTTATCTGGTCGGATCCAGGCTTCACAACTTGCTGGGGACAAGGAAGTCAACTGCTATCTGGTCGGGTTCCAGGCTTCACGATAACTTACTAGGGAAGGATAAATTAACTGTTATCTGGTCAGATTGCAGGCTTTGCAGAAAATTTCTTGGGGAGAGTGAAGTTAGGTTGTTATCTGGTTGGATTCTCAGCTTCACAACAAACTGCTGGGGACAAGGAAGTTAACTGTTATCTGGTCGGATTCTAGGCTTTATAGTAACTTTCTAGAAAGGATGAAGTTGAACTGATATTTGGTCGGGTCCAGGCTTCATAATAACTTGAAGTGGTAACTACTACCTGGTCGGGTCTAAGCTTCATAGTTTTTTGAAAAGTTATACTATTATCTGGTCGGTTCCAGGCTTCATAGTGTCTTGCTGGCATTGTAGCTAGTTGTTATCTGTTCGGACTCCAGGCTTCATAATAACTTTCTTGAATAGATGATATTGAACTGATATCTTGTCGGATCTAGGCTTTATAGATTTTGAGGTGGACGAAGTTAATTGCTATCTGGTCGGATCTAGGCTTCACAATAAACTTGTCTGAAGAGATAGAGTTGAACTGATATCTGGTCGGGTCCAGGCTTTACATTAACTTGCTTGGAAACTTAGTTGTTATCTGGTCGGATTCCAGGTTTCACAACAAGCTTCTGAGGGGAATTTATATCTGGTCGGATCCAGGCTTCACAATAACTTACTTGAAAAGATGAAGTTGAAAAACTGATATCTGGTCGTATCCAGGCTTCACAGTAACTTGTTGGGGTAGAGGCAAACTCTACTGGGGAAAAGAAGTTAAACCTTGGTATGGTTGAGTCCAGGTTCTTCTATATCTTGAAGAGTTAAACTATTATCTGGTCGGGTCCAGGTTTCATAGTATTTGAAAGTTGTACTATTATTTGGTCGTGTCTAGGCTTCATAGTAGTTTGTTGATTGTACTATCATTTGGTCGGGTCCAGGCTTTATAGTAACTTTTGGAGATAGTAAAGGTTTTGTTGATGACTTCACTGGGGATTAGGGGTTGTGGCCCTATGATTTGCAATAGTTTGAAAGGCAAACTCAAGCTGGAGAGGAAAAACTCAGCTGGGGAAGACATGCTCAGCTGGGGAGGATAGACTAAGCTGGGGAATTTTGTTGTTCCTTGATTGTTGTATGTTGGGGAAATAAACCCTGTTGGGGAAATAAAACCATGTTGATGAGTACTCGATGAACTGATCATGAGGTGAGTTCTTTGAGGAAGAGATCCATAAGGCTTCTTCTTGTAGGGTCAACTTAGTTGGGAAGAGAGTTGTCAAGAGATTGAGACTCTGGTTGGAGATTGGTTTATTGTAGTCGGTCCTTGTAGGGATAATGTTAATGAAATAACTTTGTGGGGATACTCCATATACATTAAAGAGATGCTTGTTACTGCTTAGCAGGACACATGTGTCAAACTGTTTTAATTATGTTCATATGCATATGTTCGTTCAATTTTAGTCATTGGACAAATTTTCACTCAAAACAAAAACAGAAAGTTTGCACTTTAAAGTATATTTGTATTGATATTTTGCCCATGAATAGGAGTTTTTGTAGAAAGAGACGGAGATCCTAGCAAGAGGAAATCGTCGAAAGGAAACAAAATTTAAAAACAAAACAAATAGCCATGTGGAAATGATCTCATTGCATTCCAACTCTACTATTGCCCCCAATGTCTTCGAATGTCCCTTGTTGTTAACAGAAGTTGATTGGATTGATCTTGGACTGTTGGAACTCAGACCTTGGTGATAAAGTTGATTGTTGTGATTCCACGGGACATAGTCATACGCTTTCAATCCCTAAATTTTTCCTGGACCGCCCTTTCAGGTTTTCAGCCCACCAGGGTACCCATTTTTGCCCAAGTCGCCCTTTCAGGTTTTCAGCCCACCAGGGTACCCATTTTTGCCCAAGTCGCCCTTTCGGGTTTTCACCTTGCCGGGTGTACAATCTTTTGCATATATCCCTAATTTTTTCCCAAACCTTTTGGTTTTCCAGGATGCCCTTATTTTTCCTAGGTGTGTCAACCTAGCGGGTCTCTTATGTGTAGTATTTTTTAACTATGTCCACATTTTTCCTAGGTGAAGTCTTTACCATCCATGGTAGTCAGCATCATGGTACCGCCAGAGAACACTCTTTTGACAACAAATGGCCCTTCATAGATGGGAGTCCATTTTCCCCTGGGGTTGCCTTGTGGCAGAATGATGCGCTTTATCACCAAGTCACCAGCTTGATATACTCGAGGCTTGATCTTTTTGTTGAAAGCCTTGATCATACGTTTTTGGTACGTCTGACCATGACAAACAGCAGCCAGTTGTTTTTCGTCAATCAAGTTCAGCTGATCCAATCTCGTCTGAATCCACTCGTCTTCGCCTAGGCCTGCCTCATTCATTATCCTTAGTAAGGGAATCTGAACTTCCACTGGCAGAACAACTTCTATGCTGTAGACTAGAGAAAAGGGAGTTTACCCAGTTGATGTCCTAGCTGAAGTACGGTATCCATGTAGAGAAAACGGTAACACCGCATGCCAGTCCTTATAGGTTACTACCATCTTATGCATAATCTTCTTAATGTTTTTGTTGGCCGATTCGACTGCGCCATCCATTTTAGGTCTATATGGAGGAGAATTGGGATGTTTGATCTTGAACTGAGTATAAAGCTCGGTAATCATAGCATTATTGAGGTTAGTCCCATTGTCGGTGATGATCCTTTCGGGGATGCCATAGCGGCAAATGAGGTTATGTTTGATGAATCTGGCTACCACATTCTTTGTGACTGAGGAAAAAGAGGCGGCTTCGACCCACTTGGTGAAATAATCAATAGCGACCAGAATGAAGCGATGTCCATTGGAAGAAATGGGCTTGATCTCTCCAATCATGTTAATGCCCCACATTGCAAATGGCCATCGAGCGGTTATGACATTCATAGGGATAGGAGGCACATAGACCTTATCAGCATAGATTTGACATTTGTGGCAAGTCCTAGAGTGTTGATGGCAATCAGTCTCCATTGTTGACCAATAGTAACCAGCTCTCAAGATTTTATTGGCCATTGTATGTCCACTTGAGTGAGTGCCAAAGAGACCATCGTGCACGTCTTCCATAATTTCCTTTGCCTCCTTCTTGTCCATACATCGAAGTAGAGTAGAATCATGGTTGTGCTTGTACAATATTCCTTTACTTAGAAAGAATTTGGCTGGAAATCTTCGTAATAACTTTCTGTCATTGATGGATGCTCCCTCGGGATACTCTTGTGCTTCGAGATATCTCATCACCTCATGGTACCATGGCTTTTCTACGTTAGTGCCAAGCTCACAGCAGTGCGTAGGTTCGTCGAATCTTTCAATTGTAATCATTGGGGCTTCGTTGTCCCATCTGACCTTGAACATTGAAGACATGGTTGCCAGGGCGTCATCTAACTGATTTTCTTCCCTAGGGAAGTGCTCAAAGGTGATCTCTTCGGAGTAAGGAATCAGGGATAGCACAAGTCCCTTGTAAGGGACAAGATTAGGGTGCTTAGTGTCCCAATATCCTTTTACTTGGCTAATCACTAGAGCAGAATCCCCAAACACACTCAAATGCTTGATCCTCAAATCAATGGCAGCTTTTAGACCCAAAATGCACGCTTCGTACTCGGCCATATTGTTCGTGCAATCGAAGCATAGTCTGGCAGTGAAAGGAGTGTAGCAACCTTTAGGGGAGATGATCACAACACCAATTCTGTTACCCAAGGTGTTGGAAGCCCCATCGGAGACCATAGTCCATCGGGATCCTTGTTCAGGTCTGTCATATGGTCCAGGTTTCGCGTAGTCGATCACTAGCATGATGTTCTCATCCGTGAAGTCGAAGTTCATAGATTGATAATCATCGACAGCTTGATGGGCCAAATGATCTACTAGTACGCTTCCTTTGATGGCCTTTTGAGTTGTGTATTGAATGTCGTACTTAGTCAAGATCATTTTCCATTTGGCTATTCGTCTGGAAAGAGCAGGTTTCTCGAAGATGTACTTGATTGGGTCCATCTTAGAAATCAATAGAGTGGTATGAGTCAACATATATTGTCTTAACCGGCAAGCAGCCCATGCCAGAGCGCAACAAGTTTTCTCGAGCAGTGAATATCTAGTTTCACAGTCGGTAAACTTTTTGCTCAGGTAATAAATAGCATGCTATTTTCGTCCAGACTCGTCATGTTTGCCCAAAACACACCCCATAGAGGTCTCTAGTACTGTCAAGTACATGATCAAGGGTCTTCCTTCAACTGGAGGCATGAGAATCAAAGGTTCTTGCAAATATTCTTTGATTTTGTCGAAGGCAGCTTGGCATTCATCACTCCATCTGACTACCTAATGTTTCTTTAAGAGTTTGAAGATTGGCTCACAAATAGCAGTCAAGTGAGATATGAAGCGGGCGATATAATCGAGACGACCCAAGAATCCTCTAACTTCCTATTCAGAATGAGGGACTGGCATTTATTGGATGGTCTTTACTTTGGCAGGATCAACTTCAATGCCTTTATTGCTGACAACAAAACCTAGAAGCTTTCCAGATCCTACTCCAAATGTGCACTTGTTATGGTTTAACCTCAACTTGTACTTTTTCAACCTCTCGAAAAGTTTATACAGGTGATCGAGATGTTCCTCTTTAGTTTGTGATCTGGCAATCATATCATCCATATATACCTCTATCTCATGATGAATCATGTCATGAAACAAAGCTACCATAGCCCTCTGATATGTTGCCCCTGCATTCTTTAGTCCGAACGGCATGACCTTGTACCAAAAGGTGCCCCATTGCGTAACGAAAGTAGTCTCCTCCATGTCTTCGAGAGCCATCCTTATCTGATTATAGCTAGAGAAACTGTCCATGAAAGAGAAGACTTTATGCTGGGCAGTGTTATCAACCAAGACTTCAATGTGAGGTAGAGGGAAGTCATCCTTGGGGCTTTCCCTATTCAGATCCCTATAGTCTACGCACATGCGAACTTTTCCGTCCTTCTTTAGCACTGGCACCACATTTGGAACCCATTAGGGATAAGATGTCACAGCTAGGAACTTTGCATCAAATTGTTTCATCACTTCAGCTTTAATCTTTTCAGACATGTCAGGCCTCATGCGACGAACTTTTTTTTACAGGAGGACAATCTTCTTTTGTCGGCAGACGATGAACTACGATGTCGGTATCCAACCCTTGTATATCTTCATAAGACGAAGCAAATAATTCCACATAATCATGCAACATATGAACCAATCTGCTCTTGACACTGCTTTCCAAGTTAGCACCGATCTTGATTTCCTTCTTGTCTGTCTCAGTACCCAGATTGATGACTTCAACTAACTCTTCGTGCGGCTGAATAGCTTTTTCCTCTTGTAATAGAAGTCTGGCTAGTTCTCCAGTTATATCACAATTTTCCTCACCTTCGTCTTCGGCTTGGTTAATTGGACATCCAAAGTCATAGTAGGCAATATTAGAGTCATTAGTAATAAGATCTAGAATGGATTAGGACCTGCAAGAGTGTGTGTGTACATGTAAGACACATGGCTATTTTGAAAAATGTATTTGAAGGAAAAGAAAGACAATAAACACAAAGATTTGAATGCAAAAGAGTCCAATGATTTGTATTGAATGATCATATGATTAGATGAACATAAATAAAACCCTTGAAAAATGGACCATAGTGCCCCGGGCCAGGCACATGGCTTAAAAGTCATTCTTAAACATTACAGACAAAATGTTCTTGAATTCAGTAAAAAGCAATAAACAAGTAGATTACTCCTCAATGAATGAGATGGGCACGAATTCCTTTGCATGTCAATTCTTCAGCTCCATTGTATTAGGATACACCCAATCTTCAAATGCAACTTCTTCATCAGAATCACCCACAACGTTAACTTCATGGCTTCCAATGCGGAGAGGTGGTTGTAGTTGTTTAGGTATTGGCATGCATTTTTGGTAAAACCAGATGTATGAATGTCATGACTGATGTCATAACATTCTAGTTTATTAGGTACAGATTTATTAAGTACCTTTGCAGAAAAATATTGTCATACAGGTACTGATGTTTATGAGTGTGTATCTGAGCAATTTGCAAAATGATCACATTTTCCTAAATCAGTAGACAGGTTTTCAGATGTCATAACAGATGTTAAGACATCCTGTTCTGAACTAACAGGTATGCAGTTTGGTTAATTCTGAGTTTTTTCAGGAAAATGACTCAGTCTTTCCAGAATAGAATCCTGCGTTTTCCTTGGGTTAACCTAGCTCAACCCCAACCTGGTTGATAAAGTCCTGTGACCTAGTCTTAAGGTCAAATGGAATTAACCCTAGGTTTTTGTGGAAACCCTAACTGAAGTTGCAGCTGCTATATATTCAACAGAGCTGCTGTTTTGGAATCAAGCCCTTGTTGACAGAAGATCTTTTAGAAACTGTATAGTTTTATCTATTGTAATCCAAGCAATTATCATTGTGATAAGTGACTTGGAATAGGTTTTAATTTTAAGGGTTGTGTAGCACTCAAAGCTTTGAAGCAAGAGTGTTTGTATGTCTCTTGACTAAAGCTGTGAAGCAAAGTCAACATAGGTTTGTGTATCACTCAAAGCTGTGAAGCAAGAGTGTTTGTGTTGCTTGATTAAAAAGCTGTGAAGCACAATCAAGTGTTTGTTTTGAAGAGTGTCTTCAACAATTCATTAGTCAAATTGTTTTATGTATCACGGCTGTGATTGAGGGGGAGTGAGTAGGAACTCAGGTTTAAATTGTACTTAGATTGAAGTTGCATTGGGTAGGTCTTAAGTGAAGGAGATAAACTGGTTGGTTTATTCCTGAATTAATATCTCTTATAGTGGATTTCCTCCCTGGCTTGGTAGCCCCCAGAGTAGGTATTGTTGCACACTGAACTGGGTAAACAATTGACTGTGTTCTTTACTGTTTTTATATTTACTGTCTTATAGTAAGTCAGATTCGGTGTCATAACATTGAACGTGACATTGAGTATCTGCAGCCAGAATTTCAATTGGTATCAGAGCAGGCACCCTGCCTGTATTACTGGGTGAGATCTAGGGATATCACTTTCTGGCACTATGGACAAAGAAGGAGTTTTTGGAAATAGACCACCCATTCTGGATGGAACTAATTATGACTACTGGAAACCTCGGATGATTGCCTTCTTAAAATCTCTGGACAAAAAAGCTTGGAGAGCTGCTGACAAAGGATGGATCCATCCCACCATAACTGAGAAAGATGGGACAATCAGTTTGAAGCCTGAGGAAGATTGGAGTAAAGAAGAAGATGAGTTAGCCCTGGGAAATTCCAAAGCTTTAAATGCCTTGTTCAATGGAATTGATAGAAACATTTTCAGACTAGTACATCAATATGAACTGGCCAAGGAAGTTTGGGACACTCTCAAAACTACTCATGAGGGCACTTCCAAAGTAAAAATGTCAAGGCTTCAGATGTTGACTACCAAGTTTGAGAATCTAAAAATGATGGAAGATGAAACCATTCATGAGTTTCACATGAACATCTTAGAGATTGCCAACACCTCAGGAGCACTGGGAGAAAAGATGTCAGAAGAAAAACTGGTGAGAAAGATTCTCAGATCCTTGCCTAAAAGATTTGCAATGAAGGTAACTGCCATAGAGGAAGCCCAGGACATCAGCAAGTTGAAAGTGGATGAACTAATTGGGTCTCTTCAGACTTTTGAGATGGGGATCACTGAAAATGGTGACAAGAAGAACAAGAGCATAGCACTTGTATCCAACACTGATGTTGAAAACAAGGAGAATGAAGAAGAAAATATTTCAGAAGCTATAGCCATGCTTGGAAGACAGTTCAACAAACTCATCAAAAGAATAGATCCAAAGTCAAGGTCTAATGTTCATAACATTCCCTCTGACATTGACAGTTCCAGCAGAAGACCAAGGTCAGAAGAGAAGGGAAACCAAGGCAGAGGAATTCAATGCCATGGTTGTGAAGGATATGGGCATATTCGAGCTGAATGTCCAACCTTTCTTAAGAAACAAAAGAAAGGAATGACTGTTACTTGGTCTGACTATGATTCAGAAAGCTATTCTGAAGAAGAATCTACCAAACTAGTTACTGCTCTAACTGGTGTTTGTACCTCTGAAAGTGACACTAGTGATGAAGAGGTGACATTTGAAGAACTGGCTGATACTTACAAGAAATTGTGTATCAGAAGTACTGAAGTCTGTGTGCAGAATGAGAAACAATCAAAACTCATCATAAAGCTGGAGGCTGAGAAAAGGGCGAACCTTGAAACTATAAGTCATCTAGAAGGGGAAGTTCAACTGCTGAACTCACAACTGAATCAAATGACCAAATCTGTCAAGATGCTGACTAATGGAACAGACAAATTGGAAGAGATCCTTCAGGTTGGACAAAATGTGGGAAATAAATCTGGACTAGGATTTATGGAAGCAAAGAAATCTGGTACAATCAAGAAGATCAGGCCTGATAAGTAAATGTCAAAACAGATGTCTCAACACAACTCTCAACATCAGGAACAGAGACATATGAAGAAAAGGTACCAAAGATGGAGATGTCATCATTGTGGAAGATATGGCCACATAAAACCTTTCTGCTTCAGATTGCATGGATACCCTAATCAGAACTCAGGTGTCAAACCTAAGTCTAAAAAGGTACCACATGCTCCTAAATGGAAGAAAAAGGCTATTGTCCTGATAGCCTACACTTCCCTGAGGGTCTCTGCAAAGGAAGACTGGTACTTTGACAGTGGGTGTTCTAGACACATGACTGGAATCAAGAACCTCCTCAATAATGTTAAACCTCACACCACCAATTTTGTGACCTTTAGAGATGGTGCTAAAGGTGAAATCAAAGGAGTTGGTAATCTGGACTGCCCTGGAGTTCCAAGTCTGAATGAAGTACTGCTGGTGAAAGGGCTGACTGTTAATCTCATTAGTATCAGTCAATTGTGTGATCTAGGATTCAAGGTCAATTTCTCAAAATCTGAATGTCTTGTAATCAATGACAAACAAGAAACTGTTATGAAAGGAGTCAGATCTAAAGACAACTGTTACTTGTGGGAGCCTGAGAACACTAATTTCTCCTCTGTGTGTTCCATTGCAAAAGAAGAAAAAGAGGTGAAATTGTGGCACCAAAAACTTGGCCATCTTCATCTAAGAGGTATGAAAAGGATTATCTCCATGGAGGCAGTCAGAGGGATTCCAAGACTGCAAATTGATGAAGGAAGAGTTTGTGGTGAATGTCAGGTTGGTAAGCAAACTAGGATGTCACATCCAAAGTCAAGACATCTGACCACCTCTAAGGTGCTAGAACTTCTTCATATGGATCTGATGGGACCAATGCAAGTGGAGAGTCTTGGTGGAAAAAGATATGCCTATGTGGTTGTGGATGGTTTTTCAAGATTCACCTGGATTAATTTCATTAGGGAAAAATCTGATGTATTTGAAGTTTTTAAAGAATTGTGCAAAAAAATTCAAAGAGAAAAGGAAGGGTGTATTGTCAGAATCAAAAGTGATCATGGCAAGGAATTTGAAAACAACAAGTTTGATGATTTCTGTTCCTCAGAAGGAATTAGTCATGAATTTTCTTCTCCTATAACTCCCCAGCAAAATGGAGTTGTGGAAAGAAAAAACAGGACCATACAGGAATCTGCCAGAGCAATGTTACATGCCAAAAGACTTCCTATGTAGTTTTGGGCTGAAGCTATGAATACAGCCTGCTATGTCCATAACAGGGTCACCTTGAGAAAGGGAACCTCATCCACCATTTATGAACTCTGGAAAGGAAGAAAACCAACTGTGAAGTACTTCCATGTGTTTGGCAGCAAATGCTATATTCTGGCAGATCGTGAACAAAGAAGAAAACTGGACCCTAAAAGTGATGAAGGCATATTTCTAGGATACTCCTCAAACAGCAGAGCTTATAGAGTATTCAATTCCAGAACCAAAGCCATGATGGAATCAATAAATGTTATAATTGATGATTATCATGAAGAAATAGATGTCCCTTGTACTGTTGAGACATTCTTTGAGACTTCAACCCAACAGAATGATCTACCCAACTCCACCACAACAGAATTTGAATCAAAGGAAGCTAGCAAGATTCCTTCCATCAGAATTCAGAAGGATCATCCAAAAGAGCTCATCATAGGAGATCCCAACAGTGGAGTCATTACAAGATCTAGAGAAATCATCTCAAACTCTTGTTTTGTGTCCAAAATGGAACCAAGAAATGTCAAGGAAGCTTTAACTGATGAATACTGGATTGGTGCAATGCAAGATGAACTGAACCAATTCAAGCAACATGAAGTTTGGGAACTGGTTCCTAGACCTGAAGGAACTAACATCATTGGCACAAAATGGATTTTCAAGAACAAATCAGATGCTGAAGGAGTTGTCACCAGGAATAAGGCAAGACTTGTTGCTCAAGGATACACTCAGGTTGAAGGGGTTGATTTTGATGAAACCTTTGCACCTATAGCCAGGCTGGAATCAATCAGACTCCTATTGTCAATTGCTTGTCTTCTGAAGTTCAAGTTATTTCAGATGGATGTGAAAAGTGCCTTTCTAAATGGGTACTTGAATGAGGAAGCTTATGTGGAACAGCCTAAAGGCTTTGTGGATCCAAACCACCCTGATCATGTCTACAAATTGAGAAAAGGTCTATATGGCCTGAAACAAGCTCCTAGAGCATGGTATGACAGGTTAACAAAGTTTCCCTCAGACAAAGGATACAGAAAAGGAGGCTTGGACAAAACTCTCTTTGTCAAAACTGAAGGAGGGAAGTTGATGGTTGCCCAAATATATGTTGATGACATAGTGTTTGGAGGAATGTCAGAACCTATGGTTAAACATTTTGCTGACCAGATGCAGGCTGAATTTGAAATGAGTCTCATGGGAGAACTAACCTATTTTCTTGGACTACAAGTCTCACAGATGGAGGACTCAATCTTCCTATCTCAAAGCAAGTATGCTAAGAATATTGTAAAGAAGTTTGGTATGGAGAATGCCAGTCACAAAAGGACTCCTGCTCCTACTCATTTAAAGCTTTCTAAAGACTCAAGTGGGGTTAAGGTGGATCAAAGTCTGTACAGAAGCATGATAGGAAGCTTGTTGTACTTACCAGCCAGCAGACCTGATATTGCTTTTGCAGTTGGAGTCTGTGCAAGATATCAAGCTGATCCTAAAGTCAGTCATATCAATCAAGTGAAGAGAATTTTGAAGTATGTGAATGGAACTTACAACTATGGGTTGCTGTATTCTCATGGCTGTGAACCAGCTTTGACTGGCTACTGTGATGCTGATTGGGCTGGTAGTGCTGATGATAGAAAAAGCACCTCTGAAGGATGTTTCTTCTTGGGAAATAATCTGGTTTCCTGGTTCAGCAAGAAACAGAATTATGTGTCTCTTTCTACTGCTGAAGCTGAATACATTGCAGCTGGTAGTAGCTGTTCTCAAATGATCTGGATGAAACAGATACTTACTGAGTATAATGTCACACAAGATGTTATGACATTGTACTGTGACAATCTGAGTACAATCAACATTTCCAAGAATCCCATTCAGCATAGTAGGACCAAACATATTGACATAAGACATCACTTTATCAGAGACCTTGTAGAAGAGAAGACAATCAAATTGGAACATGTTGCCACTGAGCTTCAGTTGGCTGACATTTTTACCAAGGCTCTTGATGCAAATCAATTTGAAAACTTGAGGGGTAAGTTGGGTATTTGCCAACATGAGGAATTGTAGCAATTAATTTTGCTTAAAACAAGGGTTAAAGGAGTTATGCTTGTTCTGATTGGGTTAAAATTATATTTTCCCATTTCCTTCAATTCTTTTAAGAAGTTGAATAGACACTCATTTTCTTCCTTCCCCTCTCGTCTCCTCATCAAAACCCAGTCTCTCAATCAGAATTTTCTCTTCAGTTGCTGTTGGTCCTCTAAGACTGTCAAAATGCCTCAAACACCATCATCATCCAATACGACGATTTCAACCTCTTCCTCTGATCAAGATTCTAGGACAATCTCTTCTTGTCAGGACTCTGAAGTCCTGGAGATCTCTTCTCTTAGAAAAGTGGAATCTAACCCCACCAAGGTCAAAGAGCTGAGAACAAGACATGCAGGAAGGTCCCAAGCTTCTGCCTCTGGTAATCCATCTCATCCTTCTTCTTCAGTTCCCCCTGAAATTGCAAATAGGGAAGGATCAGCCTATGTTCGTCAAGCAATAGCTCAAATTGTTTCAAGAATTCTGAACGAGAACCACTCAGTTCCTGGCATTTCTGTTCCTTTAAATCAAGAAAGTTCATATGCTGAAACAAATCCAGATGTCTCTAAGGATGTTGAGACATCAGACAAAGAGAAGAATGCTGACATTGCTCACAAGAAAAGGAAGAAGCCAGAACCCTCTGAGTCTGATGACAGTGCTTAAAGGTTGGTGGAGTTGCTGATTGGTGGAGGTGACGCTGGTCCCTGGTAGAGTTTGGAAGTGTGTTCAGTTTTTTTTTTTTTTTGGTCTGCTCTCATTACTGGATGACTGTATAATTTTTATGAACATGTATCTTTGGCCCATTTGTGGCTAAAGAGGGGGAGATATATTTTGGTACTTTATTTGACATTCCATTTTTCTGCAGTCATTTTTATTCTGCTGCTATTTATCTCTGATTGCTTAGGGGCTTTAGCCAAAAATCTGCCAAAGGGGGAGTTTGTAGTTGTTTAGGTATTGGCATGCATTTTTGGTAAAACCAGGTGTATGAATGTCATGACTGATGTCATAACATTCTAGTTTATTAGGTACAGATTTATTAGGTACCTTTGCAGAAAAATATTGTCATACAGGTACTGATGTTTATGAGTGTGTATCTGAGCAATTTGCAAAATGATCACATTTTCCTAAATCAGTAGACAGGTTTTCAGATGTCATAACAGATGTTAAGACATCCTGTTCTGAACTAACAGGTATGCAGTTTGGTTAATTCTGAGTTTTTTCAGGAAAATGACTCAGTCTTTCCAGAACAGAATCCTGCGTTTTCCTTGGGTTAACCTAGCTCAACCCCAACCTGGTTGATAAAGTCCTGTGACCTAGTCTTAAGGTCAAACAGAATTAACCCTAGGTTTTTGTGGAAACCCTAACTGAAGTTGCAGCTGCTATATATTCAACAGAGCTGCTGTTTTGGAATCAAGCCCTTGTTGACAGAAGATCTTTTAGAAACTGTATAGTTTTATCTATTGTAATCCAAGTAATTATCATTGTGATAAGTGACTTGGAATAGGTTTTAATTGTAAGGGTTGTGTAGCACTCAAAGCTTTGAAGCAATAGTGTTTGTATGTCTCTTGACTAAAGTTGTGAAGCAAAGTCAAGATAGGTTTGCGTATCACTCAAAGCTGTGAAGCAAGAGTGTTTGTGTTGCTTGAATAAAAAGCTGTGAAGCACAATCAAGTGTTTGTTTTGAAGAGTGTCTTCAACAATTCATTAGTCAAATTGTTTTATGTATCACGGCTGTGATTGAGGGGGAGTGAGTAGGAACTCAGGTTTAAGTTGTACTTAGATTGAAGTTGCATTGGGTAGGTCTTAAGTGAAGGAGATAAACTGGTTGGTTTATTCCTGAATTAATATCTCTTATAGTGGATTTCCTCCCTGGCTTGGTAGCCCCCAGAGTAGGTGTTGTTGCACACTGAACTGGGTAAACAATTGATTGTGTTCTTTACTGTTTTTATATTTACTGTCTTATAGTAAGTCAGATTCGGTGTCATAACATTGAACGTGACATTGAGTATCTGCAGCCAGAATTTCAGTGGCTTTCCTGCACGAGCGTACCTCACTTCCTTCTGAGCCTTAATGGTGAAACCCAAACCAAACTTGTCTGCTTTAAATGGTATCTCAAGGAGTTTCCCCCAAGTATCACAGCTTCCTTCTTCAATTTCCTCACGAGCATCTTTGACTGAAACCATCTTCGGCACGACCTTAACAGCTTTGGACTCATCAGAGGAACATTTGGTAACAGTAACCATTGGTGGCACAACTTCAAAGGCTTGACACGGGGTCTCAATGAATTCTTCATCCATCTCCACGTACTTGAAAGAGTTGAGGTGGCTTACCATAAACTCTTCCTCTCCACAGACGGTGAAAATTCTTCCTTTGACCAGATATTTGAGTTTCTGATGGAGAGTTGAGGTTACTGCCCCAGCTTTATGGATCCAAGGTCGACCCAACAAACAAGAATAGGCAGGACGGATATCCATGATGTAGAAAGTGGAATTGAAAATTTGTGATCCCACCTTGATTGGAAGATCTACTTCTCCATGAATTATCCTATTTGATCCATCAAAGGCCCTCACAATGATATCATTGAGTTTCAAGACTAAACCTTCACAGTCTAGACGGTCTAACGCCCCCTTGGGTATCATGTTTAAAGAAGAACCGATGTCGACCAGAACACGTGCTAGGGTAGTCCCCTTGCAGTCGACAGAAACATGTAGATCTTTATTATGGTTCTTCCCAAGCGGTGTTAGGTCAGCATCTGAAAATCCCAAGCCATTACCAGCCGTTAAGCTCGCCATGCAATTCTCAAACTGGTCCGTTGTGGTCTCATGCGGGATATGAGCCTTCTTCAAGAATTTAATTAATGTTCGAGCATGGGCATCGGAATAGAGTAGCAAAGACATCATAGAAATCTTAGAAGGGGTTTACCCCAACTGTTCCACAATCTTGAAATCGCTCCTTTTTATTATCTTCAAGATCTCGTCCATCTCACGAGCGAAGGGTTCTCCATCAGCAACGTCCTTTGCGGGTATATCGGTCACGACCGGCTCAACAACTTTCTCCTTCCCTCTTGTATCAGTACTTGGCTTAGTAGCAGTGATGTGAACGGGTGCCTTTGTAACAAATGGTGGTGAGGTATTGGGTGAAAAGATTCTCCCAGTGCGGGTTACTTTACTTGAGCCAGTTATGTTGCATACATCATTAACTTTGTCTTCTTTGATCCAAGCGTCTTGTTTTATCCCATGGTAAAACACCTCAGCACTATAGTTCCATGGTACTGCCTTGTTTGAAGAGTAGGGAATTGGTCCAAGATTAGTAATTATTAAGGGAGAAACAGTTGGTTCATTTGAAATCCTGATAGGACCTTTGAGAATATCCTAAGAGGCTTGTTTGAGGTGGTTATAATGGAGAGATCTTCACATTTATTAGTCAAACTTTTGGTAAGCAGAGTCTTCTCAAATAGGATCTCGTGGCTATCCATTAGGCGTTGAATGCCTTCCTTCAGCCCTTCGCATCCATTGAGTTATTCAGTACATCAAACAAAGTCCTTCACACAGCTATGGAAGATCCCGACTTTCAACAGATTATTTTTTATGATGTTCAAAGGAGTAGTCAAATCATCAACAGAGTCAACAAAAATTGTATCTTCGACAGCGTTAACACCCTTGTCATGCTTTGGCATAGGCGCAATGATTACATTCAGAGTTGGAGGAGGATCAAATTCAATAGTCTTGTTATCGATCAAATCCTGAATTTTATTCTTCAGGGCCCAGCATTGGTCAGTCTCATGCCCGGGGCTACTTGAGTTGTAATCACATTTGGCGTTTGGATTATACTTTGGTCAAGAGGTATCTGGATTGGCAGGAGGATCGCGTAATGTCACCAAATTAGCCTTTAGCAAATGTTGTAAGGCTTGGGATAGTGACATTCCTATCCTCGTAAATTTCCTTCTCGGAGTTTCAAAACATTGATGATTAGCAGATGGTCTTGGAGAAGGAGTTCGATTGGAGATTCAGACAGCATTAATAGATGGATGGTCACTCTTCTTGGTACGGGACCTTGCCCCGTACACAACATTGATTTCTTTCTTTCCAGGAAAAGGTTTCTTTATAGGATTGGAAGTGGAAGCAGATGCCATGGAAATCTTCCCACTTTTGATGCCGCTTTCAACTCTTTCCCCGGTTAAGATCAACTCGGTGAAACCAGAAGAAGAAAAGCCAACCAACAAGTTAAAGAATGGACCAGATAAAGTGCCCATAAACATGTCAATATGCTCCCTATCAGTCAAAGGTGGTTTAACCCTACTGGAGAGGTCTCTCCACTTTTGTGCATATTCTTTAAATCCTTCATTCTTCCCCATTGTCATATCTTGCAACTGGACACTCGCTGGCGCCAAGTCAGTGTTATATTGGTATTGGTGGTAGAATACGGTGGCTAAATCTTCCCAGGTATTGATGCGGGAACCATACAACTGGTAGAACCACTGTAGTTGTGTTCCGGCCAAGCTCTCTTGAAAAAGTGAACCCAGAGTTTCTTATCAGTAGTGTGCGGATGTATCTTGCGCACATAAGATTTCAGGTGGAGTTTTGGACAGGAAACCCCATCGTACTTTACAAAGACTGGTATTTTGAATTTGTGGGGAATGACAACCCCAGAGATCAAACCCAAATCATTAAAATCTAAACCAGGGACGGCTTGGATCTTGACGGCTTTCAATCTGTCTTCTAACTGCTTGTACTTGACATCGGCAAGGACATACTGCTCATCGAAATAATCATCATTAGACGCTTGACTGTTGATTCACCCATCCTGGGTACTCTTAGCTTCTCCAATCTGATTCTCATCTTCTTCAGATGAATCTTCCACTACTGGGATCTGACGGACTTACTTCTTGAACCTTTTACCCATGTTGTGCAAATCTTTCTTCTTGGGCTTCTTCTTAACTGCCAGCAGTGCCATTATATCTTGCTGCCCCTTGGCTAGGTCTAGTAGAGTCTTTTGGAATTGAGAGTTTTGTTCCTGAAGATCCTTCACAATTTTCTCTAGATCCATCTTGCTGAAATAAACAGCTGAAAGATAAGGAAACTTGTTGTGTGAAAACTTGTCATGTTATGATGCATGGAAGATGTATATGCAAATAATTTCAAGGATTTATGAAATTTAAATTTGTATAGACAAAAGAATGAACAAACGTCAATTTTCATTAATTAGTTCAAAGTGATTACAACATGCCTCTTGGGCTTACAAAATAACTCTCTAAGATAAAAAAGACTAAACGCGTCCTCTTTGGCGCAAGGTAGGCGTTCGTACTTTGCTCTTCTTATAGCTGATTTGTAAGCTCCAAGACCCTCTTCTCACTAGTATAGAATTGAGCTTCGAAAGTATCTCGTTTTTCCTTGAGCTGAATCCAACCTTTTTGCAAGTCTTCAAGAGAAGTAGGCATGTCAGGATGGAGGACAGTGTGCGGGACATCTCCTTCAACCATCGGTTCCATGATAACTAGTAAGATAAAGGGATAAGGCATCACAAGTTTTTGAGCACGAGCTTGTACCCACTTAAGGTAAGGCTCGAGGGGAATGGAATTCTTGTGTCCTAGTGTCTTGCTATCCACTTTTCTTAGCATCCTCCAAGCTCGTATAAACCTCTGACAGTAGCTTTAATCATCTCTCTCGTAGTCGAATACCACTCCTTGAATGAGCATCTCATGCGGACTATCACTTCGGGCGTAACCAAACTGTCGTAAGGCTAAACAAGGGTTGTAAGTGATACATCCCCTAATGCCAAGCAAAGGGACATTAGGTAATTCTCTACAATGATCGATGATAGTAACATTCTCCAAGGATCGGGAACACCAATGAACATCTGAATGTTTAAGCGTCATCAGCCTATGGGACCACTTCAAACCTTGCTCGTTTTTCAACACAGACCGGGGAAGATATGAAATAAACCATATTTCCAAGAGAGGAGTGCAACACATGAGGATCCCTCTCTTCCTCATAGTGCGAGAGTGAAAATAATTTAGGATATCTCCCAACAAAGTAGGCACCAGATTGTGAGACATGAAGATTTTGACAGCATTTACATCTATGAGTTTGTCAGGGTTTGGAAACAAAAACATCCCATAGATGAGAAGGGCCAAGATTTCTTAAAAATCTTGTAAGTCCAAAGAGCTCCAACAATCTTGAGCTTTATCAAACAAGAACTTGGCTAAGAAACCCTTGACACCACTCCTTGTTTCCCAATTAGTTGGGATATCAGATTGTTGCAAGTGTAGTGCTTGGGCAATATCATCAGGTTTTGGATCTCTTTCCGTACTGTTGAAGGGTAGTTGATTGAGAATGGAATCCTCAAGAGTTGAGAGAATTCTTCTAGAGTTGGCACAATTTGATAATCGGGAAAAGTGAAGAAATGGTGTAGAGGATCAAAGAATTGGAACAACACCTTCATCATATCTTCATCAGTGTTGGAGGTAACCAAGTTTAAGAGGCGACCATGTCTTTGAATGAATGAAGAATTCTCAAGGACCCTTGATGCTAACTCTTTGAGTTGAGGAGGAATCCTTACGAGATTGACTTAGATAGTGTTCCTGCGGATAGAGGCCATGTCCTATAAAACAGAACAAAGATAAATCACAAAAATCCTTGAAATGGTTAGTAAGAATGAGTATGATGTCATGATGTTTATGATGTTATGTACAAGTAAGTATATACAAACAAGGAAAACAAGTCCTTAGGTTTAGGCTTGCATGGAGTTTCATAGGTAAGTACCCTCTTGAAGTTTAGTTGGCTCAAACCTGTCCTATAAATAGTAACCGGGTTCTAAGGGATCTCAATATCACTAATATGTTTTATCAGGCATTATTTCAGCACGAGCCTCTTTCACGGCGACCGAAATAGCCCGAGAAGTCAAACCTCAATGAGTGTAGTATCGAGTATCAACCAACTTCGGAATGCACCAAAGCCGGTTATCTCACTACATCCTAATGGCCAAGTTGGTCAAGTAAAGGTTCTAAAAGTTAGTTAGTGCTTCATGACACCACTCAGTGGCCCCGTATTCTCCTTGACTACTCAAGGGCTACCGGTACCCACAAATGTGTCACACTAACGTAGTTATTGCTTAGACCATGTCGGTATACCCCGTACAGTTTCCATAACGTATTACTACTTACCTATAAGGTATCCCAAATACGGGTAGAGGATTAGAACAAGCCCAAACAAGGAACCAAAATGTAAAGCAATCAAGTCAAACAATGAAAGCAAATAAAGGTGATCTAGCCCTAAGGTAACCCCGCTTTTAAGTCTTCCCCAGCAGAGTTGCCAGTTCTGTGATACGGTGGGAGAACTAACTTGGGTGTTTTTTGTTTTATCGCAAATGTTGCGGTTAGCAAGAGCCGCCACCGACTTTTCATTTATCCAAAAGGAAAGGCTGAAAAGAACAGGAAAGACCTTTGAGATTATTTCTTGAGTTCGGGGGGTAGATTATGAAAAGGGAAGGTATTAGCACCCTTTTCATCCATAGTTATCTATGGGCTCTTAGTTTCTTGCTAGATCACTTGCTTTTTGTTTGAAAATGTGCTTTTGTGTGGTTTTTGAAAGTATTTTGAAAAGGCGCCTTCGTATAGGCAAACTTTGTAATAGTTCTCGTTCGTAAGAACGTATACAAAATGTTGAGCTTTTTGAAAATGTTTCATGTTTGGAAAATGTTTTGAAAGTGTTTGGTGTTTGTTTTTGAAAATAAGCAAGGATGTTTGATTTGAAAATGAGCAAGCAACTAGGAACATTCTACCTACTCAAAAGTCTTGTTCATTTCTTCCTTTCCTTTGATATTGTTATCTTACCATTGATTGGTAAGAAGCCTTATCTTTGGATGTAAAGGGACGGGCTTGGGTCATTGTATAGTCATGATAGCAATATTGTGAGATATCTTAGTATTTCTCTTTGAGGGACTAAGATCATTTTGAGAGGCAACATTGATAGCGTCATCGAGGGACTATGGTCTTGTATTTTGATTGCTTTTTGCTAAGATATCCCACATGCATAACATGGCCATTTTTGTAAGGAAACAAAGTGGAATCACCCTAAGGGTGCAAGTGTGCAAGTGTGTTTGATTTTCATGCATTGTTTATCTTTAATTATGGTTTGCTAATTGTTTATTTTAATCTTGCCATACAAACCCTAATTACTAGCATTTATATGAAAGCGATAAATTGCGGAAAGTAAATATTCTACACTATTACAATCATTTGGGGGATGGGGTGTACAAATTTACGAATGGGGATTTCAAGAAATTTAAAATCCTAATTATCTATTACAACCATATTGAAATAATGTACAAGAAATGTAAAATGGACTTGTTTAGTTTTTGTAAAGAAAAGAAGTAATTTTGATTAAGAAAATATTTTGATCTTTTGGTTTTAAAAGAGATAAAACAAAGTATGTGATTATAAAAATATTTTTGGTATTTTGAATATTAAAGATAAAATAAAATAATAAGAGGAAAAAGGGTCAGAATCAGTGCGTGGCTGAAATGAGTGGGAACATAAGATCTGGATGTGATACGCTTGCAAGAAAGAAAATGTTAGTAGGAAAATAGAAGGTCATAAGTTTTGGGTCTGGGTACACCAAAGTTATGAGGTTGCGGCGAATATAGAAGTTCTAAGACTACTGGAAAATCAGAAGTTCTGGTTGTTTGAGAGAGTGAGATGATAATGTTGTTGGGTGAGACTATCTAGAAGTTCTGATCTAGGAACATTGTCTGTCAGATAAATGGGTAAAAAATGTCAATAAATGAACCTAAAAAGATGCTTCTGGGACTAGAACTCAGGATCCTTAACACTGATGTTTTATGTGCACGCTTTCTACCACTGGGGTGGTTGTACATCTGGTATTAGAAGCAAAAGCATAAACATATAACACAAAGTAAGTTCGGATGATAAGCTTCATCTCTTTATCCATGCTAATCAGAACATCTAAAACTTAGCCATTTATTAACAGAATAGAAAACACAAACATAGTAATTATGGCAGGTTTCTATCATGGTTTCAGAGACATAAAAAAATATCAAGACTGTATATCAGAAACAAGCATGTATCTTTTAATCCTAATTTCCTTAAGAAGTTCTGAACTGATATTCTCCCTAATTAGGTAGAAAGTACATGAAACCTCAGAATGTGTACAACATCAGAATCAGGATGTCTACATTGTATTTTGGACATGCAAATTTAACAATGCCTAAGTAATATAATGAGAGTCGGCAGAATCTTACCTTGTATCTGAAAGATGTTCTGTGAGCTGGAATCGGGTTCTGACTGTTGTGATGTTCTGATCAACTTCCTCGCGTGCTCAGCTGGTTGGGACAACCTTTAACTTGAGTTATGAATGGCTGGAAAATTCTAGAACAGCCAAGAAGAAAAGTTCTAACTTTTGGAGGTGGAGACTGATGGAGAACATGTTACAGTCTGCGAACAGAAGTTAAGACAACTTCTAAATGTATATCAGGAGCTGTATGGATTATATGGTAAAGAAACACTTGAGGGAAATTGGATTTGGATGCAAAAATAAAAAACTAGCAGGTTTTGTATTTGTGTTTGTAGTTCTGGATTCTTGGAATTTTTGGTAAAGTTTCAAGGCTTTTTGCTCTTCAAATTCTTCGACCTCCTTACAGTTGTACATGGATTTCAATTTATAGGCAAGGATTTTATAGCATGGATAAATCAAGAGTACAACCATCATGCTAGGGCACTGACTTATTCTTGAAGCAAGTTAAACAAGTATGGTGTTTAGCAGCTTTTAGTCGTGCCTAAGCTGGATTTGTAAGCATGAATTAAGGAAAAGTACCCTCAGAGGCAAAAGCAAAGCATGGGCCCAGCATACTCTTGTACAAAAGTTTGCTTTTCAAGGACAACAATGGTACTTCTATGCCACACGTGGGGAAATCCTTTGGATAAAAACTCAAAAGTGGTTGTGAGCATTAAATGATGATGAGATTTATCAAACCAGAAATCCTGCAATATAAGACTATGCATCATAGCTTAATTCTGGGTCAGAAGTTCAACATCAGCGCAACAAACATCCAACTTCTGATCTTTGAATCTCTTTGCTCCAGCATGTTCTGAGTGAGTTCTCAGACTTTCCAAAAAGTTTATAACACGCTTTGTAAACCCTCTTTGAATTGCTCTTGTAAATTCTGACTGGACCTTCATGAAAATTAATCCATAAATTCTAACCAATTCCTGTTTTGGAAAGGTCCAGAATTTACTGAATGTTTCAGTTTCAATGACGTGCCTTTGAAGCTGTATAACTTAAAATCCCAGCATTTTTAGAAGAAGTCTTATTCTGTAATGTTTTAGATCTCATTGAGGTCTACAACTCTTATGTTATAAATTCTTCCAGAATCAACTCGCATCATGGTGGAAATTTGCCCTGAAGTTCTGAATTTATCATATTTCTTAAACACTTAGAAAAAATTCTAAGTATTTAGAATTTTGACTTCTTCAACATAATCTTGACTTTTGATTTTCTTGATGAAACAAGCTTCATACTTTAACATTCCTTGATAAAATATGATTCTTGAAACTCGGTTTTGATCCAAAAGTCAAAGTTTGACTTTTCAGTGTGGAATTGACCAATTTGCCCTTATGAATGACTTTCTTGAAAAATTGTGATCCAAGAATTAAAACTTGATAGAAGCAAGCCTGAGGGTCCAGGACGATTCTTTGAGGAATGAGAGGGAAAATTTTGGGGTATAACAGACCCAATGAATTAGGTGGTGTGTTAAATTGTAATTCAGTGTCGAAACTATGTGTGTGGAAGGGTTTAGAGGTGGATCAAAGCAGGTTGCTTGAAGAAGCCATTGCCCAGTTGAAGCTTGGGGGTCGAAGCAAGCTTGCTCTTCTTCGACTTGTCAAAATCTTCCAACCACTCCTTTCGATCAGTCATGTGGTTCAAACAGCCTGAACCAGATTTTGAATTCAACATGGTTATCTGTAATTGCACACCTTTTTTTCAATCTGCTTTGCCCTTTCAACAGTTTCCTCATCCTCCTTTCTAGGATTCAGAATTTCCATCTTCGACCTGATGCTTAAGAGCCTAATATGATCCATGGAAACTATATGGGGCATTAAAAGTCCAATTGTACTTGTGAAAACTCAAACCCTAGTTTTGAGTCATCAATGTTTGAGGAGGTATCTTGAGCTGATCAAACCTTGTGTAGTCTTGAATCAATGGAGATCTTGTGAGAGAAATCTTCAGAAATTGATAGGCCAAATTTTGGGGTACAAAAAGGCCCAAACCCAGTTTATTGGAAAGAACAAGGAAAGTTGGGAAACCCTAGAGGCAAGGAGTGTTGCGGCTGGGAGTTATCTAGGGAAGAGAAAAGTATAGCATTATTATTATTAGTTCCAATGAGTTTTTGTTTTTTTATATTAAATTTATCATAAAAGATAGAACAAACTCCCTCTCTCTATAAAACAATTCACCACCATCGTGCTCTTCTGTTTTTGTCATCAAAATAAAAAAGGAACTCTCTTTTCTTCTTCTTCTTTAAACCGCGTGAACAACAACAATCAAACTTCCGTTCTATCTTACGGCCATATTGCACTCGTGATTCAACTCTCTCTCTCGTGTCTGAAACTCGAATAGCGACGGAGTTTCCGTTGTTCACGGTGAGGTTGAACTGAGGGTGAGGTTCAACTGTTGCAAGCGGATAACGAAGCTGGGAACGAGAGAGTTGTGATTCAATTGGTTGTTGGTTCGTTTGAGGAAGATGGTGGCTCGGTGGAGTTACGATGAAAAAAAGGGAGTGACAGTGAGGTATGTGTGGTTACAGTGTTTCCGGTATTGGTTTGAGAATCGGTGATGTTGTTGTTCAGTGGTGTTGTAGCTCGGTAGGAAGCTGGGTATGGCAGGAAGTGGGTTAGTTCCTGTTGTTTGTGGGTTACGATGGAAGATATGAGGTGGAGTGAGTAATGTAATAGACAGTAGAAGAGGTACATTAAAGCTTCATTTTTTCTTGCAAATTTCTATGTAATTATTTTTTGATTATTTGATTATAACAAAATAATAATGCATGCAAATAGATTTAACATTTGTATGGTTTCTATGAATGCATAGAGATATGAAGATTTACCGGTCGGATCTGCTTCTGAGAAAATCGTACGTTTCTGTGGCTAGTGGCTTCGCGGTCTTTTTCTTAATAGGGAAGTTAATTCCTGCTTTTCTGTATTTTTTGTTTTTTGTGAAGGGTATGGCGTAGGAAAATGATGATAAAAATTGGTCTTTGATGCTTTGCCTTAATTTTTGTTGAATAGAAATATTGAGGCTATTTTCGGATTTGGCTAGTTGCTATGAAAAATGTTGTTTTTCTTTTTTCTGATGAACAATCGACCTCCCTTTTGTTGTGTTACTGTTTCCCTTATATTCATTTGAAAACAAACTTTTGGGGGGAAAAGGATCTGGATTTTGAACAAATTTATTATGTTGCCTTGCTCCTTTTTGTTGCAGTTTTGACTTGACCTGTTTGTGTGTAATTTTTGGTTGTATATTGCAATTGCTTTTTGATAGATTTTGGACTTTTTTGGACAGCATATGCAGGGCTGCAATGCAGTCTGTTTTTTACAACACTTTGGCCTCTTGTATTTGTCCTCTTTTACTATGATGCAAACTGTTTTTTTTTTTGTGCAGCATTTTCTTTGTGAACCAAAAAATATATATATTTTTGTGATTTGCAATGAAAATATTTCTTTGGGCCAATGATTAGATTGTGATTTTGCTATGAGGCTGGATTGCTTGAATGTGATTAAGACACCCTTTTTTCTGATTCCCAACACAAACCCTAATGATGAATCTTTGGAAATTTCTTGTTTATGTTCAAAGTTATACTTCTTGATTTCTTGCTAACATATTCTTCTTTATTGTTTCCTGAGAAAATGATGGATTGAAAATGGCAAGGCAAGGTAGAAGAAGAGAAACTTGAATGATGGCAAAAGGCTTGGTGGACTTTAGAGGGAAGCTTTCAAAATAAAGAGATAAAAACCTCATTTGCGAACTTAGGACTTAGATTAGGAGTTCTTCTTTGTATCGTAAGAACTTGGTACTTAGACAACTTTAAGAATTTGAAGCATATTTGTAAAAGAAACTTTTGGATAAGCCATGTACTTGAAAGCATGAGATCTTTGCAATATTTTGTAAACTTGCAATTCGATTTTCTTGTATGCTTGAAGAAACAAGTTGAGTTTTGAGTGAAATGTGAAAGAGATCAAAATGAGGTATAAGTAAGGAATTTGAAATGATTTCTTGATTTTGGAATTAAACCTTGAGATGAAAACTTGAAGCATAAAGCTTGAAACCTTGTTCCGTGGCCAAAATTCTTGGTTTAAACTTTAAACCCCGAATCAAATACGTGCCATAAGTCCCTCAAATCACATTGATCCAAGCAAAATACCTAAAATCTTTGAATCCAAGAAAATAGAAGAAAGAATCCAACACAAACCAATACTTGATTGATGACCTCGTATCTTGAAATTTGAATCCAATTTTGAATGGAATAAGAATTTGATATCTAAGCCTTACACATTTGATTTTAACCTTTGAATTCTAAAGGATAAAAACTCAAAAAAGTTAATGATAGATTCCTCTTCCGAAATGGACTGAATTCAATTATACCATGAAATTCACCTTTCAAATAATCGCCAAATGCTCAGACATAAGTAGCTTGAAGAAGTAACAGACATTCAAAGAATGCTCGAACTCGACATCTTATACCATGAACGATCTTAACATGAGAATAATAGCCTTGAGGAAACAATTATGGCAGGTGTTGAAATTGGAAGTTAAAAACATTCTTAATCAAGAACATAACCTATGACAAATCGATAACTTTCAAGGTCTTCTAAACACAACTTTCCTTCTATTCTTAAAGATAACTTGTTGACGACATCGCTTATGATAATATGCAAAAATAATCATCTAAAGATCTTGAAAATTGAGGACATTACGACTCTTGGAAGTCAAGCAGCAATTATCTGAAATTAGATCAAAACCAGAAAGTGACCTCTAAAGTATTCGAATTTCCGATGAACTTTCGCATGTAATTAGCTCTTGGCTTGTAAAGAGGAGTTGGAAATGATGTTAAGGAGAGTCATATGCAAAAAGCAACACTCAAGAATGTTGAAACAATGAAGAAGTTACAATCATTTGAACTTGATCTTGAAAAGGTCGACTTTTGAGTCAACGCAGTTGATTTTCAGTCATCTGAACCATTGACTGAGCAAACCTGCAATGAGAAGTTTGATACTTGGCACGAGCATCCTTGAGAATACATGAAGAACCATGAAGACCAATTGAAATCTTGGAAACTTAATTTTATTTGAGAATTACCAAACCCTAGTTGCTGACTCAATGCTTAGGAGGAGAATCTGTCTGATCAAACCCTGAGCTATCTTGAGTATTTGAGAAACCCTAAGATATCATCTTGAATGAAAAATGGGAGGGCAAATTTGGGGTACAACATGATGGTTCAAAATAGAGATGTTAAGAGTGTCATTTTGTCTTGTTGCAATCATACTAATGCGCATAATATGATGAATTAGATTTATGATTTGGCTGCCCCTGAGCCCAATGAGCCTACACAAAGTGAACAAGGTGGTCAGACTGATGATGAGTTGGATGAGATGGAGCAGGGTACGCCTAAAACTGATCCACACCCATACACCACACAAGCTCCTTCTTAAAATGTTGCAGGTACATCATTCAGACGCCAAAGAAGAAATGAAAGCACAATTGTCACTTCTGATGAAATTCTCACTGAAATAATGCAACATAATGAATATAATGCTCGATGTGACCAGAGGCTTCAAGATATACAAACTCAGAAAACTGAGATTATGTGAACCATTCGACAAATTCAACATGATCAGCGTGACTATGGTGACAGGAATGAACCAATAATGTTAGGCATGATGAATGAGATGGCAGATTTGTCAGTACATGTGGATGGCTTACAGGAATACATTCATCATATGGGTATGCCACCTCACCATCCTGGTAATGGTGGGCATGGACGAGCACGTGGCCGAGGCCACCAGTAGATGACATGTCTGATTATATCTTCCTTTTCACTTTATTTTGAAACAATGGGGACAATGTTCAATGTAAGTGTGGGGGAGGAAGCTTTATTGCTTTTATTTATTGTTTTCTAGGTAGTTATAAATTCATTACATTTACTTTGTTAGTCGAGTTAAATTCATGTATCGTCGAGTACTTATGCGTGTTTTTCCGCTATTAATTGATTCCCCCATTTTCTTGAGCCATAACAAAAATTTTGTTGGTTTGACATATGACACGACACTTTAAGAACAATTTCAGAAATATTCAACAAAACCGAAACCGTTTTGACACCCTAAACCCCCTAATTATGTATGATCAATTTGAGTACCTATTATGTCGAGACCTTAAATTTGAGTTTTAAAGTATCCACAAGTAGTTTATATTAGTAGTCGACACCATCTTAAGCATAAACTACATAGGGAGTTGTTGAATATAAGTGAATGATCCCAGAAATTCTAAATTTACATGCCTTAATAAAATAAAAATAGGGAATGTACCTATTAAGTTAGGTGACCCTCACCCGGTCACTTAATCCAATGGTTGTGGAACCTACAAAAATATAATAAAAATTTGTTGTTAGTTGGTTCATGTGTGTCTGGTGCTGAACTTGGTAGGGAGAACTACGGTATGATCCCTCGCAACTTGCAATTGGGTAAATAAAAGGGGTTACCAAACTTATGTACCAGAACCTCGTGCTTAAGGATCAGAATCTGTAGCAATTAGTTTTTAAATCAAGAGTCGCCACTATTAGTTTTTATCCTAGGGAAGGGAATCTAACAGAAAACCCTAATTCGCAGACAGAGATTCTAGGTTTCGGACTCAATTAGACGAAAGGAAGGTGTTAGGAACCTTTCATCTACCTTGTTCACAAGGATACTAAGCTCTAGGTTTAGGTTTGGGGTAAAGTGGATTTTAAGTTTTAATTAGAAAGACTCGCCACGATTTTAGATCATATGCCTACGTATCCTCTTATGAGGAATCAGAGTCCCAATCGTAGTTCGTATAGGTTGGTGTTTTTTAGGGGTCGCAAATATATTTTGAATCACCTCGCACTCGGTCGGAGTAGTGATTTCGGAGATTTTGACTGGATGCGCAGTAAGTCAAAACTAGTTTGAAACCCTTTTGCAAAAAAAAAACAGTTGATTGACACTCTTCCAATCGATTGAAACGATTCAAAAATGTGGCCTAAGTGATTAGGACAACATATGAATAATTTGTAACGACTAAATATCTTTACTTTCCTTTTTTACGCTTGATAATCAATTAGTTTAGGGTCACCGATCAATTGCTACATATTGACAATTGATTGGCAAGTCATAAAAACCTTAAAATCACTTTCTTTTTTGTGCAAACCTCTAGCCTATAAATAGAGATATATATCCACTCTTTTTCACATCTAGAAACACGATTTTCACTTCTCACCTCTCTCTCTAAAAATATGTTTGTTTACTTTCTCACACAAAATTTTTAGCCAAAGCTCTTTTCAAGAAAGTTATTTTTTTAGTGAGGGAAGTGTAATTATAGAAGGGTAGTTTTGTAATTTCGCCAAGGAAGTCTTATTTATACTTTGGTTGAACATTTTATTCTCTTAGGGGTTGTTTGGGAGTTAGTTTTTGGAGGGTTTTGGAGAGGAAGGCTTTGGAGGGTTGCGTCTATATCTTAAAATGTGTAGTATTTTTATAAAGTTTAAAAAACAATATACTACATTAGCATATAAAATCATATTGTTTTTTAAATTTGTAAAAAATATAAAATACATTTTAATATATAGATGTAACCCTCCAAAGTCTTTCCCTCTAAAACCCTCCCAAAACCAACTCCCAAACAGTCCCTTAGGGATTGTTTGTTTGGGTTCAAAGTTAAGCCCGTAAAAACTTAGGACTGGGATTTGTGTGATCAAGTCTCTTGTTTAGGTTCGGGATCATCTGTGGTAAAATATCATAGGTTCTTGGTTAGTCCATGGTAAAACCAAGTTTAGGTTAAAGCTTAGCTAGGTGTTAAAAGCTTGTTTTGGTTCGAGATCAGCATGTGGTAAAATCTCATATGTTATTGGTTAGCCCAGTATAAACCCGAGGTTTAGGTTTGATAGCATATCTCAGTGTTAAAAGCTCCCAAGGTTTGTTTAGAAGCTTGAAGACTAACTATTACAAGATTATTGTGGAAAGAGGACTAATCGCTTCGATCCATAATTTGGAAGGAAGACTCTCCGCTTCACTCCTCAGTTTATTGTTTGGTTGACACTTATTCATAAACTTTATTTTCCTTATATAAGGGGGCCCGTGAGTAATACCTAATAAAAGCTCTCAAGTTTAATTTGATACCCTCAAGATCAATTCTTGGGTACATGATTAAGTATTTTTTACTGAACCTGTATAATTCTTAGTGTTCTTCTCTTATCCCTTAAACTCTTCATTTTTGCAATTTTATTTTCTACTGTGTATTTATAAACCTTTTCCAAAAAAAGTTTCAAACTCTAATTTTCATCCACAGAAATTTTCAAATCCAAGTTTTTTTAAACACAAAATTCACACCCTCTTGTGTACAAAGTCATATGTCCAACAAGTTGCATTAGAGCCTAACTCCTATGTAAGGAATAATCATCTCATAAGGAAGATGACTTCTAAAAAGGGGTCTTTTCTAAATACACCACCACTTTTTAAAAGTAGTAGATATGGAAAGCTTGGTTTAAAATTTTTCTTCAAAGTATAAATCATGAATTATGGGAAACCATAATAAATGGTTTGTGTATCCCTACTTACCAAGTAGATGGAAAGGTAGTAGATAAACCTGATTTTCGTTGGACTGAAGAAGAAAAATAATATTTGAAATATATTTCAAAACTAAGAGTTTTATAACTATGTCTCTATATCATACTATTTTTTTGTTCATCATTGCAAAACTGTCATGGAAATATGGGATACACTTGAAATGATATATGAACTTTCTCCAAGTATCAAGCAAAAGGAGATGATCACACGAGGCAAAAAGATGAATATGCCACTCTTAAATGTTTTTCAAAGCTTAGAAATATTTGAATTTGATTTGGAACATTTGTAACTAACCAGTGTCTAAGAGTTAAGAATTGGAAGCTTAATCCAATCCTTAAATCAAAAGATAAGAACCTTCATGAATTTCAGGAAAAATCGAAGAAGAAGGAAATTATAGAGAAATTGAAGGAACTAATTCAATTACTTAAAGATGAAGGTATGATCTTGGAAAATGAAGAAACATAAATTTAATCATACTCATATCATATAATTCAGGTAGAATCCTTCGAAAGAACATACTTCAATGGTTGAATGATCTTCAGAAGGAACCTCATGTTTGAAAAAAAAGTGAAGAAGAATAAGTATCTTCAAGTGAAATCTTTGAAAGGAAAAAGGATGAAAACATCAACCTCATGGAGAAACATAAGAGAACCTTCTTCCGACAAAAAAGATAAAGTTTTCTTAAAAGCAACCTACAATGTAGATACTATTGAGGTAACTAAACCACCTTATGAACAATTATTAGATTGAGCGATCAGTTAGTTGAAGAAAATGAGAAATTGAGAGATTGTAACTTAGGTCTTAAGGAGTCATTAAGATATCTTAAATAAATAAATAATCATTAAAGATAGAAATAATTAAGATTAAATATTCAAGACAAGAGTGTAAGAATTATGTCTCCCTTAAAAAGGAAGTAGTTAATTTACATGAAACCTAGGTAAATTTACCCAAGGAAAAGAAAAGCTTGACTTGATCTTATCAAGTCAAAGACATTCCTTAAATAAAAATGGAAAAGGATTTAAAAGAATAGAAAACCTAGTAAAGGCATATAATACAAGAAAAAGAATCATCCAATTTATAAATGCATACACTGTAAAAGAGATAGTCATTTAAAACCGTTTTGTTTTGATAAATTAAAATGATCTAAAGACAACAAATAACCTTAGATCTTATGGAACTAATGCACCTGGACCCAAGAAGATGTGGGTAGCAAAGATGAAACCTTAGTGTTTTACAGGTATGCTTTATAGCTTGAAGTTTAAAAGGATTATTAATGGAGCTGGGCAAATCAAGAGTATACTCCCGAGTGTACCAATTTTACAAAGTCTTTGATCAAAGAATGTACGATGATGACAAATAACAATCAGAGCAAATGGTTTGAGAATATCTCAATATTTATGATCTTTAGCGATCAATTGAATGGATATGTCTGTAATGGACATATTCATTTTGTTGCTTATATTAACTCTTATAACATCAAATTTAAATTATTTATGAATTTTTATATTTAATTAATTATTGAGCTATGTAAATTAAATAAATTAATTGTGATTCTTGTATGAGTATTCGGGTTATGGGAGGCTGTAGAGAGAGTTTGGTGGGTGTTTACTGTGATTTTTGGTAAACAACCGCTGATCCTCCAAAAAGGAAAGCCCTTTTGGTTACTCGCGGGATCGATCATATTGATCCCAGAACATATGCTAATTTTTATGCTGGTTTGATGTAAAAGTTAATATCTATGAAGAACACACGTTCGACCGGGGAGTTGGTGTTTATGGTTTTGGAAAGCAAATAGAAATGCAGATAAAGTGCAGGAAATGTAAACTTTGCAACAGGAAGATCAAAGCAATGTAAAAGATTTGATTAATAAAAGGTGGTGTTTCCAACGTACATTCTCAGTTATGCTTTCACACACAGCGGGTACTTGAATAATGTTGAGTGACTAGTACAATAGATTGAACACACTGAAAATCTGCACAAACTTCCTATCTTTATACTAAAATTATGTAACGGTCGAGGGGTTGCCTTGCTCTAGGATGAAGACAAGTGTCCTCTGCATGCCCCTCGACCTCTATCTTTCTGCCACATCGCCTTCCCTTAACTGCTAGGCGAACTGCATTTCCCACCCTTCTTCAAATTCAAATATCTTTCGTCTTTGATGCTGACACGAGGGTTTTTTCTTCTAGTCGAAGGTCACTAGACCTTTTCAGTCGAAGGCTTGATGGAAATGTCTGGTCGAAGAACAATTTGTAACTCAGATATTTCTCCAAGTTTTTTTCATTCGTCAAAGCATTTTCCTGCTTGGCTTCATTTGCTCTATTTTTGGCCCATAAGGCCAATTTATCGTGGGTGTCGAATTTAAGAGCTAACAAATTTCCCCCTAAGAATGTCTATTTCGACATCGAGAGAAATAGTCATTCTTTGATATTCTTACTCGACACCTATCTCTTTTTTGTCCACAAAGTCTTAACTTGCACTTTTCGCCTTCCAACAAGTGCCACACTTAGAATCATCATTACTCTTTTCCCGAGACGTCGTTTCAATCAGCCGTTACCATGATGACATGATGGCCATTACTCCTAGAACCTAGGCAAGCATGTCAAACGCTCTCCATCACCTGTACGATAACTGCTTCACTGCTTGCCACGTGCCCCACTACGTCTATAACATTAAATGACCTCGACGGGAAACACTTCTCCCTGAGCACTATAAATAGCCTTGAGCTCCCTCTTTTGGAACTTTCACAACACTTAGCACTCTTCATCTCTTCTGCAGAAAAATACCTTATACCTTAGTGACTTTATCATCTTCGTTTCTCACCAACTCATAACAATGGCCTTCCTCTCCAATGCTCCAAACAACCCTAAGCCCAAGAATGTTTCTGACGTACAGCGTCAACCGGAGATTTTTCCCACAAGTTCTCCTCCCGCTTCGATTGAGGAGCTAAGGTTCGTCTCTGAACCTATGACCAAAGAAAGGCGCGAAGCCTACAACTCCCAGCTCCTCATCCCCATCAGGTATTCTGGGGATATGTATGCCATGTCTGGCCCTTTGTCTGCATGCATCAAAAATCCCACAAAAAATAGTGCTTTCTTCCCGACTCACCCTAGGCTTAAGCCTATAGGCTATGCAAAGAAACCCAGGAATGATCTTGAGGATGCAACCCCAGCCAATCAACAACATGCTCAGATGAAGGAAGACATTAATCTTCAGTTCATGAATAAAGGGAATAGGACCTTTCGATCGTGCCCTAGCCTTTCTTCAGAATATTCAGACTGGCTGAACAAAATGGAGAAGGTACAAACCCCAATTTGGAAATAAATAGGGATCTATGACCTGGTGATGCTGTTGAAGACAGTGTTATCTTACTGCCCTCTCATGTTAGTGTTTTCATTACGCTTGCAACACAGCTTCACCATGGTTACCCTCTCTGTTTGGATGAATTGATCTTGGCCAACCTGTATGAATCCATCAGCAATGGTGTGACTCAACTCAAAGTCATTGGAGACAGGGCAAGCTTGCTCCTCTTTGGCCCCTTTTGGCTTCTTCAACTCTGGCTCAACGCCACTTTCGAATCTTTTCTTCCTCAAAAGAATAAGATAAATGAAGAGGCCCCAGAAATTCTGAATAGAAGGGTCGAAGGTACCAGGTTAGTCTTGTTGCCTCCGACTGATGAGGGTCATAAATTTCAAAAAGCCTTCACTAGCTTGTGATGATGTTTTCAGAGCATCAAAATTTTGTTTCGACCATGTCTCCCTTCGCCAGTCGAAAAGTTGGTCCAGAATGGTTCACTCGACCATTTCCTTCGGCTGATGAGGAAGACATAGAAGACGAATATGTGGCTATTTGGGAGTCGTTTCTTCGACCCAGAATCATGCTGCTAAGATTCAAGAGTTCGAAGAATCAACTGAGTTTGATTGCTTACCAACCGAATCTTGTCTCTCGATAGTTCGGTATTATTCAGTCGCTTTCGTCTCCCATCTACTCTCGAGAGAAACTGTTATTGTTTTATAACGCAGATTACTCAGAGGATGCTTCTACCAAGCACATTGGTAGGTACGTTGGTCGGACCGTACTAACTCTGTTTGACTTTAATCTTAATTTTATGTGTTCTCCCATTTTTGAGGGGTGGTAGAGGCAATATTACAACGAAGAATTCTTCGACGAGAAGGATTTCGCCAACCACCTTCGCGAGGCGTTCAAGATGGTCTTTGACAAGATCAAGAAAGGTAATATTTTCCCCCTTTGTCTCTTTGTCTTAGATTCAATCATTCGACATCCAACTTATATTTGTTTCTTGTATAGCTGTCAAGAGAACCAACACCAAAAAGGATGCTGAAAGCACCAAAGGAGGAGAGCCTCCTGTGAACCCTTCACCAAAGGTACTCACTTTCTTCTATACCTTTCGCCTTCACTATTTCCTGGTATAGATATTGATTCCTCCGACTCTTATTTTTCTGGGTGTTCAGAAAACCACTCCCAAGAAATGAAAGGTTCAGGAGATTGAAATCTCTAGTGATGAAGAAGAGGAATCTCCTCATGTTCCTCTTAAGAGACAAAAATTAAAGAAACCAGCTCCTATACCTGAGCCTCGCTCAAAGACAAAAATGAAGATTGCAACTACCAAATCGAGGCATCCTCCTTTAATCATCAGAGATCCAACTGAGCAAGAGGTAGCCGCTAGGCTGAATAATCCTAGTGAGAGTGACAACTCAAGTCCCGGCGCTGAAATTCCTCCTCAGGTATTTACTTCGACAGGCTCTGCTTATTTCCTGAACTAGCCTTTTTTTCCATAATAATTCTGAGAATAAAATTTTTTAATCTTCAGGATATTGCTGGCACTTCTAAACAGGCTCCCATTCCTATCGAAGGATCTATTACTTTGTTAAATAGTGAGGGAGATCCTACTTATAGGCCTTCTTCAGCAAAAGTCTCTTTTGTGAGCTCAGCTAGTGAGGTGAACCAAACTTCTGAGCATCAACATGAGACCATAGAAGAAACAAATGAAGAAGGCCTATAAAAGAACAGGAAGAAATCAGGGCTCCACTGGATGATATGCAGGAAGGTGAAGAGGAGGAGGATAGTGATGCCATAGTTGGAACAGAGAGGGAAGGTATGTTGGAGGGGGAGAATCACAATGAAGAAATTCTAGAGGCTAACGGCAGAGAAAACTCTACCGAGGGGGCCCAAAATCCTGCAAATACTGAAGCTGCCCATGTTTAAACACAGGTAGTAAATGTGGCTTCTGCTATTAGCGAGAGAGCCCATTCGACAGGGTCTCGCACCAGAGAAGATTTAGCCTTGTTGAAACAGAAAAATTCTCTGGGTTATTTGACTGCCATTCTTGAGGGTCGAGAAAGTTCTTCTGATCAGTGTTTCGACTGCGTCTGGAAAGTCTACCTCGACATCTCCTCTTGATGAGGCGCTTCACAAGGTTAAGGCACAAATTTTCAAAAGGGATTTAATGCTAACCTTGGAGGGAGAACCTACTGCTCCCTCCTTCCTGAACACCACTTTGAGGGATGTCGATCTCCTTGTTGCTTCTCCAGATATAGCTAGCGTTATTTTGGATTTAACTTCCATCATTAACCAAGTGTCAGCAGACTACAATCGTCTAAGGACTCTCACTCGCGAGATCGAAGAGGCCAACGGTCACGTAGCTGCTGCCTGGAACGTTGCCACTGAATCAGCCTCTAAAGTGAAAGAGTTGTCGAAGGCTCAAGAGGCTAGGCAGAAAGAAGCTGAGGAGATTAATCACGATACAGCTAATATGATGGCGCAGATCAAAGAACATGAGGCTAAAATTTCTGCCAACGATAGAAGGAAAGAAGAACTTCTCGCCATCAATACTGAACCTGAAAGCCAAGAGGAGCTTGCTGAAGGGTTAAAACATGCTGATCGGGCTCAAATGCTCGATGCTAAACTTGAAACTCTACATCAGTCGAAGGCTCTGTGTGAAAGGCGTCTGGAATTATAGAGGATTAAATATCTTCAGATCAAAGCCAATCTCCCCTTTTAAATTCTATCTCTGTATTTGTATAATCATCTATTGTAATGACTTAAGGCCATTTTGGCATTTTTTTTAATGAAATTTCCATTTTGGCTTTTTCCTTATTTCGATTGTGACTATACATTGGCTATTTTAACCTCTTGAAGCATAGGTCTATACTTTTTCAAGTATTTACCATTTACTCTCAAGAGCCTTTGATCTTCATTTAACTCCTCTATCTCATAGGCTCCACCAGAGAAAGTTTGGATAATTTTGAAAGGTCCTTCCCACTTAGAGGACCATTTTCCCATATTTCTATCCTTTCGATCCATTGGGAGAATTACCTTCCATACTAGATCCTCAGACAGAAATTTCTTAGGTTTTACTCTTCGATTGTAGGATTTTTCCACCCTTTTCTTCTGTAATCTTAAGAGGTCTAAAGCTTTCAACCTTTCTTCATCCAAAACAACTAATTCGTCCAACATCATATTCCAATAAAATTTAGAAGGGATGTCCTAATGTCTCTGAACCCTCGTTGATTATAGCCAAATTTCCACTGGCAACACCGCATCATGACCATAAGTTAGACGAAATGGTGTTGTTCTTGTATCCTCTTTAGGAGAGGTCCGACAAGCCCATAAAACTTGATCTAATGTTTTATGCCATTTTCTTGGCTTCTTTCCCACGTGTTTCTTTATTAAACTGATTACTACTTTATTTTCAGCTTCGACTTGGCTGTTGGCTTGCGCATAGTAAGGTGTAGACGTCAACTGTTTGAATCCCATCTCTGTAGCAAATTCTTGCATTTCTCGACCAGTAAAGACTGATCCTTGATCTGTCGTTATTGTCTCAGGGGTTCCAAATCTATATATAATGTACTTTTGAATAAATTCAATGTCATTCTCTTGGTCTACATTGACTAAAGGAATTTCTTCAATCCATTTAGTAAAATAATCAATGCCCACCAATATGTATTTCTGGCTTTTAGAGGACGCTGGTCGAATTTCTCCAATAAGATCTAAAGCACATCCTCTAAAAGGCCAAGGTTTCACAATTGAATGAAGTTCGATTGTCGGTACATGTTGGATGCATGTATGTACTTGACATTATTGACATCCTTTTGCAAACTCAAGACACTCTTTTAACATAGTGGGCCAATATAGTCCTTGTCGAAACAACAACCATTTCATCTTATGACCTACTTGATGTGCTCCACATTCCCTGACGTGTGTGGTAGAAAGGGATATGTATGCTTCTGTTTCACTTAGGTATTTCAATAACACACCTTCAGGTGTTTTCTTGAATAATTCATTTCCCATTAGTATATAGCTTAATGCCCTATACTTTATCTTTCACTCTGTCGAAGCCACTGGATTTTGTAAATAATTTACTATAGGCTTTCTCCAATCTTGTTCTGTTAGATTGTCTATGAATGAAATTTCAAAGTTTTCATGATCAGTATATCCCAATGTTGTTGTTTCCAAATCTATTGGAGACAACCTAGTGGATGTTACTCTTCATCTAACTTCGATTGCTTGTTGTAGTTTTTCTTTTGAAATTTTATACCCGGAAGCAATCTGTGCTAAATCATTAGCCACTTGATTTTCCAATCTTGGTATATGTTTAATGTTAACCACTTCGAAGATCTTCAACAAACGACTGGCTATTACGAAATACATGATAAGATTTTCTCTTATTCATTTGTATTCTTACGTAACTTGTTTTAGGACTAACTCTGAGTCTCCCATTATTTTAACTCGAGTTGCCCCCAATTCCAACAAGATTTCAAGGCCTACAATTAAAGCTTTGTATTCAGCCTCATTATTCGAACAATCTCCTTCGATCTTGTACTTAAATGTTGTTGGAATTTCTTTTGGAGAAATAATTAGAACCCCCACTCCAGTTCCGTCTTTATGACTAGAACCGTCGAAGTATAACTTCCAAGGTTCAATCTCCAAGTAATTTAGTGATTCTTCATTTATTGAGTGGTCGACTATAAAGTCTGCTACCACTTGACCTTTTACAGCCTTGAGAGGCATAAAGGTTAATGAATACTCAGTTAATGCAAGTGCCCATTTGCCAATTCTACTGTGCAAAATAGGTTTCGAAAACATATATTTGAAGACATCAAAATGAGAAGAAACGTAAACATCAACTGGTTTAATATATTACTTGAGTTTTGTACATGAGAAGTAAATACATAAACATAGTTTTTCAACTTCATTATATCTAGTTTCTGCATCATTTAAGACTCTACTGAAGTAGTAGATGGGTCTTTCGACACCATCCTCATCCTCTTGAGCTAACATGCTCCCTAAGGTTTTATCAGATGCAGCTATGTACAATCTCATACTTCTATTTCTACAAGGAGGTACTAGAATAGGTGGCTTGGTGAGGAACTCTTTGATTTTATCGAAGGCCTCTTGTTATTCTTTCCCCCATTCAAATCCTCCTTTGCTGAGTTGAAGTAGTGGTGAGAAGGCTTACGTTTTCCCACTGAGGTTGGATATAAATCTCCTCAGAAAATGTATCTTGCCAAGTAGAGACTGCAACTCCTTCTTGTTGGTTGGCGCTTTGGCTTCCAAAATGGCTTTGGTCTTGTTTTGATTTATCTTGATTCCCTTTTTATGGACCACAAAGCCTAAGAAGTCCCCTGCTTTGACACCAAAAGCGCACTTTAGAGGATTCATTTTTAGACCACAGTGTCTCATCCTCTCAAAGGATTGTCGAAGATGGTCCATGTGAGTCTTCCCTGAAATAGATTTAACAACAATATCATCAATATAAATCTGCATAAAAGTCTCAATAAAATCATGGAAGATAGAATTCATTGCTCTTTGATACGTTGCCCCTGCATTTTTTAGGCCAAAAGGCATCACTACCCATTTGTAAGTGCCTAAGGCCCCAGGGCAACGGAATGCTGTTTTCGACACATCCTCTTCAGAAATGAAAATTTGATTATATCCAGAGTATTTGTCAAGCATACTCATGTATTCGAAACCAGCGGAGGAATTGACAAGCATTTCCGCCACAGACATTGGATATTCATATTTGGGTGTTGCAGCATTCAGATCTCTGAAATCAATGCACGCCCTTAAGGTACCATTTTTCTTTATAACAGGTACTATATTTTCAATCCATTCGACATACCTTGTCATTCGGATGAACTTGCATTTCAGCAGTCTTTCGACTTTCGTTTTGATTTTCGACAGAATCTCTGGTGCAAAGCGCCTTGGATTTTGCTTGACAGGCTTCTTTCCAGGTTTTGTTGGCAATTATAGTTCCACCAAGCTTCTGTCGAGACCAGGCATTTCGTTATAATCCCACGCAAAGCAATCTTTGAACTCTTTTAGCAATTGGATCATTTCGACCCTGAGTTCTGGATCTATCTTTGCATTGATATACGTTGGCTTTTTCATAGGACCTTCACTTAGGTTTATTTCTTCTAAGGGATCTTGTGCTAGCATTCTAACACTATTCGCCAACGGATCTTTTTCGAAACCTAGAGGCTCATCATCATAGATGGCGTCTAACCTCTGGTTTCGTACTTCTTTCTCTTCCGAGTCAAGAGGTTCTGGGTCGAAATCTTTCCCAGGGCCTTCTTGGAAAGATACATGTTCATTGGCTTCAAGAGCCATATATTTGACTTCAGCCTCTAAGGCCGCTATCATTCTATTTTTGGCTACATATGCCGAAATCCTTTGTAGAGCCTATGATTCAGTCATCATCACCAAACTTACTCCCCCAGCCTGTTAGCCGTATGTCATCAACCCCTCCATAGTCAATGTTTGATAAATCCTCTCTATCCCACTGAAAACCACGATCAGAGTGTAGATAAAGAGAACAAAAAGCATTGGGCGCTGAAGCCAGATCGAAGCCAGGAGGGCTGCATGGCCCTATATGAGCCAAGTTCCTGTCGAAGATATTTTTTCCAATGTTGTTAACTTCACCCAGGTAGTAACTTTGATCAGCCTCGATGTTCTCTATGATACCATCAGGGTGCCATATTCTAACCTTCTGATGCATCGAAGATGGAATTGCACCTATGCCATGTATCCACTCTCGACCTAAAAGCATATTATAATTGGGTTTGCTGAAATTACCATAAACATGGTAGGTCGAAGAATTGAGCCCACCTTGAGATCCAATTGTATAACTCTCATGGTGGTTCCAATACCCCCTTCATAATTTGAGAGGACCATGTTGTGGGGCTTAATATCAGCATCCCATTTTCCTACTTTCCTCAGCATAGATTGTGGAATTATATTTATGGTCGCCCCACAATCAACCAAGATTTTATTTATGGTCACTTCCCCTATCTTTGCTCTGATAAATAGGGGCTTGGGGTGATTTTTCATCTCCTCAGTAGGTGGCTCAAAGAAAGTGTTTTGCTCCTCAACACAGCCATTATTCATCACGTAGTAACACATTGGCCTATGTCTGGCCATTTCTTGTTCGACCATCAAGTCGGTTTCTTCGACTTCGACCTGGCGGTTGTACTCCCTGGGAAGCACTGATATTACGTTCACCATAATATCTAAAGTATCGTCTGAGTTAGAATTACCTTCGTCATTCGACTCACCTTGTTCTGGCCACACCAGTCTTCTAGCAATTGGTTCCCTCTCCAGAGGTTTCCTTTGCTTTCCTTTTTCTTTTCTTGGCACGTTGGTGCTAGATTCTGGGTGAGGCTCTGCAGCCTCTTTCTTGGCTTTCCGCCTCCTTTGAAATCTTTGCCATTGGGAGCGAGACACGGGGTTCTTCCCCTTGTAGTTGCTTGATATGTGAGCCACTTTATTCATTGTAGTATTCTGGAACTCTTTCCTATAAGCCAAAGAAGAGCCCCTTGGCACGTCAAACATTTGCCATTTTTCTTCATTAGGCCTTTTTCTGCCCATCGTATTGAGCCAAGTATCCACAGGTACATTAGTTAGAGGCCGAAAAGTTGGTGGCCTCCTCACTTGGTTCATGGGTCCCTTATTATCTGTTCCATAATTTTGGTGTCGAACTTGTTGTATCAATTCATCAGCATTTTGGTTCCTATTCACCATAATCACTCCTTGATCGACTTCTCTAGGGATCTGTGGGGGATCTCGAGGTATTTCGACCCTAGGTTGTTCTATTTCTACTCTAGGGATCTGTGGATTTTGGTTAATGGTTAAGTCTTCCTCCATGATTATCCCTTGGTCCACTCTTATTGGTATTCTTTGGGGTTGTCGAATAGTTTGGGGAACCCCAAAAAATTCATCCATGCGCGTCATTTGCGTTGCCATTTGTTGATTCGACTGGGTAGTATTTTATATTAGGGGGTTCAACATTGTACTTAGAGTTTGTGCCAGCATTTGCACCATATCATGGTTGCTTTCATCCATTTGTTGCCTCAAAATTGTTGTAGAAGCATTTGTGAGGCTTGGTATTGCATACGTTGGCCCTCCTAAAAGTTGGTTTCTACCCAAATTTACCATATTGGCTCCAGATCCCTATAATGGCGAAGACGTACTCACCAAAGGTTCTGAAGATGTAGACGCAGCGTTCATAAGGCTAGCCACTTTAGTGGTTGGCATGCCATACGGCTGTTCTCGACCCATCTAGGATGTCGAAAACCCTAGGGGAGCGTACGGTCGAGATCTTAGATTTGCCCTTGGTGGGTGTTCCTAATAGACCTCTAGGACCTATATACGAAAGTATGGGTCCTGTTTGATTCGTGATTAACGTTGTTACTGAACCAACAGATGTTGAGATATTTTCTCCAATGGTAGTTATAACCGTTGTTCCAGTAGTATTTGGTGGAGGTATTTCTCCACTATTTGACTGATTAGCCATTCTACTTTCGTTATTTCTCTTCCTAGCAGTATACTCGTTGGTAGTTATTCTACCACTTCTTAATAACATGCAACACTGTATACGTGTAAAAGAAAGGCAATAACATAAATGAACAAACAGATGACAAAATTTAGCAAAGTCCCACTGGGCGTGCCAATTTGTTTACCGTGATTTTTGGTAAACAACCGCTGATCCTCCAAAAAGGAAAGCCCTTTTGGTTACTCGCGGGATCGATCAGATTGATCCCAGAACATATGCTAATTTTTGTGCTGGTTTGATATAAAAATTAATATCTAGGAAGAACACACGTTCGACCGGGGAGTTGGTGTTTGTGGTTTTGGAAAGCAAATAGAAATGCAGATAAAATGCAGGAAATGTAAACTTTGCAAAAGGAATATCAAAGCAATGTAAAATATTTGATTAATAAAAGGTGGTGTTTCCAACGTACATTCTCAGTTATTCTTTCACACACAGCGGATACTTGAATAATGTTGAGTGACTAGTACAATAGATTGAACACACTGGAAATCTGCACAAACTTCCTATCTTTATACTAAAATTATGTAACTGTTGAGGGGTTTCCTTGCTCTAGGATGAATACAAGTGTCCTCTGCATGCCCCTCGACCTCTATCTTTCTGCCACATCGCCTTCCCTTAACTGTTAGGCGAACTGCATTTCCTTCCCTTCTTCAAATTCAAATATCTTTCGTCTTTGATGCTGACACGAGGGTTTTTTCTTCTAGTCGAAGGTCACGGGACCTTTTCAGTTGAAGGCTTGATGGAAATGTCTGGTCGAAGACCAATTTGTAACCCAGATAATTCTCTAAGTTTTTTTCATCCGTCGAAACATTTTCCAGTTTGGCTTCATTTGCTCTATTTTTGGCCCATAAGGCCAATTTATCGTGGGTGTTGAATTTAAGAGCCAACAGTGGGTTGGTAGAGTAATTAGAAGAAAAAAAATTTAAATAATATATTAAATAATTTAATTAATTAGTAAATTAGAAAAATAGAAGAAATTAGAGTTAGTAGAGGAATGAAGGGTAATTTGGTGAATATGAGAATATGTAAGGACATTGTGGAGATAACAAATATTTTTATAATAAAAAGGGATCATTACATAGTTTTTGAGATTAGAACGTGAAAACAAAAGTTTTGAAGAAAGAAACAAAGGTGTGAATAACAGTTCTAGGACTCAAGGAGGGAAGAACAAGTCTAAGCCCTCCTTAGGGTGTGTTTTAGAGTTTGGATGGGAAGGGAGTGTAACACCCTTCTAAACCCCAAGAAACATTCTCAATTATTTAAATAAATAAATCAGAGTATATCACCAACAAGAGTGTCACATCTTCCTATAAAACATCACAACGACACATTTTGCTCTGTAACACGAGTTTTAAAAATCTTTAACAAGATAGAATCAACAATTAGTTCTTTGAATCATGGCAGCGGAAATCATAGTTCAAAACATCTCATTATAATACTTCATAAAATTTAGTCATACTTTATAACTCATACTTATAAATCAAAACATCTCGAGTACCACGTACACTACGCCAAAAATGATTTTTAATAGCGCACATTAGACATCGCTTTTATACAAAAGCGCTGCTATAAGTGAATTTTTTTAAAAAAAACACGGAAACTGTATAAAATAATAAGTAAAAGCGCTGCTAAAAATGTGACCTTAGACAGCACTTTTAAAAAGCGCTGCTAAAGTATTGCTTTAGAAAGCGCTTTATCAAAAGCGCTGGTAAAGGACCACTTTAGATAGCGCTTTAAGAAAGCGTTGTCTAAAGTCATAAAAAAATTATTAAAAAAATCAGAAAAGCGCTGCTAAAGGACTCTATTAGCCAGCGCTTTTCAAAAGCACTGCTAAAGGTCCATATTAGCCAGCGCTTTTAGAAAGCGCTGTCTAAATCCATATAAATGAAAATTTAAAAATAGAATTAGTGTATACTGTTTCTCTTTCACAGATTCCTGAACGATAGCAGAAACCCTTTCCCTCTCATTTCCACGAACAGAAAGTGCTTTTACGTCGTCGTCGTACCATCCCCTCTCCGTCCTCCACCATCTCTCTCGGTTCTCCTCCACCCACACCGACTGGTTCTCAAGGTAGGTTCTTTCTTGAAAATATCTTTATCTCCATTGATGTCCAAACTGAGTTATCCTCCTATTGATAATGTACTATGCTAACATCTAAGACATTATCCTCCTATTGATGTCCAAACTGAGTTATAGATATGCATAACTGAGTTATAGGTATGCATTTTGATTTTTGGATTCTTGGTAGGGCTTGATATATAACAGCAACACTTTTAGCATTTAGCATTATTGCATTTTCTTTTGGTTCTTTGTTTTGGAATAAAAAAGATGATGATGGATTTTTTTGTTATTTTAATTGGTTTCTGAATTGTTTATCATGTTTATATTCTCCATGAACTAGTATTTTTTTACTAGTATTTTGAACCTATATATACACAACTTGTTTTTAATGATCCCTTTGTATTGGTGTAGTTAGTCGAAGACACCAATAACCCCTTTTTCTTTCTTTGGTAAGTCAAGTTCAAATTCTATCTGTATCGATCAATTAAAAACATAATTATTTTTATATAGATATATTTATTTTTAGTCCATGTTATTAACTCTAGAAATAAATTTCTAGAAATAATTCGTTTAATTCAAACAAAAAGGGAATAATTTGTTTATAGTGTTTTTGTTTACTTGAATTAGTAGAAAAAATGGATTAAAAAATGGATGTTTACCAACCGATTGTCACAAGAGTACGAGAACGGTGTATTAGAATTTGTTAAGTTTGTTGTTGAACACGCCAAATACCCCAGTCAAATGAAGTGTCCTTGCTTGGGTTGTTGTTATATGGGTCGGGTTGACGCAGATGGATTGAAATCGCATTTACTAATGCGTGGAATTGATAGAAATTATATGTGTTGGATATTTCATGGTGAAAAAAGTAACAACAACGTTGAACTGGGGGAGAAAAGTAGTACGGCCTATGCTTCAGACGACAAGGACACAGATACATACAATTTTGATCGAGCCAAAGAGATTGCAGATGCACTTAAAGAAGATCTTCAGGATTGTCCCAAAATGTTTGAGAGATTGGTAAGCGATGCAGAGAAACCCTTGTATAAAGGTTGCACTAAATTTACAAGATTTTCTGCGGCATTAAAGTTGTACAACTTAAAGGCGGGCAATGGATGGTTAGATAAAAGTTTCAGATTTATTAGCCCTTATGAGAGATACGCTTCCGGAGGATAATTTTTTCCTAATCGAACCTATGAGGCCAAAAAAATGTTGTGCTCTATTGGCATGAGCTATGATAAGATACAAGCTTGTCCAAACGATTGCGTTTTGTTTCGAAACGAATATGCATCGTTAAATGAGTGCCCTAAATGCGGTTTGTCTCGATATAAGAAAAAATTGTCTCCAGCAAAAGTCTTATGGTATTTTCCTATAATTCCGATATTTAGGCGCATGTTTCATAGTGAAACCGATGCAAGACACCTGACTTGGCATGTAGATGAAATAATTATTGATGGAAAGTATCGATATCGGGAAGATTCACCACAGTGGTTGAAAATTGATAATGATTATCCTGATTTTGGAGAAGAAGCAAGAAACCTTCACTTGGCTTTATCTACTGATGGTATGAACCCGCATGGTCTTCAAAGTATCTCACATACCACATGGTCTGTGATTCTTATGATTTATAACCTACCTCCATGGCTATGTATGAAACGTAAGTATATGATGTTGTTTATGTTAATTTATGGGCCTAAACAACAAGGGAATGACATAGACGTATACTTGACACCTTTGATCGAAGATTTAAAGATTTTGTGGGAGAACGGGGTAGAGGTCTATGATGGATATAGGGAACAAAGTTTCAATTTGAGGGCGATGTTGTTTGGCACAATTAATGATTTTCTAGCATACGGGAATCTATCTGGGTATAGAATTAAAGGTCAACGTGTGTGTCCTTTTTGTGAAGATGGAACTGATACGACGTGTTTGGAACTTTGTCAGCACAATGTGTTTCTCGGTCATCATAGATTCTTACATTCTAAACATCACTACCGTGCATGGAGAAAAGCATTTAATGGAGACACCGAACAACGTAAAGCTCCACCTGCATTGTCAGGTGACCAAATTTTTGAAAAGGTGAAAGATGTGTGTACTTAGTTTGACAAGCCTTTTGCGCATAGGTTGTCAAAGGTGGGTGGAAGAAGAGATCGATTTTTTTTAATTTCCATATTGGAAGTCTCTGTATGTGAGACATTTTCTCGATGTTATGCATATTGAAAAAAATGTATTTGAAAGTGTTATTGGTACGTTACTCAATATTAAAGGAAAGTCTAAGGATGACCTTAAAGCAAGGGAGGACATGTTAAAGATGTGAATACGAACTGAACTAGGACCCGTGAAGAAAGGAAGCTGAACATATCTACCACCTGCTGCTTTTACTCTATCTAGAAAGGAGAAATAGATAATGTGTAAGTTTCTAAGTGAAGTTAAAGTTCCAGAAGGATACTCTTCAGATATTAGAAGACTTATGTCTATGAAAGACCTCAAGTTAAAGAGTTTAAAGACACATGACTGCCATGTTATAATGGAGCATTTTCTACCAATATGTATACGTTCTATTTTGCTAGATAAAGTAAGGAGCGTGATAATAAGTTGTGTTTTTTCTTTAGGTCAATTTGTAGTAAGGTGATTGATCCTGAGATCTTACCAACATTACAAAAAGAAATTGTTATTACTTTGTGTGAGCTTGAAATGTACTTTCCTCCCTCATTTTTTGACATAATGGTGCTTCTAGTTGTTCATCTTGTGAAAGAGACACGGTTGCGCGGACCAGCTTATATGAGATGGATGTACCCTGTTGAACGTTATATGAAAGTATTAAAAGGGTACGTGAAAAATCGAAGTCGCTCAGAGGGTTGTATTGTTGAGCGATACATTATTGAAGAAGAGGTTGAGTTTTGTACTGAATATTTGTCCAAAGTTCAATCCATTGGACTTCCCAAAATTCATATTTTTGAAAAAAAGGAAGGTAAAAGATTAATTGGAAATAAAATTGTGACAATATCAAAAGATGAACGGGATCAAGTGCATCTGTATGTTCTGCATAATGACAGTGAGGTTGAGCCATATTTTGAAATGCACAAGGATGTACTCTGAGGGTTAAATTAGAATAGAAATGAAAATTGGATAGTACGGGAGCATAATCAAAGTTTTATACCATGGTTTAAGGATCATATTTTTTCAAAGCTTCATTTAGATCCCGCTTCAATAACAGAAAGGTTGAGATGTTTGGCATATGGTCTAAGTTTGCATGTGTTTTCTTATAAAGCATATGCAATTAATGGATACACATTTTATACCAAAGAACAAGATGATAAAAGTACTATGCAAAATAGTGGTGTCACCGTACTTGCTGAAGCAATGCACATTTCAAGTATGAAGGACCTAAACCCCAAATATGCAAATATGTAATATTTTGGGGTTATCGAGCATATTTGGGTGTTTAATTATGAGAAGTTTCAAATTCCTATCTTTGGTTGCAAGTGGGTAAGTAGTAGTGGTATACGAATGGATAAGTTAGGATTTTTGCAAGTGGATCTTAATAGGGAGGGGTACAAAGACGAGCCTTTCATTCTAGCCTCTCAAGCTAAATAAGTGTTCTATGTCACTAACTCGGCGAGTACAAAATGGTCTATATTACTTTTATCTAACAAAGTGGTTGATGATAACGGTGTAGACCAAGGTGATATTGATGATGAGAATGAGTCATGTATTAGACGGAATAAGTCGTATATTATAAATGATCAAGATGAGAATATTATAGCAGATCAATCATATATCAGAAATGTTCATAATGAGGGAATTTGGAAAAATCCATTTGCCCGCATTGTTAAGAAACAAGTAATTCATGTTCCAACCAAGAAAAGAAAGAGATGTTAGTGAAAGAGGTAGCATATTAAAATGTTTATGTTTATGTTTATGTTTACATTTAAGTTTATGTTTATGTTAATTTTTGGCATTGTCATTTTATATATATTTAAATGACTATGGAATTTTATATTGGGTTTATGTTTATGTTTATTACAGGTTAGATGGCTACTAACGAGGATCACCCACGTGATGATTTTGTGCATGATGGAGATAAGGCCGTTAGTAAAATGGAAATGGAATATAGACGAGGAATAACAATAATGAAGAGAATAATTCGGGATAGAGTCCAAGACATAAAGTATGATTTGCATTGGAGTCAAAAAGGCCAACTAATTGATCCTAACGGTTCAATGTTGACGATTTATCTCGGTTCGGTAGTAAAGAGAGAAATTCCAATTACATGTGAATGTTGGAGAGCAAGAGTGTTGGACGACTCTAAAGATAAAATATGGAGTGAGATACAGGTACCATATGTGATGTTATTTGTTTTTAATGACGATTATGTCTCTAAATTACTTATACTAACGCACTCTCTGTATATTTTCGTAGAGGTCATTCAACATTAAGGATACCAGGAGAGATTATATTCTCAAATTGGCCGGGAAACTACATAGAGGGTTTAGAGCTTTCTTGTCAAACAAGTTTCTTAGGGATGCGGATAAAAATTTTGTTGATGCAAAGCTTCCAAAGAAATATGCAGATTTGATTACAACTGAAGAATGGGAAACTTTTAAATCCAAAAGAAATACCAAAAAATTTGAGAGTTTAAGTGTCATAAATCGACAACGAGCATTAAGTCCAGTATATCCATATAGAAAAGGGCGTATGGGATATGCACGCTTACAACAATCTATTGTAAGTATCTATAAATTGCAAAGTATTTATAATATATGCACGCTTATATTTGATCATGTTATTTGGATTAATGTGTAGCTAACAAAGGAGAACAGTTCTGAAACATCTCTTCTGGAACACATTTTGTGGAAGGAAGCCTGTGTGTGTAAGGATGGAGCTGTTGAAGAAAAGGTTCAACAAATTTTCGAGAGATGTGTAAGTATAACATTATTTATTTAATTACATCATACGTTTATTTATTTAATTACATCATTCTTTTATTAACATATCATTATTTAATTACAATATTTATATGATTTCAGAAGACTCTTTCCCAGTCTATACCTCCAGATGAAGATAATGATTGCAGGAGAATACTCTCACGAGCATTAGATATTCGTGAGTATTCTGGTCGGGTGAGGGGTAAGGGATTTGGGATCACTCCAACATCCTTGAAGAAAAAATCAAAGACAAAAGCTCCCAGCAATAAAGAACTTCAGGAAAAGTTGGAAAAGTTACAACAAGAAGTTTATGAGCTGAGAAAGGAAAAGGAAATAGATCAAGCTACAGTGACAAAGGTAGTATCAATGGTAACTTTGGACAGAATATTCCCGAGGTAATTATATACCATATTTGTAAATTATATAACCATATTTATTAATTATATAATCATATTTATTAATTATATAACCATATTTATTAATGGTTATAGGGCATTTCCTGACGTCAACTCTATTTGTCGAAACCGACTTATCGGATGGTTGGAAAGGGAAAAGTGTATAATACTTCGGGAGAAATGCTTCACCATAAACTGCTCCCAGATGGATATTTGAAAGTATCGGCTGATGTTGTTTTAGAGGGGGTGCATTGTTACCACTACCTGACGATGTGGCGGATGCAACATTGGTGGCAGATGCAATAGGATCATTTGTTGCATGGCCGTCAAGCCTTGTTTGTGTAGATAATGAGGTATGCTTAAAATCGTTTACTATTCAAATTTTTTAAGGCAATTTTACTTGCATTTTGTTTACATGGTAATGTTAGACTCCAACAAAATCCATTCCAAAAGATAAGGGGATTAGGCGGGAGACCGAGTCAATTGCATCAATTGAGGTACAACACAATTATATGACATTTATATGAGAAATGCTAATTTGTGATTTTATACTTCCCCTAACTAATTATATGATAACTAGATTCATGCTAAAGAGATTGCACAAGTCATAGGGGTAAGGCGCCTGAAATTAGCAATATTTCCACACAAAAAAAGAATGTTGCTAAGAAGACCGTGGCTAGCAAAAAAACTATTGCTCAGTTCAGGTCGTGCCTTCGTACATATTTAGGAATTACAGATATTCCGGATGGTGGTACCCGCCTTATACCTATGAGTGCAGACATCTTTGGTTTTGAATACCTAGAAGCAATTAGTAGAGAGGATATCGAGCAAGTTTTTAGACATTTGGAATTAGGCCTCGGTGTTATCGGTACATACATCAGGTATACTCCGATCAACTTTGTTTAATTAGATGAACAATTTATATCCTCATTTCAATGTGTTGTACCCCAAAATTTTCCCTCCCATATTCCTCAAGATTTGACAAGAATGATCTTCAAATTGTTCAAGATTGCTCAAGGATTGTACAGTCAGACCACCTCCTAAGACAACTGAAATTAGGGTTTTGGTTCTTTCAAGGAATTTGGGGTTTTCAATGGTTCAATCAAGTCTCATTGGCCTATATACATTCTCAAGCACCTACATGCCAAGTGTCAAGACTCACAGTGCCAATTTACACAGTCAAAAGCTCCATTTGATCCCCAGTCAACTACAAGGGCAAAATGGTCATTTTACAGTCAAAAGTCAGAATTTTTGGTCAACGTCTTCTTTTGAGTTCACAATCATCATTTGATCAAGTCTTGATCATGATTCCACAAGGATAGCTCAAAAATCATCAAGATGCAAAAATTTATTATTTTTGGACAGTAGAAAAGTCAACTGTATCTTGACCAGGGCATAACTTTTTCATGGTTTGTCAGAAAAATTCCATCCAATGCTCATTTTGAAGGGGATGCAATTTCCTATAATCCATCTTCACACTCCAAGTTCAATAAATGCTCTCACAAAAAGTTACCAATTGTTACATTATAGGTCAATTTCAAAAGTCAACAAAAGTGCACTTTGAGTCAAAGGCCATAACTTGAGATTGGTAAATCCAAATGACATGGGACCAAAGGCATTTGTTAGAGGACTTCAAGAGCTTTCCAAAATGTCCAAGAACATGGTCATATGATCAAAATTGAGCAAGTTATGCATTGGAGAAGTTGGGAAATTTTTGTGAATTTGCAAAAGTCAACTTTGCTCAAAACACCTTATTTTTGCTAATGGGCCTCAAATCTCTTCTTGAAACTTCATCCATGACCTATGCACGACCCATCAAGCTTAATTGAATTTACTTTCTTATTTTTATTGATTAATTGGATTTTTAATTAATATTAATTCATTTAATTAATTTAAATTGTAGGAAAATAGAAGATTTGATTTTTCAATCAATTTGTGAAGCAAATATGGTCAAGATATGCTGGCAATTTCGTGCACAAGTCAAAGATATCAAAAAATCCAAAATTGGCAACTTTGTTCAATCATGAAAAATCAAAAAGATTTGATTTCCAATCAAAGATTTAAACTTGAATGCACATGGATTGGATCCAATTTTTTGACCTAATTCAATTGCTTTATATGTATGCAAGCTAACCTGACCTAGGGGACGTGAAAAAAGTTGCAGAAAGACCCCATACAATTCCAAGAAATTCCAAGAAAGTTGAAAACTGACTTTTGCATTCTAGGGCGATTCAAGGGTTTTTGTTGATTCAAACACCTTGCAGGAGTTCCCAGGAGTGTTTTGCAATCAAATTCCAATACCAAAGCTCAAGGAATCGTTCATTACAGAACCACGGTTTGCAATTCCTATTCAAAATCGTATTGCTTAATTCATGCATATTTGACATGTTTTCTTGATTGTTTTGCATTGCTAGAGGTCATACCAAGCTGATGGAATGGTCTAATTGAACTGAAACGCACTGAATCCAAAGATGCCATGATCAATTTCTAGGGTTCCTGAGCTTTGAAATTGGGGCTTTCTAAACCCAGAAAAATTGGGACCTGTGAGATATATGAGTGAAATCGTGAGAACAAGACGAACAAGACCAACCCATCGCGAAATATTTATATATACTGAGCTTCTATTCGCTATTTTTCATTGCAATGGTTAGTGGGGGTTAAAAACCCCCGCTATCTGATATTATTTATGCAGGTACAACGAAGCAGATGATGAGGTGTTGATACCTGGTTGGTCAATTCAAAAGAGCGCGCGTTTATTTTTGTTTGCAGGCACATTTATTTGTTTGTTAATATAATAATCGCCACTTATTTTACTAACAATTGAAGCAGCGTAGTGGACTGGTTAAGGCATTGGCATGTGAGCGCTGGGACCTGGGTTCGAATCCCAGGTCCCCCAAAACGTTTATTCCTATTTTCCTGCCTATGTTCACATGCAGCTTGCAAGAAGGAGTCCACCATGCATCTCAAATTCCCAGGCGCCAGATGTCATCAAACTGAAATCCAATGGACATGGATGGAAGGATCACCATATTCCCCAGTCAACAGGCCTGTAGCTAATCCAGAAAGTCAAACGTGGCTGGAATTGTTATTGGGCTTCAGATTTCAAAATACACCTCCTAATTGGGCCAACACCCACTGGGTTATTTTCTTTTATTTTCTTCTTTTATATTTTTTCATTTAGTTATTATTAATTATTATTATTATTTAATTAACCCAATTAATTTTTTTTTCATAATAAAATCAGAAAACTAAAATATAATATTTTTTATTATTATTTATTAATTTCACCCTTAATTTATTCTTTTTGTAAATAAATATAATTAACTAACTTAGTTTTAATTAGGTTAATTTTGATATTTTTTGCAATAATCTAAAACTAACATAGAATTAGGGTTCTTGACTTTTAATCATTTTATTTTTTATTTATTTCCTAAAAACATAAAAAACTCAAAAATATCTTTCTTTTATTTAATTAATTAATTAGTTAGGATTAATTTAATTAAGTGCAAAATAACAAAAACTTCCTTCTTTCTCAAAAAAGGGTCAAAACCCTAAGACACTCTGATTCAATTTTTTCTCACGCGTGTGATTTTTGATTCCTATTATTTTTTATCCAATTATGTATTTGCTCCGAGGATGTAATAGCTTTAATTAGGACTTTTTATCGCTTTCTTTAATTTCCCGCAATTTACTTTTCAAGGGTTTTTTTTGGCGATGTAAATACCCGACGCCTTGTAATAGTTTAGATTTATTTTCCGCACAACTATTAACTGTTAGATGTATGTTAACTAGGCTATGCATGACAAGACTTATTCTCAAAATAAAATCAAAACGTAGCTCACCATAACATGTTCAAAGATAACTTAACTAAAACCTGACACACTCGCACATGCCACTCCTAGGGTACGCCTCACTTGGTTGCCTCGACGTGGTCATTGAGTATAGGGTGTTTTAGAGGTCGCCCTCCTGTCTAAAGATCAAAAAGTTGCCTCGAAACGGTTGCCTCGGATAAAAAAAGATCTAAGACATTAGGGTTACCGCTAAGGCGTCCTACTATTGCTTTGGTGACCACATGTCCCTATAATCGAATTGACCCTAAAACTCCAACGACGGTGCTACCTACTTCTCCATAGTGGGATAGTACTGTCTAAAGGACATTTACACAGCTTAATTTCTTTTGAGTAGGTAGAGTTTCTTAGATACTTGCTCTTTTAAAACAAAAATACTTTTCGCACCTACACTTTTCAAACAAAAGTTTTCAAACAAACACTTCATACACTCTTGAGGACAGATACAAGAGTTAAATCGAAGTTTTCAAACAAACTTTTTTTCAAAACCCACAAACACAAGAAAAGAAAAACATTTTGAAAACATAGTGAGCAAGTACCTAAGAGCCCGTGGATAACCACGGATAGAAAGGGTGCTAACACCTTCCCTTTCTATAATCTACCTCCCGAACCGAGAAACATCTCGAAAAGGAATTTTGCTATGCTTTTGTCCTTTCCTTGTTGGAGAAAATAAAAGACGGTGGCAACTCTTGCTTACCGCGACATTTTGCTAAATGCAAACGCGAACCGGCATTCTAAACAGTCAGTTCTATTTCCACCGATCACAGAACTGGCGACTCTGCTGGGGAAATTATAAGTGAGGTGTACCTTAGGATTAAATAACCATGTTTTCAATTGTATGCCTTGTTTACTTTAATATTGTGGGCTTGTATTGGAGTTTTATGGATCCTAACCCGGATCTGAGGAATACTCTTTAGGTAAGTAGCAATAAACTGTGAGGGACCTGTCCGGCGTAGACCGACACGGGTGAAGCAGTAGCTACATTGGTGTGACACCTTGGTCTGTACCGATATCCCTTGTGTTGAAACGAGGAGAATATGGGTCTTCTGAGGAGTCATTAAGCACCAACTGACCTTAGCACCTTAAATTGACCAACTTGGCCATAGAACAGTAGCAGTATGCTACACTCATTGAGGCTAAACTCTCGCGATGGTTCCGGCCGCAAGAAAAGGTTGCCAAACTGGAATTATGACTGATCGAGGGTAGTCAGTGATATTGAGATCCTCTAGAACCCGGTTACTATTTTTTAGGACAGGTCTTAACCAACTGAAACTGAAAGAGGGTAGTACCTAAACTCCATGCTAGCCTGAACTCTAAGGGCTGTCTTGTGTGACTTGTGTGCCTTTACCATGTTTGCCTTTTGTGAATACTTGTGGTGTGCCTTTATCATAACATCATAACATCATAACATTGCATACATCCTGCATAAGGACTAACCCATTTCAAAGACAAGAGGGTTTCATCTTTGCTCTGTTTTGTAGGACATCATGATGCCCGTGCGTAGGAACACTATCCGGCTCAACTTTGTTCAACCACCTGCTTTGCTTACAGAATTGGTTGACAGGATTCCAAACACTACTTCCTTCATCAAGAGGCATGGTTCTCTTCTCGGTTTAGTCACTTCAAAGTGGGACCAACAACTGATGAGTGTCCTGGTCCAGTTTTATGATCCCCTATACCATTGCTTCACTTTTCAAGACTTCCAGTTGGTCCCTACCCTGGAAGAATTCTCTGATTTGCTTGGTATCCCTGTTTTGGAACAGACTCCATTCACTGGTTGGGAAAAGACTCTTAGGCCTGAAGAGATTGCTTCAACCCTTCCCTTGACCAAAGAAGAGGTAATGGCTAACTGGGAGACTAGAAGTGGAGTTAAGGGCTTTTTGGCTAAGTTTCTGATTGGCAAAGCTAATAGTTTCTGGAATGACTTAGACTTCAGGGTGTACGAAGACATTCTAGCTCTCTTAATCTATGGTCTAATATTGTTTCCAAATCCTGATACCTTTATTAATGTCAACGCCATAAGGATCTTCATCTCTCGGAACCCTGTACCCACTCTCTTGGGTGATATCCTGCAACAGCTCTATGCTTGTACTGCCCGAAGACGGGGAACATTATGGTGTTGTGCTCCTTTATTGGTGAGGTGGTTTATTTTGCACCTCCCTAAGTTCGTACTGAAGAACAAAGAAGGAAGGGGTTGGGCTCATAGGATAATGTCTCTCACTGATAATGACATCATTTGGACTCTCAGAGGTTTAGATGAGGTGGCCGTTATTGATTGTTGCGGAGAGTATCCTAATGTTCCATTGATCGAAACCCAAGGAGGAATCTCTTATAACCCCTGTTTAGCTCTCCGTCAGTTTGGAAGAGCCAGAAGAGAGGGGCCTCATGAGATGTTGATACCTCACATCAGTTTTGAGTTTCAGGTAGATAGTGACGAGATGGATCGTAGATTCATCCGGGCTTAGGATAGAGTTCACAAAGCTGACCCACATGAGTTGGGACCAAAAACTTCTCTGCCTATGGAATCCTATTTCAGATGGGTCCGCATCCGTGCCCAGAGGTTAGGAATGCCATACGAAGCCGTCAGACCTATTACCCTTGAAGTTGCTGATAAAGACGGGGTTCCTCCAACTGTTCTCCATCCTCAGATACCCACTGATATTGGTACACTAAAGAGGTCTTGGGCGCAACTGCAGGAAGAACGGGATTCTTATCGGGAAAGGTTCAATGAACAGGAACAGATGATCCAGAAGCTGACAAAGCAATTGGAGAACAAGCGGATCCTGAATGACTATATCCGCACTGAGAAGAGGAGGCCATGGGAGCATTGATGGGCCTTGGATGTTTCTTTTACAACTTTTATTTACTTTTCCGTATTTCCATTCTTGTAACGCCTAAGGGCAATTTGTTGAACAATTTAAATTCCAAAGCTAAATCTAATAAAGTGTGTTTCCTTTTTTGTCTACAAAGTTGAATCCCGATTGTCTTTGGAAACATAAATCATACGCATTTCATTTCATCATATGCATAACAGGTACCCCTTTTTACAGGTCACTTATCTTCTTCGTTGTTTATTTCAGCAATCATCATGTCTTCTAAACCTTCCACTGAACAAGCTATCAAGGCCCTCCAGACCCAGAACGCCCGGTTCCAAGAGTTGGTTATGAGCTTAGCCAAGGGGCAACAGGAATTGAAGACCCTGATTCTGAAGAAGAAGAAGAAGAAGAAGAAGAAGAGGACCGTATTGTTCAACACTGGACGCAGATTTTGGAATGGACTACAAAATGAGGTTGATCTGACTACTTCCTCTGTAGGGAAAGACAGTCCACAAGAGAGAAGGGTTCCTAGTCCCGTGGTCTCCGACAACGAGACAGATTGTGATGAAGAACAGTATCCTCCTGCTGAGGATAGGTATAAACAGTTGGAGGACCGCTTAAGTGCTATGGAGATACAGAATGTGCCCGGTTGGACTTTGGAGACCTAGGCTTATCCTCAGGGGTGGTGATTCCCCATAAGTTCAAAGCACCTACTTTTTCCAAATATGACGGAGCTTCCTGCCCAAAGCTGCACCTCCGGTCGTATGTAAGGAAGATCCAACCTTACACTGCTGACAAGAATTTGTGGATCCATTTCTTCCAGGATAGTCTTTCAGGGACTCAACTCGAATGGTTCTATCAGCTGGATGAAGCCAGTATTCATAACTGGGAGGATTTGGCTGTTGCGTTCTATAAGCAGTATCAGTATAATTCCGACCTCGCTCCTACGCGTACCCAACTCCAGGGTATGTCACTAGGGACGGGTGAAGGATTTAAAGAGTACGCCCAAAAATGGAGAGACCTTGCCGGAAGGGTGCAGCCACCTTTGACTGATCGTGAGCTGGTTGATATGTTTTTGGGGACCCTGTCTGGTCCGTTCTTCAACCATTTGATTGGAAATTCTTCTACCGGGTTTACAGACCTTATCTTGACTGGTGAGAGAATTTAAGCTGGTATCAAGTCTGGGAAAATACAGAAAGGTGCCTCCTCGAGCACTGAAAAGAAGCCCTTCAAGAAGGAATCCAGTGTTGTCTATGGTTCAAAGAGACAGAATAGGCCAGAACGCCGCCAAGCTGTCAACGCGGTGGTTATTTTAAAACCTGCTGCTGCTCCTCAGCATCATAACCAGCAAAGGGGCGAGAGACCCCGAAGGAAGTTCACTCGCCTCAGCATGACTTTATCCCAGATATTGCCACAGTTACTGACAACTAATCTGGTGACTATAAAAGAAGCTCCGAAGGTTGTAAACACCACATCCCCAAAGTACAATCCTAACGCCCGCTGCGCTTATCACTCTGACAGCCCGTGGCATACCACAGATGATTGTTGGGCTCTGAAGAATAAGGTTCAGGACCTAATTGATGCTAAAGAGATAGAGTTTGAGGTGCCCGAAAGACCCAATGTCGTGACTGCTCCCATGCCCAAGCATGGAGTGAATGCTGTAGAGGAAGATCTATTTGTAGCCTCTGTGGATGATATTGTTACTCCGCTGTTGACCGTCAAAAGGAACATGTTGCTAGCCGGTTTTTTTCCGGGATGTAGTAAAGGTTGCCATCTATGTTCTGTTTCACCTACTGGTTGCCCATGTTTGAAGTCAGGTATCCAAAACCTGATGGATAATAAAGAAATCCTGTTTGAGAAGGTTGTTGTTCCTGCTACCCCTACTGAAGAAGTGTCCATTGTTACTATTTTCAATAATTCTCCCAAGGCTCCCTCAAGGAAGCCTGTCAAAATTATGCCTGCTCAGAAGATTGCACCCATAATCATCACTGTTTCGGGGCCGATTCCCTACACCTCTGACAAAGTTGTCCTTTGGCACTATAGGGCAGATGTTTATGTTCTTGGGGTTAAGCAAGAGTTTGATACTAATACCAACGTCAAAAACATCACCGGGCCTGCCAAAGTCACCCGCAGCAGTAGACTTTTCTCACTAGATATTGCGCCACCAACTATCCAGAGACCTATTGTCATCACACATGCAAGTGTGCCTATTTCTCTTCCTGACCAAGTTCCTATTTCTACCCCTGCTGCCGAGTCATCTGATGCTCGGGGCAAAGGGATCGCCACAGATATGCCTTCCCGGACGGAGGCACCGAAGACCATCAATGTTGAAGCTTCCAAACAGGAAATGGAAGAGATTCTTAAGATTATCAAGAAGAGTGATTTTAACGTAGTTGAGCAACTGGGGCACACCCCATCTAAAATTTCTATGTTATCACTGTTGTTGTGTTCAGAGGCCCATGCCAAGGCTATGATTACCTTCCTGAAGATGGCCCACGTTCCACAAGAGACGTCAGCTAATCAGTTTACCAATTGTGTGGCCAATTTAACTGCTGATAATGGTTTGGGTTTTTCCGACGCTGATCTGACTGCTAAAGGGAAGAACCATAACGATGCCCTGCATGTCTCCATTGAATGCAGGGGCACTACTCTTGCCCATGTGTTGGTTGACACTGGTTCCTCATTGAACGTCTTGCCCAAGAAATCTCTAGACAGGTTAGATTGCAAGGGGTTGGAACTAAAGCCAAGTAACATTGTTGTTCGGGCCTTTGATGGGTCTAAAAGAATGGTGCACGGCGAGGTTGATATTCCAATAAGAGTTGGTTCTCAGGTATTCGATTCTACATTCTACGTGATGGACATCCGACCATCCTATTCTTGTTTGCTGGGTCGTCCATGGATCCACAAGACTGGAGCTGTGACCTCCACACTACATCAGAAGCTGAAATACCCGGTCAAAGGGAAGATTATGACAGTTCAGGGGGAGGAAGATTATATGGTCAGCCACCTCAACTCATTCTGGTACATAGAAATGGATGGGGAGTTCATTGAGACTCCATTCCAGCACTTTGAAGAGGTTCCTCAGACATTGGCATCAGCTGAAACTGTGATTGAAGATTCTTCTTTGAAGATGGCTTCCTTAAAGGATGCTCGGGCTGTTATTGAGAAGGGTGAGTGCGCAAATTAGGGCCGACTTCCTAATTTCACTCAGAAGACTGAAAAGTTTGGTTTGGGTTTCACTGCAGAAGCTCAAAGGGACGTTCGTAGTGCAAGGATTGGAAGACCTCCTGTGTTCATCAGCAACTCGGGAGTAAATGCCATTGAAGATGACGTGGAGGAATCTGAATTCGACAGCTGGATCTACCCCACGACCAACGGTGGACCAAACAACTGGACAGTGAAAGACTTCGTCCCTATTACTTTTGTCACTCAGTAATGAACTCCTTTGTTTTGAATTTGTAACAAACAATATTGTGAAACTTTATGGCCCGGTGTCTTACCCGGGGCACTGTGGCTTCATTTGTGAGGGCTTTTGTGTGTCATTTTCATATATCATTAATAAAAGCATTGGACGTTTTTTTTGCATCTTGCGCTCCTTGTCTTTCTTTATTATATATTGCAAAACATCTATTTACACACACTCACATATACAGGTCTCCATCCACTCTGGATCTCACTGGTAACGACTCTGCTACTGCCAGTTATGACTTTGAAAATCCGATCAACTTAGCCAAAGACGAAGGTGAAGATGATTGCGAAGTGCCTGGTGAGCTTGCAAGACTGTTACTCCAGGAAGAGAGGGTCATTCAGCCACATGAAGAGCCAGTGGAAACGGTAAATCTGGGTACTGAGACAGACAAAAAGGAAGTCAAGATTGGTGCAAATCTGGAGCTTAGTGTGAAACAACGGTTGATTCAGATGCTGCATGACTATGTGGAAATCTTTGCCTGGTCTTACGAAGATATGCCTGAGTTGGATACCGACATTGTGGTTCATCACCTGCCTACCAAGGAAGAATGCCCTCCGGTAAAACAGAAGGTCCGCCGTATGCGTCCAGAGATGTCCGAGAAAATCAAAGCTGAGGTTATGAAACAATTTGATGCCGGTTTTCTAGCAGTAACCTCTTACCCTCAGTGGGTCGCCAATGTGGTTCCAGTGCCCAAGAAAGATGGTAAGGTCAGAATGTGTGTTGATTACAGAGATTTGAACAGGGCGAGCCCTAAGGATGACTTCCCTCTGCCTCACATCGACGTTCTGGTTGATAACACTGCTCAGCATAAGGTATTCTCCTTCATGGATGGTTTCTTCGGTTATAATCAGATCAAGATGGCTCCTGAAGACATGGAGAAGACCACTTTTGTTACTCAGTGGGGCACCTTTTGCTATAAGGTCATGCCTTTTGGTTTGAAAAATGCTGGGGCAACGTATCAGCGTGCCATGGTTGCTCTGTTTCATGACATGATCCATCATGAGATTGAAGTATACGTCGACGATATGATTGCAAGGTCCCAAACTGAGGAGGAACACCTTGACCATCTACAGAAGTTGTTTGACTGGTTGAAGTTGTACAAGCTGAGATTAAACCCGAACAAGTGCACCTTTGGGGTGAGATCTGGAAAACTGCGAGGCTTTGTCGTGAGCGACAAAGGTATTCAAGTGGACCCTGCCAAAGTGAAAGCCATACAAGAGATGCCAGTTCCCAAGACAGAGAAAGAAGTCAGAGGCTTTCTAGGACGGCTGAACTACATTGTCCGATTCATCTCACATCTAACTGCTACCTGTGAACCAATCTTCAAGCTACTGAAGAAAGATCAAGTAGTACGTTGGAACGATGAATGTCATGTCGCTTTCGAAAGAATCAAAGAGTATCTACAAGAGACACCTATTCTTATGCCACCGGTTAAAGGGAGACCTCTAATCTTATACTTGACAGTATTGGACAACTCGATGGGGTGTGTGTTGGGGCAGCATGACGAGTCTGGCCGAAAAGAGCACACTATTTATTACCTTAGCAAAAAGTTTACCGACTGTGAGACCCGATACTCACTGCTCGAGAAAACTTGCTGCGCTTTGGTATGGGCTGCTCGCCGGCTAAGACAGTATATGTTGACTCACACTACTCTGTTGATTTCAAAGATGGATCCAATCAAGTATATCTTCGAAAAGCCTGCCTTGTCCGGAAGAATAGCAAGATGGCAGATGATCTTGACTGAATATGACATCCAGTACACAACTCAAAAAGTAATCAAGGGAAGTGTATTGGCAGACCATTTGGCACATCAGGCAGTGGATGATTACCAATCCATGAGCTTTGAATTTCCAAACGAGAATATCATGGTAGTGACTGATTGTGAAATACCTGGACCGGATGAAGGACCTGAGGAAGGATCCCGATGGTCTATGCACTTTGATGGAGCCTCGAACGCTTTGGGTAACGGTATTGGCGATGTAATCATATCTCCTAAGGGCTATCATACTCCACTTACCGCCCGACTATGTTTCAACTGCACCAACAACATGGCGGAGTATGAAGCATGCATCATGGGTCTTCAAGCTGCAATTGACCTAAGGATCAAGTTTCTGAGCGTCTTCGGAGATTCCGCTCTCGTGATCAGTCAGATCAAAGGCGAGTGGGATACGAAACACCCAAATCTTATTCCTTACAAGGAGTATGTATTGACGTTGATTCCCCATTTCGAGGAGATAAACTTTGAACATTTCCCAAGAGAGGAGAATAAGTTGGCGGACGCGTTAGCTACGATGTCTTCTATGTTCAAAGTCAAATGGGACAACGAGGCTCCCCGGATCATTATTTGGAAATTGGATGAACCTGCACATTGTTGTGACCTTGAGACCGAAGAAGTAACAGAAAAGCCTTGGTATCATGAAGTAAAGAGGTACCTTGAGGCTCAAGAATACCCCGAGGGTGCATATGTTAATGACAAGAAATTTCTGAGAAGATTTGCGGCAAAGTTCTTCCTCAGCAATGACATTCTCTATAAACGTAACCATGATTCAACCTTACTGCGTTGTATGGATAAGATTGAAGCAAAAAGGATCATGGCAGAGCTGCATGAAGGTACCTTCGAAACTCACTCCAGTGGACATACCATGGCAAAGAAAATCCTTCGGGCAGGATATTACTGGTCCACAATGGAAGCCGACTGTTATCAGCGTTCTCGGACATGTCATAAATGCCAGATCTATGCTGATAAGGTGCACATTCCTCCAGTTCCTCTGAACGTCTTGACAGCACCTTGGCCTTTTGCAATGTGGGGCATTGATATGATCGGCGAGATCAGACCTACGGAATCCAACGGGCATCGCTTCATCCTGGTAGAAATTGATTACTTTACGAAGTGGGTTGAAGCAACTTCCTTTGCCACCGTAACCAAGAATGTTGTGGCACGGTTCATTCGGCATAACCTGATCTGTCGATACGGTGTACCTGAGAGGATCATTACGGGTAATGGTACCAATCTTAAAAACAAGATGATCACTGAGCTCTGCGAGCAATTCAAGATACAGCACCACAACTCTTCTCCCTACCGGCCAAAGATGAATGGGGCTGTAGAAGCAGCTAATAAAAACATCAAGAAGATTGTGCAGAAGATGACAGTGACCTACAAAGATTGGCACGAGATGTTACCATTTGCTCTTCATGGGTACCGTACCTCAGCACGGACGTCAACAGGGGCAACACCCTATTCCTTGGTATACGGCATGGAGGAAGTCCTGCCCATTGAAGTTCAGATACCCTCTCTCCGGATCATGAAGGATGCAGGTTTGAGCGAACATGACTAGATCCAGACTTGGCTTGATCAACTAAACCTAATCAACGAAAAGAGACTCACTGCTATTTGCCATGGTCAGACGTACCAAAAACGGATGATCAAGGCATTTAACAAGAAGGTCAGACGACAAGAGTATCAAGTTGGGGACCTAGTAATCAAGCGCATCATTCTACCTCAAGGTGATCCCAGGGGCAAATGGACCCCTACGTATGAAGGGCCATTTGTGGTTAAGAATATCTTCTCAGGAGGTGCGATGATTCTAACCACCATGGATGGAGACGACCTTCCTCACCCCGCCAATGCAGACATAGTAAAAAGATACTACGCATGATTAAAGACCCGCTAGGTCGACTGGCCTAGGCAAAAATAAGGGCTTCCCGGCGAACCAAAAGGGTTCGGGCAAAAATAAGGGATGAAAATGAAAAAATTTGTACACCCGACAAGTCGAAAACCTGAAAAGGCGGCTTGGGCAAAAATGGGTATCCCGGTGGACTGAAAACCAGAAAGGGAGGTCCAGGAAAAAGTTAGGGATAAGCGTAATACTATGTCTCATTGGATCACCTTGCATCCAGACTTCAGTATCGACTATCCGGCTCATACGGCACCAATCAATCAGATTCATCTCCAACTGAGCAGCAAAGTGATGAGATGCTTGAAGACATAAAGGCGATAGCAGAGTGGGAACCCAGTGGGATTTTTCACATAGCTGTTTTGTTTCCTTTTCACAAATTGTATAAACTCTATTTTGTTCGGCGGCGTTCTCTTACTAGGACGTCAGCCTCTTGTACAAAAACGCCTATTTACAGGAAAACTTCAAAATCAATACAAGCTCATTTTTCAGGCAAATTGCAAATTGTTTTTCCTTTATCTGTTTTGTTTTGCAAAGAACGTCCAATGTTCATTTTTGATATATGCATTTGACATTAATCGTTGTTCATAAATATTTGCATGCGAAACAAAGGACTAATTACGGGTGACATCGGAAGTAGGGGCAATAAGAATTGTCTAAGCGATCTAGTTACTCTGTCCACCGAGGTACCAAGGTAGATTCAGTTGAAGAGTATGACCAAGATACCTTCACTATCCAAGAGTAAGACAATAATGGAAGCTCTCCCCACTGAGACTTGCAACCATGATCAAATCAGCAATACTCTCCCCAAGCAAAGTTGGTCTACCATCAGCCCTAAAAAGTTGGGTATCCCCAGTAGATCTTAATATCCTCCAGCGGAGTATAAAGATATTCCCCAGCAAGCATCCCCGGAAGTCTTAATATTCCTCGACAGAATATAAGAATGTTCCCCGGCGGAATACAAGATATCCCCCAGTGGAGCCATTTCTCAGCGCAGTCTGAAAGCTTCCCCAATAGAGAATTGAATCATCTTACCCAGTAGATTCTGGAAGCTTGTCCCCTGCAGAATACAAATGCATCTCCTCAGCCAAATTCAGAGGTTATCCCCACCAGAGTCTAACGGGGTTATCCTCAGCAAGTTGCAACTGAAAGATCATCCCCAGCGAAGTTCTTTCTATCCTCCAGCGGAGTTCATCATCAAAATCCCCCAACAGAGCTTATCAACGGAGTCCCCAGCGGAGTTATCTTTAAAATCCCAGCGAAGCATCTCTTCCCACAGAGTAATTCCCCACAGAGTAATCTCTTCACCGGGTTTATCCCCCAACTGAGTCATCTTCTCCTACCGGTTTATTCTTGCAATCATCTTCGTTCATCATCCCCAGCAGAAACGAAGAACTCGGCTCTTCAATATCAGCCCAGGATTTAACAAACTCCCCGGCATTCGTCAAGGATTTATTTTCCCAGACGAAAATACATTCATAAACATTTCATGCATGACAAAGTGCATACGACACGGTCTCATTTTGAGAACATCATGCATTTCATACATCATGACATCGTATGCAACTAATGTTTTGCCTTTTCAAGAAAAGGTCAATCAAAAGATGATTACCATCAACTTTTGCAGTTCCAGATCAACACCTGTAACTAGCCATGAAATATCTGTGAACGATTGATTATAGATCTATACCTGTAACTAGCCAGGAAAGTTATCTACATGAAGAGACTGAAGATCAATACCTGTAAAAAGCCAGGAAGACTATCTTTCTTTCTCAGGTCAGAGATTAACACCTGAAACCAGCCAGGACAACTATCTCCTCGACCAACCTTTCTTAAGTTCCAGATCAACACCTGTAACTAGCCAGGAAATATCTGTGGACAACTGATTGTAGATCTATACCTGTAACTAGCCAGGAAAGTTATCTACATTGAAGAGATTGAAGATCAATACCTGTAACAAGCCAGGAAGACTATCTTTCTTTCTCAGGTCAGAGATTAATACCTGAAACCAGCCAGGACAACTATCTCATCGGCCAACATTTTTCAAGTTCCAGATCAATACCTGTAACAAGCCAGGAAAAATCTGTGGACGACGGATTGTAGATTAATACCTGAAACCAGACAGGACAACTATCTACTTAACCATCATCAGGAAACCCTACACTGGTTCCTTCTCTTTCAGATGCAGTTTTACACGGACTCATCATCAGGCAACCCTACACAGGTTCCTTCTTTCAACCTACCAAGTTACAATTCAACAAACAATCTCCAGATGGCATCTATAAGCCCATCCTCCTATCCACCATCTCTCCAAATGGCATCTGTAAGCCCATTCCTGACATCACATGCTGATACTACACCATGCGAGTGCAAATTTCTGGGCACTTCAGTGTTCAATCATCTTCCACCTTCGGATCACAAAAGGCACGCAAGCCAATCTACATCCTCAGGTTTAAGAAGATTGAACAGGGGCAACTGTTGTACCCCAAAATTTTCCCTCCCATATTCCTCAAGATTTGACAAGAATGATCTTCAAATTGTTCAAGATTGCTCAAGGATTGTACAGTCAGACCACCTCCAAAGACAACTGAAATTAGGGTTTTGGTTCTTTCAAGGAATTTGGGGTTTTCAATGGTTCAATCAAGTCTCATAGGCCTATATACATTCTCAAGCACCTACATGCCAAGTGTCAAGACTCATAGTGCCAATTTGCACAGTCAAAAGCTCCATTTGATCCTCAGTCAACTGCAAGGGCAAAATGGTCATTTTACAGTCAAAAGTCAGAATTTTTGGTCAACATCTTATTTTGAGTTCACAATCATCATTTTATCAAGTCTTGATCATGATTCCACAAGGATAGCTCAAAAATCATCAAGATGCAAACAGTTAATATTTTTGGACAGCAGAAAAGTCAATTGTATCTTGACCAGGGCATAACTTTTTCATGGTTTGTCAGACAAATTCCATCCAATGCTCATTTTTAAGGGGATGCAATTTCCTACAATCCATCTTCACACTCCAAGTTCAAGAAATGCTCTCACAAAAAGTTACCAATTGTTACATTATAGGTCAATTTCAAAAGTCAACAAAAATGCACTTTGAGTCAAAGGCCATAACTTGAGATTGGTAAATCCAAATGACATGGGACCAAAGGAATTGGTTAGAGGACTTCAATAGCATTCCAAAATGTCCAAGAACATGCTCATATGATCAAAATTGAGCAAGTTATGCATTGGAGAAGTTGGGAAATTTTTGTGAATTTGCAAAAGTCAACTTTGCTCAAAACACCTTATTTTTGCTAATGGGCCTCAAATCTCTTCTTGAAACTTCATCCATGACCTATGCACGACCCATCAAGCTTAATTGAATTTATTTTCTTATTTTTATTGATTAATTGGATTTTTAATTAATATTAATTCATTTAATTAATTTAAATTGTAGGAAAATAGAAGATTTTATTTTTCAATCAATTTGTGAAGCAAATATGGTCAAGATATGCTGGCAATTTCGTGCACAAGTCAAAGATATCAAAAAATCCAAAATTGGCAACTTTGTTCAATCATGAAAAATCAAAAAGATTTGATTTCCAATCAAAGATTTAAACTTGAATGCACATGGATTGGATCCAATTTTTTGACCTAATTCAATTGCTTTATATGTATGCAAGCTAACCTAACCTAGGGGACGTGAAAAAAGTTGCAGAAAGACCCCATACAATTTCAAGAAATTCCAAAAAAGTTGAAAACTGACTTTTGCATTCTAGGGCGATTCAAGGGTTTTTGTTGATTCAAACACCTTGCAGGAGTTCCCAGGAGTGTTTTGCAATCAAATTCCAATACCAAAGCTCAAGGAATCGTTCATTACAGAACCACGGTTTGCAATTCCTATTCAAAATCGTATTGCTTAATTCATGCATATTTGACATGTTTTCTTGATTGTTTTGCATTGTTAGAGGTCATACCAAGCTGATGGAATGGTCTAATTGAACTGAAACGCACTGAATCTAAAGATGCCATGATCAATTTCTAGGGTTCCTGAGCTTTGAAATTGGGGCTTTCTAAACCCAGAAAAATTGGGACCTGTGAGATATATGAGTGAAATCGTGAGAACAAGACGAACAAGACCAACCCATCGCGAAATATTTATATATACTGAGCTTCTATTCGCTATTTTTCATTGCAATGGTTAGTGGGGGTTAAAAACCCCCGCTATCTGATATTATTTATGCAGGTACAACGAAGCAGATGATGAGGTGTTGATACCTGGTTGGTCAATTCAAAAGAGCGCGCGTTTATTTTTATTTGCAAGCACATTTATTTGTTTGTTAATATAATAATCGCCACTTATTTTACTAACAATTGAAGCAGCGTAGTGGAGTGGTTAAGGCATTGGCATGTGAGCGCTGGGACCTGGGTTCGAATCCCAGGTCCCCCAAAATGTTTATTCCTATTTTTCTGCCTATGTTCACATGTAGCTTGCAAGAAGGAGTCCACCATGCATCTCAAATTCCAAGGCGCCAGATGTCATCAAACTGAAATCCAATGGACATGGATGGAAGGATCACCATATTCCCCATTCAACAGGCGTGTAGCTAATCCAGAAAGTCAAACGTGGCTGGAATTGTTATTGGGCTTCAGATTTCAAAATACACCTCCTAATTGGGCCAACACCCCCTGGGTTATTTTCTTTTATTTTCTTCTTTTATATTTTTTCATTTAGTTATTATTAATTATTATTATTATTTAATTAACCCAATTAATTATTTTTTTCATAATAAAATCAGAAAACTAAAATATAATATTTTTTATTATTATTTATTAATTTCACCCTTAATTTATTATTTTTGTAAATAAATATAATTAACTAACTTAGTTTTAATTAAGTTAATTTTGATATTTTTTGCAATAATCTAAAACTAACATAGAATTAGGGTTCTTGACTTTTAATCATTTTATTTTTTGTTTATTTCCTAAAAACATAAAAAAACTCAAAAATATCTTTCTTTTATTTAATTAATTAATTAGTTAGGATTAATTTAATTAAGTGCAAAATAACAAAAACTTCCTTCTTTCTCAAAAAAGGGTCAAAACCCTAAGACACTCCAATTCAATTTTTTCTCGCGCGTGTGATTTTTTATTCCTATTATTTTTTATCCAATTATGTATTTGCTCCGAGGATGTAATAGCTTTAATTAGGACTTTTTATCGCTTTCTTTAATTTCCCGCAATTTACAGGGTTGTTTTTGGCGATGTAAATACCCGACGCATTGTAATAGTTTAGATTTATTTTCCGCACAACTATTAACTGTTAGATGCATGTTAACTAGGCTATGCATGACAAGACTTATTCTCAAAATAAAATCAAAACGTAGCTCACCATAACATGTTCAAAGATAACTTAACTGAAACCTGACACACTCGCCTATGCCACTCCTAGGGTACACCTCACTTGGTTGCCTCGACGTGGTCATTGAGTATAGGGTGTTTTAGAGGTCGCCCTACTGTCTAAAGATCAAAAAGTTGCCTCGAAACGGTTGCCTCGCATAAAAAAAATCTAAGACATTAGGGTTACCGCTAAGGCGTCCTACTATTGCTTTGGTGACCACATGTCCCTATAATCGAATTGACCCTAAAACTCCAACGACTGTGCTACCTACTTCAACATAGTGGGATAGTACTGTCTAAAGGACATTTACACAGCTTAATTTCTTTTAAGTAGGTAGAGGTTCTTAGATACTTGCTCTTTCAAAACAAAAATACTTTTCGCACCTACACTTTTCAAACAAAAGTTTTCAAACAAACACTTCATACACTCTTGAGGACAGATACAAGAGTTAAATCGAAGTTTTCAAACAAACTTTTTTTCAAAACCCACAAACACAAGAAAAGAAAAACATTTTGAAAACATAGTGAGCAAGTACTTAAGAGCCCGTGGATAACCACGGATAGAAAGGGTGCTAACACCTTCCCTTTCTATAATCTACCTCCCGAACCGAGAAACATCTCGAAAAGGAATTTTGCTGTGCTTTTGTCCTTTCCTTGTTGGAGAAAATAAAAGACGGTGGCGACTCTTGCTTACCGCGACATTTTGCTAAATGCAAACGTGAACCGGCATTCTAAATAGTCAGTTCTATTTCCACCGATCACACAATGAATATAGTATAATGTTAATGATGTTTTAATTTAAGGTTTATGTATGACAACATTGTGCGCCCGCGTGGATTAGAAGCAAGATTTGGCTTCTTAGCTCCCAACACTGTCAATTCAGGGTTAAATGTAACGAGACCAGATGATGTCATAGCATATGTACTCGGTTTATTCGTGGCCAGCAAAGATACTGAGAAGTTGTTCTTTTTGCCATATAATACTGGTGTTGTACCCCAAAATTTTCCCTCTCATTTATCAAGACTTTTCCTCACAAGACCTCTTGAACTCCAGACAGGATTAGGGTTTGCTCAGCTCAAGACCTCCTCTTCTATTGATAGCCTGAAATTAGGGTTTGAGTTTTCACAAGGATTTTTGGACCATCAATGCTTCATGTTACTTTCATACACCATCTTGGACCCCTAAGATTTCCCATACCAAGTTTCAAGCCTTGAATCACATTTTTGCCCAGTCAATTGGACAGTTGACCTGAAAATCAGCTGTATTGGGGAAAAAGTCAACCATGGCCAATTTACAGTCAAACTTCATAATTTTTTATCCACAACAACATTTTAGGCTCCTATGTACCATTTGATCAAGTTTGGACCACAACTCCTCAAGAAATTTGATCAGATCATCAAAAGGGCAAAATGGTTAAAATTAGGGTTTTGACTGAGGAAGGGCAATTTCTGATTTTTAACCTAGCCAATGACCAATTGGGTTCAAGCATGATTTCAAGGATTCAATGGCATCATCTTGACTTAATCACATAGTTCAAAAGATCTCAAATGCATAGGATTGACAGATGAATTTTCCAATCAACTGATCAAAAGTCAACTGTACACTGAAAAGTCAAACTTTGACTTTTTGGTCAAAATTAAGTGCCAAGGGTCATAATCCATCAAGATATGTCAAAATGTGAAACTTGTTGACCAAGAAACCTAAAATTGCAAATTAAGGTTTTAATTTGAAATTTTTCATAACTTAGAATTTTTCTAAGTATGGAAAATTTCTTATTTTTTCCCAACTTTCCACACCTTTTTCACCATGATGCAATTGGATTCAAAGGAAACTTCCAACATGAAAGTTGTAGTACTCCATGAAATCTACAACTTTTATTCACAAAGTTTTCCCAAAAGATTCTTGGATCTCAAGTTATGATTTTGTGAATAGGGGTTCATAAACTTTTTAACTTAGGGAAATTTTGCCCTAATTTAGGCAGGTTTTTGACCTAACTTCATGGAAATTTTTCACCTAGTTCCAAGAGGTATCTCAAGTTTCATTTCAAAGATGGATTGTAGGTCATGTTACAAGCTTTCCAAAATCTCCAAGAAACCTCCAAGATCATTTATGGTTAGGGAGAATCGAAGAATAGAAAATGGCAATTTGTCACTTTTGTTCAAGCCATGTTTACAAATGCTTCAAGTTGCAAATCTGTCCTAGCATGCTTGTACCTTGTATTACAGGTCCCAAATCCCTTCGACACTCTATAATTAAATGCAAACTCAATGGATAATGGTCTTGTTTTTAATTTTGAAGCATTTCACAATGAATTAATCCAAAAATGGCATAAAGTTCACAATACTACTTTGATAAAGCTAGCCTTTTTGCAACTTTGCATTTCTTGAGCCATGGACTTGATCTTTTGTTGCAAGCAATATCCACAAACATCAGGCAAAGTACACCAACCCTCTGCAGTCTACAAGCTAGCCTGTACAGGCCTTTGGCATGGTCATGTCAACTTTCTTCAAAAGCAAGCAAACTTGCAAAAGTCAAGTTAACTTGTCCATCTGTTAAAGGGAAGCCTTAGCATCATTTGAAACAACTTCAGAAACTTGTTGCAAGCAGAATACACGAATTCACAACATTCAAAACACTCTCAAACACAAAAAACCCAAGTTCCTGCCCAAACAGGGCATCTTCTGCAGAACCTTTGCCAAATCAATATTGGCTCGTGTGTTTTGTTTTGAAACACTTCAAACACTTTACATACATCCTACCTAAACTATCCAGGCCCTTGTCTTGCAACTGTGTGTCCTGTTTCAAGCTTCACCATTTTCATTTTTGAAGGTTGCAGGTTGACTTCTACAGGAAGTTTCAAGCATCCTCAAGGCAAGCTGAGCATTGGGATAGCTTGAGGGAACTTCAAGGAAGCTCACACGATCTTCAGGCCTCACTCAAAGTCCCCACATTGCCATATCCAAACTCAACTGAACAAGGTATCTTTCAAAGTTCTATCTCTCTATTTAGGAATCCTTAGGCTTTAATTTGTGAAGCAAAGATGTAGTCCTTAACTTGCTGAAGCTGTACATATGTATACTTTCCATTTATATTAACTGAGCTAAGAGTATTTGATTGTTGAACATGCTGAAAAAACTAGGTCAGAAATTAGGGCCATTAAAATTCTACATGATCCTTGAGAGTTAGATTATGTTTTTTATATCACTGGAATCGTGAGATCATGAGCTACATGTTTTGTGTTATGGGTTTTTGCTTTTGTGCACGTATGTGAGAGTTGCAGGTTTGTACATGGGATGCGTGCGTGAAGCCAAGGACAGGGATAAAGTTGGTGTTCTGGGCCTGGCACCTTGGGCCTGTTACTTTTCACACACCCCTGTTTCCTATTTGCACCCCCCTTGGCCTATTTTTTATATTTTGCATGTTTCTCATTTTTTTATGTTTATTGACTTTAATATTTTTTTCTGAACATTAAAAAATCACAAAAATATTTTCTTAATTTTTATTTTTGCAATTTTCATTTTATTTTTATTATTTTTCCATATATAAAATAGTTTTATTTTAATAAATGGAAATCATTTTCTTAAATAATTGGTAAATAATAAAAGAATACTATCCATTTTTATTTTTATTATTTCACACATAAAATAATTATTTTCATACATGTTTTAATTTTTAATATTTGTAAATATTTTTTATTTATTTATTTCTTGTACATAAATGAATAAAATAATAATAGAAAACATACTTTCTTTTAAAACAAAATTAGGGTTTCCCCTTTCAAAAATAATAATATTATTTTTCTTATTTTTAGGACTTAAATAATTTATTTTTCTCATACATAAAACAATTACAAAACATTTTGCATAAATACATATTATTGCATATTTAAATACTTGTTTATTTATTTGTTGTACAATAAATTCAATTGGGTTGTAATAGTGAATTAGGGTTTTTATTTTGTGCAAATATCCCCATTCAAAAACTTGTATCCCCCCTCCCATAATATTGTTGTAATAGCTTAGATTTACTTTACGCAATTTATCGCATTATATACATCTTTAGTAAATTAGGGTTTGTATGATAAGACAAAATCAAACAAATAGAATGACCTAATTCAAGACAAACAAAATGCATGAAAATAACAACACATCTCACACAAGCACCCCTAGGGTTTCACCCACTTGGTTGCCTAATATAAAGTGGCCATGGTATACATGCTAGGTATCTTGGCAAAACAAAACAAAACAAAAGATCATAGTCCCTCGATGACGCTATCAAAAGGTTGCCTAAACAAATGATATTGGTCCTTCAAACTTGCTAAGATACTTGGCACCATTGCTATCATGGTCATACGATGACCCACACCCGTCCCGTTGAACATCCAAAGATAGGGTTATCTACCAAAACAATGGTAGGTTAACAATGTCAAAGGAATAAAAATGTATAAGAAAGACTTTTGAGTAGGTAGATAAGCTTCTAGTTACTTGATCAATTTGCAAACAATCCTTGCTATTTTCAAAAACAAACACACACATTTCAAAACATTTTCCAAACAACTTTCAAAACATTGAAACATTTTTCAAAAGACAAACATCTTTGTATACATTCTTACGAACGAGAATCATTACAAAGATTGCCTAAACAAAGGCCTCTTTTCAAAATACTTTCAAAACCACACAAAGCACCATTTCAAGCACTTGCAAAAGCAAAAGCAAGTGATCTAAAAAAGTAACTAAGAGCCCATGGAAAACCATGGATGAAAAGGGTGCTAGCACCTTCCCTTTTCATAATATACCCCCCGAACTCAAAAACAATCTCAAAGGTCTTTCCTGTGCTTTTTTACCTTTCCTTTTGGATAAAATAAAAGTCGGTGGCGACTCTTGCTAAACCGCAACATTTGCGAACACAAACGCAAAACTTCAAGTCATTTCTCCCACCGCATCACAGAATTGGCGACTCTGCTGGGGAAATTCTAAAAGTGGGGTTACCTTAGGGTTTTAGATCACCTTTACATGCTTATCTTGCTTGACTTGTTTGCTTTACACTTTGCTTCTATTGTTTGGGTTTGAATCCTCTACCCGGATTTGGGAAACATTCATAGGTAAATAGTAATACGTTGTGGAAATTGTGCGGGGTATACCGACATGGTCTAAGCAATAGCTATATTAGTGCGACATATTTGTGGGTACCGGTAGCCTTTGAGTCAATCAAAGAGAATACGGGGCCGCTGAGTGATGTCATGAAGCACTAATGGACTTTTAGAACTTTTACTTTACCAACTTGGCCTTTTAGGATGTAGTGAGATGACCGGCTTTGGTGCAGTCCGAAGTTGGTAGATACTCGATACTACACTCATTGAGGGTTGGTTCCTTGGAAACTTTCGGTCACCAGTAAAGAGGCTGAATTGAAACAATGAACAAGGAAATAATCCAGTGATATTGAGCTCCTTAGAACCCGGTTACTATTTCTAGGACAGGTTGAGCCAACTAAACTTCAAGAGGGTACTTACCTATGAAACCCCATGCAAGCCTAAACTAGGAACTTGTGTGATTTGCTTGTACATATATACTTGTGCATAACATCATGGACATCATGAAGCATCATATGCATCCACTAACCATTTCAAGGATTTTGGATTGTTCATCTTTGTTCCTGTTTTGTAGGTTATGGATTCACTTCGCAGGAAAACTATCCAAATCAACCTTGTGAGAATTCCTCCTCAACTCAAGGAGCTAGCTTCAAGGTTCAAGGATTATTGAGAATTCTCCATTCACCGAGAGACATGGCCGTCTACTCAACTTGGTCACCACCAACACAGAGGAGGATATTCTGGAAATTCTCTTTCAGTTCTTTGACCCTTTGCATCATTGCTTCACATTTCCTGACTACCAACTTGTGCCTACTTTGGAGGAATTTTCTCAACTCTTGAGGATTCCTATTCTCAATCAACTACCCTTCAACGGTACGGAAAGAGATCCAAAGCCAGAAGAGATTGCTCAAGCCTTGCACTTGCACTCATCTGATGTCACAACACATTGGGAAACTAGAAGTGGTGTCAAAGGCTTCCTGTCAAAGTTTCTGTTTGAGAAGGCCCAAAGCTGTTGGAATTCTCTAGATTTGCAAGCTTTTGAGGAGATTATAGCACTTCTCATCTATGGGATGGTCTTGTTCCCTAACCCTGACTAACTCATAGACGTGAGTGCTATCAAAATCTTCATAACTCGCAACCCGGTGCCTACATTGCTTGGGGATATCCTCCACTCTTTTCACACTCGTACAATGAGGAAAAAGGTGTTCTCATGTGTTGCACTCCTCTACTGGCAAGATGGTTTATTTCTCATCTTCCCCAATCAGTCTTGAAGAATGAGCAAGGTTTGAGGTGGTCACAGCGATTAATGACACTTAACCATTCAGATATTCATTGGTGTTCTCGATCCAAAGAGAATGTCATCATCATTGACCGTTGTGGTGAATTCCTTAATGTCCCTCTACTTGGAATTAGGGGAGGCATCACCTACAACCCCTTCTTGGCTCTGAGACATTTTGCGTATGCCCGAAGGGATGGCCCACATGACATGCTAATTCAAGGTTTGGTTTTCGACTTCGACAATGACAATCAAGGACTTCGACAAATTTTCATTCGAGCTTGGAGGATGCTAAACAAGGTAGATAGTAAGACCTTGGGACACAATAATTCCATCCCTCTTGAGCCTTACCTCAAGTGGGTACGAACCCGCGCCCAAAGTCTTATGATGCCTTACCCCTCCATTATCCCTGTGATTATAGAGCCTGTTATGGAAGGAGAGGTTCCATACACCCTCCTACATCCTGACATGCTAACATCACTCGAAGATTTACAAAGAAGTTGGATACAGCTCAAGGGAGAGCGCGACACTTTTGAAGCCCAATTCTACTCAAGCGAGAAGAAGGTTTTGGAACTCACTCGGCCACTTCACGAAGAGCAGATTCTCAACACCTACATTGCACCAAAGAGGATGCGCAACGTCTTTTTACCTTAGAATTTTGTATTATTTTGCCCATGGGGCATTGATGTACTAACAAATTCTATCTTATTAATATGACATGTGTTTCTTTTTTGTTTAAAACAAATTGGAATTTCTGAATCCTTGAAAGCATTACATGAATACATATCATTCATCATATGCATAAGCAGGTCTTCACACCAAGTTTCCTCATCTCTCTGCTGTTTACTTCAGCAACATGGATATTGAACAAACGGTCAAAGACTTACAAGCTCAGAATTCACAATTTCAACAGCTACTCTTGACCCTAGCCAAGGGGCAGGAGGAGCTCAAGACCCTGCTAGAGAAAGAGAAAGAGAAAAACAAGAAGAAGAGAGTTGGTGTGGCTATCTTAGGCAGAAGGTTTGAAGGACAAGCCAGACGGACTTTGGAATTCCCATCAACATCTGAAGAGGGGGAAGGAAAAGGAAAAGGAACTGCAGTGCCATCTGATTCTGAAGCAGAAGAAGAGGAAGATGAGGACTATTCTGAACAGCAGTATCCTCCGGCCGATGACAAATACAAGAACCTGGAAGAACGTCTAGCTGCTATAGAAGTGCAAAGAGTACCGAGGCTGGATTTTGAGGAGCTAGGGTTGGTTTCCGCTAAGTTTAAAGTGCCACTGTTTGCTAAGTATGATGGGGTGTCTTGCCCTAAGATGCACCTACGATCTTATGTCAGGAAAATTCAACCACATTCTTCTGACAAAGACCTTTGGGTCCATTTTTTCCAGGACAGTTTGTCAGGAACCCAGCTTGATTGGTTCTACCGGTTGGAGAGAGTAGATGTCCATAATTGGGAGGACTTGGCAGCCGCATTCTATAAACAGTATCAATACAACGCCGACTTGGCGCCAACTCGTACTCAGCTGCAGAGTATGGCTATGGCTACCAATGAGGGTTTTAAAGACTACGCCCAAAAATGGAGGGATTTGGCCAGACGGGTACAACCACCCTTATCTGAAAGAGAGCTAGTGGACATGTTCTTGGGGACTCTGTCAGGTCCTTTCTTTAATCACCTGATTGGAAGCTCCTCTGCAGGTTTCACTGAGTTGATTCTAACTGGCGAGAGGGTGGAAGCCGGTATTAGAAGCGGGAAAATTCAAAAATATGCATCTACCTCTACTGCTGTAAAAAAGCCCTTCACTAGAAATAAGGAAGTGTCTGTTGTCTATGCCCAGAGGAATCGGGGAAGAATTAAAAGAAGACCAACAGTGGGGGCCGTTATGATTCAAAAGTCTGCGTCAGACCAACCGAGAAACAACCAGCCGAGAAATGATCAGCTGAGGAATAACCAGCAAAGGGTGGAAAGGTCTGTAAGGCAATTCACCAAGATAAACATGACTCCTGCTCAAGTCTTACCACATCTCTTGAAGTTAAACCTGGCCATGCTGAAGGAGGCCCCTAAAAATCCTAACACTGCTTCTCCACATTACCATCCCAACGCCAGATGTGCTTACCATTCAGAAAGTCCAGGGCACGACACCAATAACGGTTAGGCTCTAAAGAACAAGATTCAAGATCTAATTGACGCCAAGGAAGTTGAATTTGAAGCTCCTGAAAAGCCGAATGTTATCTCCGCACCGATGCCTAGGCATGGGCACAATGCCAATGTTGTGGAAGAAGATCTGTTTGTTTCTACTGTGGATGAACTGTCAACTCCTCTCCTAACCATCAAGTTGAATTTGTTGAAGGTTGGGGTGTTCACAGGTTGTGACCAAGATTGTCATGCTTGCCTGTCCTCCCCATTTGACTGTCCTCTATTGAAGGAAGGAATCCAACAATTGATTGATAACAAGGAAATTTTGTTTGAGAAAGCTCCCGTCTCACCCATTCCAGTTCCTGAAGTTTCAATAATAACCATATACGCCAATCCTTCCAGGTTTCCTAAAAAACCCGTTAGGATTACATCCGCTCCTATTATTACTCCGTTGAAGATAACAATACCCGGACCAATCACATACAAAACTGATAAGATGGTACCATGGAACTATGGTGGAGAAATCTACTACCATGGTGTCAAACAGATTGAATAGACCATTAAAGAAGAAAGCTTTGAGGAAGATAATCACGACATCAGTAACATTTCCGGAACAAAAAAAATTACTCGTAGTGGGAGAATATTTTCTCCAGAGATTGCTCCTCCAGTAGCATTCTTTGGACCCACGGCTATTCCGAAGATTACACTTATACCAGCAACTATACCTGCCAGTGTACCCGCCAACAATGACAATGCAATTCCCATCCCTATTTCCGCTGCTGAGAAAAAAGGAAAGAATGTTCAAGAGGAGCCTGTCTTGACGAAGGCTCAATCACTTGTTATTCCTGAGACATCCCAGAAAGAGATGGAAGAAATTCTGAGGATCATTAAGAAAAGTGATTATGATGTTGTTGAACAACTGGGGCAGACCCCCTCCAAAATATCTATGTTAGCCCTCTTGTTGTGCTCTGAGGCACATGCTAAAGCTTTGGTCAAGTTTTTGAAGACGGCCTACGTGCCACAAGAAACCTCCGCTGATCAATTCCAGGAATGTGTGGCTAGTTTAACAGCTGACAATGGTCTAGGGTTTTCCAATTCAGACTTGACTTCCAAAGGGAGAAAACATAACGACGCACTACATGTCTCGGTGTAGTGTAGGGGAACCACCCTAGCTCATGTCTTGGTCGATATTGGGTCGTCTCTAAATGTCTTGCCGAAGAAAGCCTTGGATATACTGGATTGTGAAGGATTAACCCTGAAACCCAGCAATATAATTGTCAGAGCCTTTGACGGCTCTAAGAGGATGGTCCATGGAGAGGTGGACATTCCGATCAAGGTGGGTACCCAGACGTTCAATTCAACATTCTACGTGATGGACATCCGTCCTTCCTATTCTTGCCTGTTGGGAAGACCTTAGATTCACCATGCTGGAGCTGTCACTTCCACTCTGCATCAAATGCTCAAGTACCCTGTCCAGGGAAAAATTATAACCGTTCATGGCAAAGAGGAATACATGATCAGTCATCTTAATTCTTTCCGTTATGTAGAATTGGATGGCGAATTCATCGAAACTCCTTTCCAGCATTTTGAAGAGGTAGCTCAGGAGATAGCGGCGACCAAGACAGTGTCCTCTGTACCCACGATTACCAGACCTCTGCCTTGGATGTCATCTCTCAAGGATGCTAGGGCAGTGGTGGAAGAATGCGGAAGCACAATCTAGGGCTAGCTTCCAGACTTTCCTTTCAAAACAGACAAATTCGGCTTGGGATTTACTTCGACTGGTCAGAAGGTCGTGCGTCGCTCCCGTGCCGGAGGGCCACCTGTGAAGATCAGGCACCGAGGGGTTAATGCACTAGAGGACAATGAAGAAGAGGGAAACTTGGAAGACTGGATTTTACCTACTGTTGGTGGAGGACTGTGCAACTGGGAAGCAAAAGACTTTGTTCCGATTACTTTCATACTGCAGTAATTTATCTTTTCCATTTATGTTGGATCTGTAATAATTCACAAACAATTCGTACTTTTTCAACATTGTGTCTTACCTGAGGCACATAGGTCCATTTGTAAGGGTTCTTATTTCATTTCATATGTCATTTTAATGAATCATGGATGCTTTTCATATATAAACCTTTTGTGCTCATTGTCTTTCTTTTACATTTTGTTGTTTTAAGATGGCTATGCTCTTACACACACCCACACTCACAAATGCAGGTACCCTTCCATTCCGGAACCCATGCGTAACGATACTGCTATAGCCTTCAGTGACTCTGAAGATCTGATCAACCAAGCCGAATACGAAGGTGAGGAAGATTGTGAGGTGCCAGGGGAATTGGCCAGACTATTACAGCAAGAGGAAAGAGAAATACAACCTCATGAAGAGCAGTTGGATACAATCAACTTGGGTACTGAGGATGACAAAAAGGAAATCAAAATAGGTTCCAACCTAGAGCCGAGTGTCAAGGAGCGCCTAATTCAGCTACTGCATGATTATGTTGAAATCTTCGCCTGGTCATACGAAGACATGTCGGGACTCGATACAGACATTGTGGTACACCGTCTCCCCACAAGAGAAGATTGTCCACCAGTGAAACAAAAGGTCCACCGTATGAGACCTGACATGTCAGAGAAGATCAAGGCAGAAGTTATGAAGCAGTTCAATGCTGGATTTCTGGCTGTTACTTCCTATCCATAATGGGTTGCTAACATTGTTCTCGTGCCTAAGAAGGAAGGCAAAGTCAGAATGTGCGTGGATTACAGATACTTAAATAGGGCCATCCCTAAATATGACTTTCCACTTCCGCACATCGACATCCTGGTCGACAACACAGCTCAGCACAAAGTATTTTCTTTCATGGACGGATTCTCAGGCTATAACCAGATCAAAATGGAACCTGAGGACATGGAGAAAACTACTTTTGTTACACAGTGGGGTACCTTCTGCTACAAAGTGATGCCATTCGTACTGAAGAATGCCGGGGCAACCTATCAACGCGCCATGGTAGCTTTGTTTCATGATATGATACATTATGAGATAGAGGTCTACGTAGATGACATGATAGCCCGATCACAAACTGAAGAAGAACGCCTTGATCACTTGCAAAAGCTGTTTGTCAGGTTGAAGGAGTACAAGCTCAGATTGAATCCAAACAAGTGTACATTCGGAGTCCGGTCCAGTAAGCTCTTAGGTTTCATTGTCAGCAACAAAGGCATCGAGGTTGATCCTGCCAAGGTCAAAGCTATATAAGAAATGCATGCTCCTCGCACTGAGAAGGAGGTCAGAGGTTTCTTGGGACGCCTAAAATACATTGCTAGGTTCATTTCTCACCTAACATCTACCTGTGAACCAATCTTCAAGTTGTTAAAGAAAGATCAGGTAGTTAAATGGAATAATGACTGTCAAATTGCTTTTGATAGAATCAAGGAGTATTTGCTAGAACCTCCTGTCCTGATGCCACCCGTTGAAGGAAGATCTCTAATCATGTATCTGACCGTCCTAGAGAATTCAATGGGGTGCGTACTGGGCCATCATGACGAGTCTGGCCGAAAAGAGCATGCCATTTATTACCTTAGCAAAAAGTTTACCGACTGTGAGACCCGATACTCATTGCTCTAGAAAACTTGTTGCGCTTTGGTATGGGTTGCTCGCCGGCTAAGGCAGTATATGCTGACTCATACCACTTTGCTGATATCTAAGATGGATTCGATCAAGTACATCTTTGAGAAGCCTACTCTATCTAGAAGAATAGCTAGATGGCAATTGAACCTAACGGAATACGACATACAATACATGACCCAAAAGGCTATAAAGGGGAGTGTGCTAGCCGATCATCTGGCCCATCAAGTTGTCGAAGATTACCAAACCATGAGGTTCGACTTCCCTGACGAAGACATCATGACATTGGACAACATTGAAGATTTCAGACCATATGACGGACCTGAACAAGGATCCCGATGGACCCTGTACTTTGATGGGGCCTCCAATGCACTTGGCAACAGTATCGGCGCGGTACTCATCTCCCCAGAAGGTTTCCATACACCTTTCACAGTCAGACTTTGCTTCAACTGTACGAACAACATGGCAGAGTATGAAGCATGCATCTTTGGACTCAAGGCTTCCATAGACTTGGGAATCAAATCCTTAGATGTGTTTGGGGACTCAGCTTTGGTCATCATTCAGATCAAAGGAGAGTGGGATACTAAACATCCAAAACTCATCCCTTACAAAGAACATGTCTTGACATTGTTACCACATTTCGAGCAGATTACCTTCGAGCACTTCCCGCGAGAAGAAAATCAGCTAGCAGATGCTCTAGCTACAATGTCATCCATGTTTAAACTTAACTGGTACAATGAGGCTCCCCAAATCACCATTGAACGGATGGACGAACCTGCACATTGTCACGAGATTAACACCGAAGAAGTAGGGGACCAGTCGTGGTTTCATGAAGTCAAAAGGTATCTCGAGGCGCAAGAATACCCTGAAGGAGCTTCAGTCAATGACAAAAAGTTCTTAAGGAGATTCTTAGCTAAGTTCTTCCTAAGCAATGGCATCCTGTACAAGCGCAATCACGATTCTATTCTGCTTCGTTGTGTGGACAAGATTGAAGCTGAAAAAATCATGGTTGAATTGCATGAAGGTACCTTCGGCACTCACTCTAGCGGGCATATGATGGCTAAGAAGATTCTACGGGCAGGCTACTACTGGTCTACCATGGAAGCTGACTGCTATCAACACTCCTGCACCTATCACAAATGTCAAATCTATGCGGACAAGGTACACGTGCCTCCAGTTCCTCTAAATGTCCTAACAGCTCCTTGGCCATTCGCTATGTGGGGAATCGACATGATTGGAGAGATCAAGCCTACAGCATCCAATGGACACCGCTTCATTCTGGTGGCCATTGACTACTTCACCAAGTGGGTCGAAGCAGCTTCCTTCGCATCCGTTACAAAGAATGTTGTTGCCCACTTCATAAAATAGAACCTTATTTACCGGTACGGTATCCCCGAAAGGATTATCACTGATAACGGTACAAACCTCAACAATATTATGATCACTTCCCTGTGCGAGCAGTTCAAGATTCAACATCAAAATTCATCTCCCTACCGGCCAAAGATGAATGGTGCAGTTGAAGCTGCTCACAAAAATATCAAGAAGATCATACAAAAGATGACAGTGACCTACAAGGACTGGCAAGAGATGCTACTGTTTTCTCTTCACGGGTACCGTACCATGGCACGCACATCAACTAGGGCAACACCTTATTCCTTGGTATATGGCATGGAGGCTGTTTTACCTATCGAGGTTCAGATTCCCTCCCTGAGAATCATGAAGGATGTTGGTTTGAGTGAAGACGATTGGATTCAGACCCGACTTGATCAACTTAATTTGATTGATGAAAAGAGACTTATTGCTGTTTGCAATGGTCAGACGTATCAAAAGCGGATGATCAAGGCTTTCAATAAGAAAGTCAGACGCCAGGTATATCAAGTCGGGGATCTGGTAATCAAGCGCATCATTTTGCCGCAAAGTGATCCCAGGGGAAAATGGACTCCTACCTACGAAGGACCATTTGTAATCAAGAACATCTTTTATGGTGGGGCAATGATCTTAACCACCATGGACGGCGATGACCTGCCGCACCCTGCGAACGCAGACATAGTCAAAAGATACTACGCATAAATGACCCGCTAGGTTGACACACCTAGGCAAAACAAGGGCATCCCGGTGAATCGAAAACCCGAAAGGGCGGTTCAGGCAAAAATTAGGGATAAATATAAAAAATCTGTACACCCGGCAAGTTGAAAACCCGAAAGGGCGACTTGGGCAAAAAAGGGTTTCCCGGTAGACTAAAAACCCGAAAGGGCGGTCCAGGAAAAAGTTAGGGAATTAAAGCGTATGACTATGTCTCGTCGGATCACTTTAAGGACAATCTCTTCACAAACAAATTTGGAACTTCTGATCAATCCAATCATCTTCGGACGAAGCAACAGATGGATAAGATATTCGGAGATACGAAGGCTATAGCGGAATGGGAACCCCATGGGATTTTTACACACATAGCTATCTTTCTTTGTATAAAATTTTCTTACTTTTATGACATCATCCTCTTACTAGGATATCTGTCTCCTTTGTACAAAACACTTACTCAAAGTTAATACAAAGATATCTCTTTCAAAGTACATAAAACTATTTGCCTTTTTCTTTTACAGTTGTGTTTTTATTTGCAAAAATGTCCAATGATTCATTGATGAACATATGCATTTGAACATAATTACTGTTTACAAATAAACAAAGTGGAAAAGAACAATTACTGACAGAATGAAAGGATGGGAAAACGTATTTAGGCTATTCCATGAGCAATCCCTACAGTACATCATCTAGATCTCCAGCGGAGCCAAAACCTTGAAATACATATCCCCAGCAGAGCTAAATTTCAAACCTTTAATTCCCATCAGAGTTTAAACTTCAAACTCCCAATCCCCAGCGGAGCCAAAACTTTGAGTTACAGATCCCCAGCGGAGCTGAAACCTTCATCCCAAGTCGAGTCAAGACTTCTAATCCCCAGCGGAAACCATCCAATTTCCCCAGCAAGTTATCTTGAAGCCTGGAAATTAACCAGATAACAGTTAACTTTTGTCTCTCCCCAACCTAGGGAACTCCCCAGTAGAGTGGCAGACGACCGAAACTCCTAAGCCTACTCCCAGCAGCAAACTCTTCCCCACAGAGTCTTCATTAATCCTCTGCATGAAGTCGCCAAAGTTTTCATGGCTCCCCAACAGAATGAAGATTCTCATTTTCCCCAGTGAAGTCACCAAAGTTTTCATTGCTCCTCAACAGAATGAAGATTCTTATTCTTAGTTCCCCGCAGAAGCCATCAGAGTCTTCCTTATTCTTCAGCAGATCAAGGATTTCCTTTGTGTAACCCCCAGTATAAGTCATCAAAGTTCTCTGTATTTCCCAAGCAAATTTCTCCAGCAGCTCGGCATTGCTCGCAATAGAATTTTTGTCAATACTCCAACTCCAAGACATGAAGGATCCTCATATCCCCACAGAAGTTATCAAGGATTTTCTATCTCCAACAGTCACCAATATTTTCTTACTCTCAGCAGTCAATGATTTATTTTCCCCGGCAGCAGACAAGAGTTCTTATCCCCAGCTGTCAAGGATTTATTTTCCTCCGCAATAAAGCAAATCAGCTTACATGCGCATACATTACATCCATATATCATAAACATTGATGAAACATTTATTGCATCATACGTTTCATGCAACATAACTTTGTGTTTCAGCTAACATTTTACTCTTTTCAGGATAAGATTAACAAGCTACCATTAACAATATACAATCATGATACAGTACCGATACACTCCAGACGCGGAAGTCATTTTGTTGCTCATTCAGATTCATATTTCAGATACAGTTCAGATACGCTCCAGATACGGATGCCATCCTGATACTTATTCAGATTTCAACTATCAGATACAGATTAGATACGCTCCAGACCCGGAAGCCATTCTATTTCTCATTGAGATTTCAACTATCAGATACAGTCTAGATACACTCCAAACACGGAAGTCATTCTGTCACTTATTCAGATTCTAGTTCAGATATGCTCCAGACGCGGATGCCATTCTGGTCCTTATTTAGTTTTCCGATTCAGATACAGTACGGATACACTCCAGACACGGAAGTCATTCTGTTACTTATTCAAACTCAGATCTCAGATACAATTTTAGATACACTCCAAACGCAGATGCTATTCTATTACTCATTCAGATCCAAAACTTCAGATACAGTACAGATACGCTCCAGACACGGATGCCATTCTGTCACTTATTCTAATTTTCCCCAACTCAGAGACGCTCCATACACGGATTCTATTTTATTGCTTATTCAAATACAAAGTTCAGATACAGCTTGGATATGCTCCAGATACATAAGCTATTCTATTTCTCATTCAGATCCAGTCCCCAGATACAGTTCAGATACGTCCCAGACACGGACACCATTCTGAATACTCATTCTCTTGACTTACAACATACAATTCAACAAACATTATTGGATGGCATCTACAATCCCATCTCCAACAAGATTCTATCACCTCTCTAAATGGCATCTTTAAGCCCATTCCCTCAACTACACTTTGACGAGTGCAAATTTACGGACACTCTAGTGTCCAATCATCTTTTACCTTCGAGTCACGAACGGCAAAGCTCGCCAATCTAACTCTTCAGGTTCAAGAAGATTCAACAGGGGCAGCTGTTGTACCCCAAAATTTTCCCTCTCATTTATCAAGACTTTTCCTCACAATACCTCTTGGACTCCAGACAGGATTAGGGTTTGCTCAGCTCAAGACCTCCTCTTGCACTGATAGCCTGAAATTAGTGTTTGAGTTTGCACAAGGATTTTTGGACCATCAATGCTTCATGTGACTTTCATACACCATCTTGGACCCCTAAGATTGCCCATACCAAGTTTCAAGCCTTGAATCACATTTTTCCCCAGTCAATTGGATAGTTGACCTAAAAATCAACTGTATTGGGGAAAAAGTCAACCATGGCCAATTTACAGTCAAACTTCATAATTTTTTATCCACAAAAACATTTTAGGCTCCTATGTACCATTTGATCAAGTTTGGACCACAACTCCTCAAGAAATTTGATCAGATCATCAAAAGGGTAAAATGGTTAAAATTAGGGTTTTGACTGAGGAAGGGCAATTTCTGATTTTTAACCTAGCCAATGACCAATTGGGTTCAATCATGATTTCAAGGACTCAATGGCATCATCTTGACCTAATCACATAGTTCAAAAGATCTCAAATGCATAGGATTGACAGATGAATTTTCCAGTCAACTGAAAAGTCAAACTTTGACTTTTTGGTCAAAATCAAGTGCCAAGGGTTATAATCCATCAAGATATGTCAAAATGTGAAACTTGTTGACCAAGAAACCTAAAATTGCAAATTAGGGTTTTAATTTGAAATTTTTCATAACTTAGAATTTTTCTAAGTATGGAAAATTTCTTATTTTTTCCCAACTTTCCACAACTTTTTCACCATGATGCAATTGGATTCAAAGGAAAATTCCAACATGAAAGTTGTAGTCCTTGATCGCACTAAATCGCACTATGTTTCTGACTCAAATATCACATGTTTTCCTTAGTTTTTATTGTCATTTTCTCGTATTATGTTCTTTTTTCCTTTGTTTTCAGGATTCTTGTCATTTCAGAGCCTTCTGTGAAGAAACGAGCCAAAACGCCAAGAAATTAGGGTTTTTCAAGATATTTTGCACTTATGGCGTTCAGCACCGCGCTGGCTACAGGAAACGCGATGACGTGGCCCACTTTCACCCAGAGATCAACTGCCACGTTCCCATGATGTGGCGGTTCCAGGCGCCGCGCCCGCGGCCACCCTCACCGCGCCCGCGGCCTTCACAAAAAGGCTCCCGCTCAAAAGAAGTTAAGGGGCATGCTGGTCCTTACGCACCTCAAAGTTCCTCTATAAATAGCTTTCGATTCTCATTCTTTAGTTTCATCCAAGCTTAGTACAATCTTAAGCCATATACTATCAGTTTCTGTAAAGTAATAATCTCTTCACATCGGGGAGTTATTGCGGTGTAGATTGAGTTGTAATCGAGTCTTGGAGCACTTTGGTTGAAGTTCATCATACCGGCCTTACTTTTCCGTAGATTTGTATCAGATTCAAGTCTCCGACCGGAGCAAGGTTCTAATTTATTGCATTTCTTTATTTAATTGCTCTTATCATAGTCTACACGTTTTATAGACTTTAAATGCTCTTACCATAGTCTACACGTTTTATAGACTTTAAATGCTCTTACCATAGTCTACACGTTTTATAGACTTTAAATGCTCTTACCATAGTCTACACGTTTTATAGACTTTAAATGCTCTTATCATAGTCTACACGTTTTATAGACTTTAAATGCTCTTACCATAGTCTACACGTTTTATAGACTCGCACTTATTATGTCTGGCTAAACTATAAAGGTTAGGATGTAATGATTGTCATCGTGGTTGTGTTCCAATTATCATGTTAGTGAAAATACTCTGGGGATGTTTTGCTTCTAACTTAAGTCAATTGTGTTTAAATGTTTATTGGGTAAGATCGAAAGCCGTCCAAACTAATGATACGACTTGATTATTATTTAACCAAACAAAAAGAGTGACAGCCGTTGATTGGTTAAATAGGAATCATTGACCTTTTTAGAAAACGATTTTGAAACTATTTTCGGACGCGTTTGTAGGTTTAAAATCTGACTCTTGGTCAAAAGCCAAAAGTCTCTTTAAGTTAATCTTTCCGAGTAAGATCACTTTTCTGTTAAGTCAAAACTATCAATTTCTTAAAAATAGGTTTACCTCTTTAACGCGGAAGGCACCCTTTATATGTGACAATAAAGGAATTTAGTTTAAAGAGTAAACTCGGTTCTTAGTAGTCAAAAGCTACAGGTTCCCGTTAAACTGATTCTTTGCTATCAATAGAAAATACTGCCCCATAAGTAGGTTCATCTACGCATGACCGGACCAATATCTGATCACATGATTTACATTCCAACCTGTCTTTTAAACTGTTATTTCCCTCGCATATTTACTTTGTGCACTGCACTCACATCAATATCCTTATTCGCCTTAGATAAGCACCTTAGCAATAGAGTTGATAGATTGACAATTGGTCTCTGTGGTTCGATAATCTTATATATTACTTCGATAGGCTGTACACTTGCAGTACAACATTTAGGCTATACGTTATAGATTAAACAGCCCATCAAGTTTTTGGCGCCGTTGCCGGGGACCAACTTCGTCAAATTTCGTACCCTATTGTTATCCCGTTTAGACTAAGGCTATTCTAGCCGGTAGATGCGTAGAAATCGTAGCACCGGCAACCTAATAGATCCTTTAGTAGAACCTGAACGTTACGCTCGTGCCCGTCTTTTTATTCGCAAGATAAGAAGAGCTATGGCAGAAGATCGTAACCAAAGACCGCTCAAGGAATTCGCCCAACCATCTAACGAGGAACCTAGTTCTAGTATAGTAAACCCTGCTATAACTACCAACAACTTTGAACTAAAGCCCTCGTTACTACAATTAGTACAACAAAACCAATTCGCTGGTCTCGCTCCCGAGAACCCGAATCAACATTTAAAGGTATTTATCCAGTTAGCTGACACCCTTAAGGCAAATGGAGCCACGCCCGAAGCTATCCGATTAAGACTATTTCCTTTTTCCCTTAGAGGTAAAGCTCACGACTGGTTAGACGCCCTTCCAACTAACTCAATAACAACTTGGGAAGACCTTAGGAGAGCTTTTCTTGCGAGGTATTTTCCACCAAGCAAGACCGCTGTTCTTAGGAACCTGATCACTTGTTTCACCCAAAACCAAGGCGAATCACTTTTTGATGCCTGGGAGAGATATAAAGAACTTTTAAGAGCCTGTCCGCACCATGGCCTAGAACAATGGTTAATCATACATACCTTCTATAATGGACTCCATTACAACACAAAGATGTCCATAGACGCTGCCGCTGGCGGAGCATTGATGAACAAACCTTACCCTGACGCTTGTGCCCTAATAGAGGACATGGCCCAAAACCATGCCCAATGGGGATTAGAACGAGCGACAGTAGAGAAAAAGGAGAGCCATGGAGGAAAGCATGAGGTAAGTTGCATGGACATGATCAATGCCAAGATGGACGCCCTAGCCTTGAGAGTCGAGAACATGTCTCAAAACCCAACCACAGTAGCAGCAATCCAATCGGAGTGCGAACTCTGTGGAGCTCAAGGACATCAAACCGTTGACTGTAACCTTTTGAACGAATCAAGCTCAGACCAAGTTAACTATACTCAAGGGAACCCTTTCTCGAATACCTACAATCCTGGATGGAGGAACCACCCGAATTTCTCTTACAAAAACAACAACCCTATCCAAAATCCCGGACCTTCGAGACCTCAAGGATTCCAAACGCAAAAACAAAACCAACCTATGCAAATAGTACCCCCAAGACCAAACCTTAAAGAAACCATAGACACCTTTATTCAAGCTCAAACCCAGCAAAATAAGGAGTTTATGAACCAACATATTCACACGAACGAACTGGTTACTCAACTAGCAACCAAGTTTGACCAGATAATAACCCACACCAAAATGCTTGAGACTCAGATTTCCCAAGTAGCACAAAACACCTCTGTACAAGTTGCACCTGGAGGACAATTCCCTGGACAAACTCAACCAAATCCAAAAGGCCAAGCAAATTCTATCACACTAAGAAGTGGAACCGCTTATGAAGGACCTAGAAATCCTGACTTAAGCACATCAGAAAAACCTATGGAAGATGCTACGCCCAAAGACCAGGTGGAGGAACCAGAGAAACCAGGAAAGCAATCAAAACCAGAAGTAGAGAAAAACACTCAACAACCTTATAAACCACCTATTCCATTCCCACAGAGGCTGAAAAACACCAAAGTAGAAAACCAGTACCAAAAGTTTATTAAGGTAATAGAGAAACTCCATGTTGAGATTCCTTTTACTGAAGCTATAACCCAGATACCATCATATGCTAAGTTTCTGAAAGATATTTTGACCAATAAACGACGACTCGATGATCCCAAGCCTTTAGAATGTCATTTTATATCCGAAAATAGACTCGCCAAGAAAGATAAAGACCCTGGAAGTTTTTCTATCCCTTGCATCCTAGGTAACCATATGATAGACAAAGCATTTTTAGACCTAGGAGCAAGTGTAAGTCTGATGCCTCTGGCCGTCTGTAAGAGGTTAAAATTAGGAGAACTTCAACCTACTAAGATGTCCTTACAACTAGCTGATAGATCTGTCAAATATCCCATGGGTATTTTAGAAGACATACCTGTCAAGATTGGTCAGTTGTACATTCCGACCGACTTCGTCGTAATGGATATCAAAGAAGATGAAGACATCCCAATCCTCTTAGGAAGACCCTTCCTATCGACCGCCGGAGCTATAATAGATGTTAAGAAAGGGAAACTGACTTTCGAGGTAGGAGATGAAAAGATTGAGTTCATTTTATCAAAATTTCTAATGGCACCAGTGATAGGAGATGCGTGTTATGCCATCGACATCATTGATGAATGTGTAAATGAGCTCGAACAAAACGAATTATTAACCAAATTACCATCAACCCCTATTTTAGAGGATGACGGATTTGAGAGTATCGAACCGTACATTGACGACAACCTTTTCGAATGCTTAGCTCTTACCCATGACCTTATGCCACGTGCTGAGAAAACCACTATAGAACTTAAGGAACTACCCAAGAATCTAAGATATGAGTTTTTGGATGAGGAGATGAATAGACCTGTTATAATTAGCGCCACTCTAAACCAAATAGAAACAAATCAACTATTAGATACCTTGCGAAAATATCCCTCAGCTTTAGGGTATAAAGTTTCAGATTTAAGAGGTATAAGCCCATCCGTATGCATGCATCGGATTATGCTAGAAAAAGATTCGAAACCCTCAAGAGAACATCAAAGAAGAATAAACCCTATCATGAGTGATGTAGTCAAGAAAGAAGTTCTTAAGTTATTAGAGGCTGGTATCATATACCAAATTTCGGACAGTGAATGGGTAAGCCCAGTCCATGTGGTACCCAAGAAAGGAGGTATCACTGTTCTAAAAAATGAGAAAGGTGAGCATGTGGCAAAACGAACAGAAGGAGGATGGCGAATGTGTATAGATTACAGAAGGTTGAATAAGGCAACAAGAAAAGACCATTTCCCTCTCCCATTTATAGATCAGATGCTTGAACGTCTAGCAAGACACTCATGTTTCTGCTATCTTGATGGATATTCGGGATTTTTCCAAATCCCTATTCACCCAGAGGACCAAGAAAAAACCACATTTACCTGCCCTTATGGAACATTCGCTTATAGACGAATGCCCTTTGGACTCTGTAATGCACCTGCCACTTTCCAACGTTGTATGATGTCAATTTTCGCAGACTACCTAGATGGAATTATGGAAGTATTTATGGACGATTTTTCAGTGTGTGGGTTTGATTTCAAAAACTGCCTCTCGAACTTGGAGAAAATCTTAAAAAGATGTGTGGAAGTAAACCTTGTGTTGAATTGGGAAAAGAGCCACTTTATGGTAAGTGAAGGGATAGTCTTGGGACACATTATTTCTGAAAGAGGTATAGAAGTCGATAAGGCCAAGATAGAAGTTATAGAAAACTTAAACCCACCTAAGACCGTTAGGGAAATAAGAAGTTTCCTAGGACATGCCGGGTTCTACCGACGTTTCATCAAGAATTTTTCCGCAATAACTAAACCTTTAACTAACTTATTGATGAAAGATGTCGAGTTTGAATTCGACCAAAAATGTCTTGAGGCCTTTGAAGTTTTAAAGCAAGCTCTTATTTCAGCACCTATCATAAGACCACCTGGTTGGACACAACCCTTTGAAATCATGTGCGATGCTAGTGATTTCGCTGTAGGGGCTGTACTAGGGCAAAGAAAAGACAAAAAACTGCATGCAATTTACTACACTAGTAGAACATTAGACGCCGCCCAGCTAAATTATACAACCACAGAAAAAGAATTGCTAGCCGTAGTTTTTGCTATTGATAAATTTCGATCTTATTTAGTGGGAGCAAAAATAATAGTATACACAGATCATGCAGCAATCCGGTACTTGTTAAGTAAGAAAGATGCTAAGCCTAGATTGCTCAGATGGGTACTTTTACTCCAAGAATTTGACTTGGATATTAAGGATAAAAAAGGAGCTGAAAACTTAGTAGCTGATCATCTCTCTAGGTTAGAACACCTTAAGCCTGAACTTATACCTATAGACGATCGCTCTACTTATGAAAGATTAATAGCTGGGATAAACTCAACTGAAGAAGAGACTTATGAGGAAATCTCAACCATGAACAACATACCATGGTACGCAGATATTGTAAATTATCTAGCCGCTGATATCATACCCCCCGACTTAAGCTACCAACAGAAGAAGAAGTTTTTCAGAGATGTTAAACACTTCTTTTGGGATGAACCCCTCCTATTCAAAAGAGGAATAGATAATATATTCCGACGATGTGTGCCGGAGGAAGAAGTAGGCAATGTCATTAAACATTGTCATGCTTCACCTTATGGTGGACATGCAAGCACGTCTAAAACATGCGCCAAAATATTTCAAGCAGGTTTTTATTGGCCTACTGTATGGCGCGATGTCCACACTTACATTACAAAATGTGACCGATGCCAACGCACTGGGAACATCTCAAGACGTGATGAAATGCCTTTAAGAAACATCCAAGAAGTGGAAATATTTGATGTCTGGGATATAGATTTCATGGGACCTTTTCCTTCCTCAATGGGTAACAAGTATATCCTAGTAGCCGTCGATTATGTCTCAAAGTGGATCGAAGTTGTTGCATCACCCACAAACGATACCAAGGTAGTTATCAAACTGTTTAAGAATATTATTTTCCCTAGGTTTGGAACCCCGAGGTTAGTCATAAGTGATGGAGGATCGCATTTTATATCTAAGATATTTGACAAGCTTCTAAGCAAATACGGAGTAAAACATAGAGTAGCATCACCATATCACCCGCAAACCAGTGGCCAAGTAGAGGTATCGAATAGGGAGATTAAGCAGATCCTAGAAAAAACCGTATCATTATCCAGAAAAGACTGGTCTGGAAAACTTAAAGACGCCTTATGGGCTTATAGAACGGCTTATAAAACCCCTATTGGAACAACTCCTTATCAATTGGTTTATGGAAAGTCCTGTCATTTACCCTTCGAACTAGAACATAAAGCCTATTGGGCCATTAAATCCTTGAATCTAGATTACCTGAAAGCCAGAGAAAAACGTATCCTGGACATTCACAAGCTAGAAGAGCTTCGCTTGAATTCCTATGAGAATGCCATCATATATAAGGAAAGAACCAAAATGTGGCATGATAAAAAAATCATCAAGAAAGATTTCAACATTGGTGATCCTGTTCTCCTATTTAACTCAAGGTTACGACTTTTTCCTGGTAAGCTTCGTTCAAGATGGACAGGTCCATTTGAAGTGTCAAAAGTTCTAAAGTCTGGAGCAGTAGAAATCAAAAACAATTCATGTGCTCCATTTGTGGTAAATGGACAAAGACTGAAGCTCTACAAAGGAGGCGATTTGCCTGTTGACTACTCTAGTCATATTCTTATAGACCCACCAATACCCACATAAAGTAAGATCTAATCGTCAAGCTAAACGACGTTAAACAAGCGCTGCCTGGGAGGCAACCCATGGTTTATTTTATTTTATTTTATTTTAGTAATTTATATATTTTATCTGGACTAATTTCTTGTGTTTATATTTTCAGGATGCATCACCCCGATGGTATGGTTGTGATTTTCAGAGATGAAGCGCAAAAGGCCCGATTTGCTACCTTATCTGCTAGACCTATGGTACCCACTAGGTACCCCGATCAGAGCTGCATGGAGGCACTCGGGATTGAGCCAAGTATTCGGTATCTATGCAACCAACTTAGCTGGGATTCTTATGCCGATGATGTCCACAAAACCTACAGGAACCTTACTCTGGAGTTTCTTAGCTCTATGGACTATAATCCACGAGTAGGTGAAGGAGATGAGCGAGGACGCCTGAGTTTCAGATTGTTTGGCACCGAGTATACCCTGACCACCAAAGAATTTGGGGATTTGCTTGGTTTCCAAACTGGACCGACCGCTATAACTGAGTTCCCATTGAGTTGCTACATGGACAGAGACATTGACAAATTTTGGCAGGACATTACTGATAGAGCCAGTCTTGACCCCTCTACCCAGCTGTCCCGGAAGATCCATAACCCGGCCTTCCGATACTTCGAGATGATCCTATGCCACACTTTCTTTGGGAGGAGTTACTGTGACCACTTGGTCACCGCTGAGGAGATCCTTTTCTTATACTGTGCTAGTCAGTCCAGACCTATAGCTAGTGGAGGTTTTCTGATAGAGAGCCTCGAGCAGACTGCTCGATCCGCTGTAGGGCTCATTCATTCCGGAGGGAATGTGACACAGATAGCTTCTGCTTTGGGTTTAGACAGTATGATAGCACAGCTGACCCCATACTGTGGATATACTTTTCTGGATTTAGACTTTTGCATGGATCGTGGATTCATGAGGAGGGCCTCTTTCCACCCATATCGGTACAGATTGCTTATCAATGACCAGACAGTTTACACCTTCACCATGCCAGACCCTCAGATGACTTGTGTTTCCAACTCTGCTAATTGGAACTATTCTGTAGAAGGTTGGGGTGAGATATCAGAGTACACTCCAGAATACACTCCTGCCTCCGAAGAGTACACTCCAGAATACACTCCTGCTTCTGAAGATCCCACTCAGGACTACACTCCTGCCTCCGAGGACTCCGCTCCAGATCACACATCCCGACCCGAGGTTACACATACTACTGTTCTTACTAATAACCTCAGCTTGCAGGAACCTGATATTCGCACTCTATTGACTGCTATGCGCACTGAGATAACCACTCTCCGCAATGAGGTGGCTGACCTTCATTTGCAGTTGGAAGTGAATGATGTTACCTTCGCTGGTGAGTTAGATGAATTAGCTCACGAGGTGGCAGAGATTCGACGCCAGCTGACTGAGCTGCGTGGCCCAGGCACTCCTGCAGAGCATCCTACCGGTTGGCAATAGATCTTTATTGTTCACAAGATATCTAGTTTCAGTATTATTAGTATTATGTTGATTTCCTTTTCAGACTCATTTTTATTTTTGCATTATCTGTTTCCTGAGTTGTTAATATTTATTTTGATGACCCAATGTCCGTACCTATATCTATATATATATATATATGCATATGTTTTATTTATTTACTAATGTTTTTGTTTTTCTAGGTCACCATAGTTTTAATATAAAAATAAAATAAATAAACATGTGTATATGTATTCACATACATATATGCACATTTATAAGAAAAATAGGTACACCTCCAGAAATTGAAGATAATGGCGAGGAAGAAAAAGCCCAATGGAAAGAAAGCCAGGCCAGCCCAACTGACCTCGACCTCACCGCGCCCGCGGTAGGCCCTGCCGCGCCCGCGGTGACGCAACGGTCACCTAACGGCTAGTAGCTCGTTTTTCCCCCCATTTTACCACTTTTTCAATTTCCAATCCCATTTTCTTCCAATTTTAACCCACTTTATTACCCATACCAACCCACTACATTTATTTCCATTATTTTCATCATAAATATTTACAACCACCATTTTCTTTCTTCCCTTCCTATAAATACCCCCTACTATATCATTTTCTTCCTCACACCTTCATTACTTCTACATCCCATTCTTTCTCTCTTTTTATCCACAAGAAAATCCTATGGAATGTCACGGTTACATTTTACGTGGTGGTCAAGCCGGAGAAAGGCAACTAAAGCGGCTTGAAAAATTGCTGACAACACCAATACACTCTACCAGGTATATCGATGAAAACTGTCTATATTCATTATGTATATACCATAGTGTATTCTTCCTTCTAGATAAAATAGGTATGCATGATATTTTTGCTACTCAAGCACCGACCTACCCTAGGCTGACGTCTCTCCTAACACTGCTAGCACCGTAGGTGGAGTCAAATTTAGAATGTTTAATGTCGAATATGATTACTCCACTGACGGTCTAGCCGCCATGTTAGGATTGCCTTATGGGGATGGTGCCATTTGTGAAGCACCTTTAGACACGGATTGGGAATTTGAAGCATTTTGGGCCAGAATTACTAAACAAAATGCAACATCTTTTGATGGCCTTCTTGCTTCTCACATCCACAATCCTGCCCTTCGTGTCTTTAGATTTCTTTTAGCATCCACCATCTTTGCTCGGGAAAACCCAAACAAGGTGAATGCTAAAGAATTAATTATCATGCAGAGCTGCCTCACAGACACCAAAGTTAATCCCGTCCCATTCATGATTGCCCACATGCACCATGTTTTAAGAAAAGGTGGGCCGATTTCCTTTGGTGGACTGATTACCACTATTGCCCGTGCCATAGGATTGGATACGGAACTTGCCACCCTAGAACCACTTCCTCCTCGGATTGCAAATCTTAAATTTTTCAGGGATATGCGTTTATGCAAGACGAGGAAGGAAGGTGGTTACTTCCTAATGGTTGGAGGTGCTGCTGTACCCAGTGTTGTTATGCCTTGCACCCGTCGTACTGATATTCGATTTGAGCGTAACTGGACCTACGATCTCAACGCTCCTGCTTTTATTGGTCCGTTGCCCCCAAATCTACCTTTAAATGAGGGTAACAACACTGATGATGAGTACGATTTCCAAACAGAGGAACCACCCCATTTTTCACCTTCACACACGGCACCTTCAACCTCTAACCCACATGCAGGTACAGCTCCTAGCTTCCATGTCACTGAGGACATGTGGCGTGAGCATATGGCCCGAGAGGCCCAGAGGGACACCCTCCTTGCTACCTTGCAGCAACAGGCGGCCGACAACATGGCCTTCATGCAAGCGTCCCAAGAACAAAATGCTAGCTCTCTGCGCACTATTATGGAAAGTCAGCTGGCTTTTCAGAGAGAACAGCACCTACACCAGACCACAAACGCTCGTCACTTCCAATTGATGGAGGCAACCCAAGGCACCCTCATTGGTCGGACCCAAGAGCTACAAGCGGCAAATGCCGCCTTGTCAGAGAGACTGGAGCAGCTTGTTTTGGACCGAGATAGCCGCCGTCGCAGCCGTAGCCGCCGTTCCGGTCGTACCAACCAGGATGGTGAAGGTCCTAGTGGCCCCCACTAGTGTTTTCAGGTACCTCCTCCTACCTTATTTTGGAACATTGAGGACAATGTCTGATTTAAGTGTGGGAGGAGCATTTATCGCTTTTATTTCCCATTTTTCGCTTTTATTTTTCGCTTTTATTTTCCGTTTTTCCTGCTTTTATTTTCCTTCCGCATTTTTCCTTTTTTTATTCGTAGTTAATAAAATGCATGTGATAGGCGAGTCTTTCTGCGTAGTGTACCCTTTCATTTCCCCCACCTTTTAGCCTTACAAAATTTTTATTTTTCAAAGATTTATGGTTGTTTTTAAGGATTTGGGCTATGAGACAGGTCCTAGATAGGGTCTGTTCTCGGACACTCACTTTTTGAAAAATTCGTTATCATTTTTACACCATAAGCCTTTTTGAATATTTAGATTAGATCCTTTCTCCCCAATATGCTATGATTTTGAATAAAACTGTACAAATAGGTCTTCAAGTAGTTTATCTTAGCAGTCAGCTCCGGCCTAAGCATGCTCTAAGTGTGGGATCGATGAATATAAGTGGATGATCTCTATTTTTGCCTTAAAAGTTACAAAATAAAGTATGAATACGACTACGAGTTGGGTGATCCTCACAAAGATTACTTAACTCAAGAAAGTTGTAAACACTAACAAAAACAAAGAAAAAAAATATATAAGGCATATCTGTTGTAGTTGGTTCAGAGGTATCTGGTGCTGAACTTGGTAGGGCGGACTACGGTCCGATCCCCCGCAACTGCAAATGGGTAAAATAAAAAGGGATTAAACCAACTCTTGTACCAGAATCCCATCACTTGAGATCAGAGTCACTAACCGGTCACTACACCATGAGTATGTACGGATAACGGGCTTAATGTGATTGCGCCTGAATGAAAAAGGACCTCGTACAAAAAGAAGTCTTAGCATAGTAAGGATATTTGGATCAATCTGTATACTTATGAGGTTTATGTCCGCATTTCTGCGAGTAGTGTAATTAAGATACCCTTGATTCAGATAGTTAGTGCCTGACAACACACCCTTACTCGGACTTAGAAGCCCTCTTTGCCCAAAACCTGTATACACCATAAATTTTCTTTCATCTACTTTTAAGAGTTGTTGCTTGAGGACAAGCAAAGGTCTAAGCGTGGGAGGATTTGATCGCACTAAATCGCACTATGTTTCTGACTCAAATATCACATGTTTTCCTTAGTTTTTATTGTCATTTTCTCGTATTATGTTCTTTTTTCCTTTGTTTTCAGGATTCTTGTCATTTCAGAGCCTTCTGTGAAGAAACGAGCCAAAACGCCAAGAAATTAGGGTTTTTCAAGATATTTTGCACTTATGGCGTTCAGCACCGCGCTGGCTACAGGAAACGCGATGACGTGGCCCACTTTCACCCAGAGATCAACTGCCACGTTCCCATGATGTGGCGGTTCCAGGCGCCGCGCCCGCGGCCACCCTCACCGCGCCCGCGGCCTTCACAAAAAGGCTCCCGCTCAAAAGAAGTTAAGGGGCATGCTGGTCCTTACGCACCTCAAAGTTCCTCTATAAATAGCTTTCGATTCTCATTCTTTAGTTTCATCCAAGCTTAGTACAATCTTAAGCCATATACTATCAGTTTCTGTAAAGTAATAATCTCTTCACATCGGGGAGTTATTGCGGTGTAGATTGAGTTGTAATCGAGTCTTGGAGCACTTTGGTTGAAGTTCATCATACCGGCCTTACTTTTCCGTAGATTTGTATCAGATTCAAGTCTCCGACCGGAGCAAGGTTCTAATTTATTGCATTTCTTTATTTAATTGCTCTTATCATAGTCTACACGTTTTATAGACTTTAAATGCTCTTACCATAGTCTACACGTTTTATAGACTTTAAATGCTCTTACCATAGTCTACACGTTTTATAGACTTTAAATGCTCTTACCATAGTCTACACGTTTTATAGACTTTAAATGCTCTTATCATAGTCTACACGTTTTATACACTTTAAATGCTCTTACCATAGTCTACACGTTTTATAGACTCGCACTTATTATGTCTGGCTAAACTATAAAGGTTAGGATGTAATGATTGTCATCGTGGTTGTGTTCCAATTATCATGTTAGTGAAAATACTCTGGGGATGTTTTGCTTCTAACTTAAGTCAATTGTGTTTAAATGTTTATTGGGTAAGATCGAAAGCCGTCCAAACTAATGATACGACTTGATTATTATTTAACCAAACAAAAAGAGCGACAGCCGTTGATTGGTTAAATAGGAATCATTGACCTTTTTAGAAAACGATTTTGAAACTATTTTCGGACGCGTTTGTAGGTTTAAAATCTGACTCTTGGTCAAAAGCCAAAAGTCTCTTTAAGTTAATCTTTCCGAGTAAGATCACTTTTCTGTTAAGTCAAAACTATCAATTTCTTAAAAATAGGTTTACCTCTTTAACGCGGAAGGCACCCTTTATATGTGACAATAAAGGAATTTAATTTAAAGAGTAAACTCGGTTCTTAGTAGTCAAAAGCTACAGGTTCCCGTTAAACTGATTCTTTGCTATCAATAGAAAATACTGCCCCATAAGTAGGTTCATCTACGCATGACCGGACCAATATCTGATCACATGATTTACATTCCAACCTGTCTTTTAAACTGTTATTTCCCTCGCATATTTACTTTGTGCACTGCACTCACATCAATATCCTTATTCGCCTTAGATAAGCACCTTAGCAATAGAGTTGATAGATTGACAATTGGTCTCTGTGGTTCGATAATCTTATATATTACTTCGATAGGCTGTACACTTGCAGTACAACATTTAGGCTATACGTTACAGATTAAACAGCCCATCAGTCCTCCATGAAATCTACAAATTTGATTCACAAAGTTTTCCCAAAAGATTCTTGGATCTCAAGTTATGATTTTGTGAATAGGGGTCCATAAACTTTTTAACTTAGGGAAATTTTGCCCTAGTTTAGGCAGGTTTTTTACCTAACTTCATGGAAATTTTTCACCTAGTTCCAAGAGGTATCTCAAGTTTCATTTCAAATATGGATTGTAGGGCATGTTACAAGCTTTCCAAAATGTCCAATAACTCTCCAAAATCATTTATGGTTAGGGAGAATCGAAGAAGAGAAAATGGCAATTTATCACTTTTGTTCAAGCCATGTTTACAAATGCTTCAAGTTGCAAATATGTCCTAGCATGCTTGTACCTTGCATTACAGGTACCAAATCCCTTCTACACGCCATAATTAAATGCAAACTCAATGGATAATGGTCTTGTTTTGACTTTTGAAGCATTGCACAATGAATTAATCCAAAAATGGCATAAAGTTCATAATATTACTTTGATAAAGCAAGCCTTTTTGCAACTTTGCATTTCTTGAGCCATGGACCTGATCTTTTGTTGCAAGCAAGATCCACAAACATCAGGCAAAGTACACCAACCCTCTACAGTCCACAAGCTAGCTTGTACAGGCCTTTGGCATGGTCATGTCAACTTTCTTCAAAAGTAAGCAAACTTGCAAAAGTCAAGTTAACTTGTCCATCTGTTAAAGGGAAGCCTTAGCATCATTTGAAACAACTTCAGAAACTTGTTGCAAGCAGAATACACGAATTCACAACATTCAAAACACTCTCAAACACAAAAAACCCAAGTTCCTGCCCAAACAGGGCATCTTCTGCAGAACCTTTGCCAAATCAATATTGGCTCGTGCGTTTTGTTTTGAAACACTTCAAACACTTTACATACATCCTACCTAAACTATCCAGGCCCTTGTCTTGCAACTGTGTGCCCTGTTTCAAGCTTCACGATTTTCATTTTTGAAGGTTGCAGGTTGACTTCTACAGGAAGTTTCAAGCATCCTCAAGGCAAGCTGAGCATTGGGATAGCTTGAGGGAACTTCAAGGAAGCTCACACGATCTTCAGGCCTCACTCAAAGTCCCCACATTGCCATATCCAAACTCAACTGAACAAGGTATTTTTCAAAGTTCTATCTCTCTATTTAGGAATCCTTAGGCTTTAATTTGTGAAGCAAAGATGTAGTCCTTAACTTTCTGAAGTTGTACATATGTATACTTTCCATTTATATTAACTGAGCTAAGAGTATTTGATTATTGAACATGCTGAAAAAACTAGGTCAGAAATTAGGGCCATTAAAATTCTCCATGATCCTTGAGAGTTAGATTATGTTTTTTATATCACTGGAATCGTGAGATCATTAGCTACATGTTTTGTGTTATGGGTTTTTGCTTTTGTGCACGTATGTGAGAGTTGTAGGTTTGTACATGGGATGCACGCATGAAGCCAAGGACAGGGATGAAGTTGGTGTTCTGGGTCTGGCGCCTTGGGCCTGTTACTTTTCACACCCCCCCTATTTCCTATTTGCACCCCCTTGGCCTATTTTTTATATTTTGCATATTTCTCAATTTTTTTTATGTTTATTGACTTTAATATTTTTTTCTGAACATTAAAAAATCCAAAAAATATTTTCTTAATTCTTTTTTGCAATTTTTATTTTATTTTTATTATTTTTTCCTTATATAAAATAGTTTTATTTTAATAAATGGAAATCATTTTCTTAAAATAATTTGTAAATAATAAAAGAATACTATCCATTTTTATTTTTATTATTTCACACATAAAATAATTATTTTCATCCATGTTTTAATTTTTAATATTTGTAAATATTTTTTATTTATTTATTTCTTGTACATAAATGAATAAAATAATAATAGAAAACATATTTTCTTTTAAAACAAAATTAGGGTTTCCCCTTTCAAAAATAATAATATTATTTTTCTTATTTTTAGGATTTAAATAATTTATTTTTCTCATACATAAAACAATTACAAAACATTTTGCATAAATACATCTTATTGCATATTTAAATACTTGTTTATTTATTTGTTGTACAATAAATTCAATTGGATTGTAATAGTGAATTAGGGTTTTTATTTTGTGAAAATATCCTCATTCAAAAACTTGTACCCCCCCCCCCCCCCCCCCCCCTCCCATAATATTGTTGTAATAGCTTAGATTTACTTTACGCAATTTATCACATTATATACATGTTTAGTAAATTAAGGTTTGTATGATAAGACAAAATCAAACAAATAGAATGACCTAATTCAAGACAAACAAAATGCATGAAAAATAACAACACATCTCACACAAGCACCCCTAGGGTTTCACCCACTTGGTTGCCTAATATAAAATGGCCATGATATGCATGCTAGGTATCTTGGTAAAACAAAAAAGATCATAGTCCCTCGATGACGCTATCAAAAGGTTGCCTAAACAAATGATCTTGGTCCCTCAAACTTTCTAAGATACTTGGCACCATTGCTATCATGGTCATACGATGACCCACACCCGTCCCGTTTAACATCCAAAGATAGGGTTATCTACCAAAACAATGGTAGGTTAACAATGTCAAAGGAATAAAAATGTACAAGAAAGACTTTTGAGTAGGTAGATAAGCTTCTAGTTACTTGATCAATTTGCAAACAATCCTTGCTATTTTTAAAAACAAACACACACATTTCAAAACATTTTCCAAACAACTTTCAAAACATTGAAACATTTTTCAAAAGACAAACATCTTTGTATACATTCTTATGAACGAGAATCATTACAAAAATTGCCTAAACAAAGGCCTCTTTTCAAAATACTTTCAAAAACACACAAAGCACCATTTCAAGCAATTGCAAAAGCAAAATCAAGTGATCTAAACAAGTAACTAAGAGCCCATGGAAAACCATGGATGAAAAGGGTGCTAGCACCTTCCCTTTTCATAATCTACCCCCCGAACTCAAAAACAATCTCAAAGGTCTTTCCTGTGCTTTTTTGCCTTTCCTTTTGGATAAAATAAAAGTCGGTGGCGACTCTTGCTAAACCGCAACATTTGCAAACACAAACGCAAAACCTCAAGTTATTTCTCCCACCACATCACAACTAGAAACGAGTTAGATTTTCAGCCTAACTTGATCTATTATAATTTTCCGTTTTTTGGCCATTGTTTAATCTTTATTTAATCTTACAGTGGACACTGGTTATTGGTTGCGATTAATCCTATGAGAGAAACTGTGTATTATCTGGATTCATTATATAATTATTGGTCAATATATCCAGATTTGAAGCAGATGATTGACACATAAGCTTTCGCTCCCAAAGAGATATTCAAGTTTATGTTTATGTTTATGTTTATGGTCAACATATCTGGATTTGTGTTTATGTTTATGTTTCTATGTGAGATTGTTCTAAATACTCGTTTATATTTTATTATAGCGTTGTACTAGCTTTTCGCTCCCAAAGAGATATTCAAGTGCCAAAAAATAGAGCCAACAACGTTACATAGATCAGAGTGGAGGTATATTTTCACAAAGAGATATTCATTTTTGATTACATTAGTGCTGATACTTGATAAAACAATTTAAGGGGTATATCCTGATATATATTCGTATTATTTTTCATGTGTAGTGTCTTCGCCGGTGTAACAGTATAGATTGCGGCTATTTTATTGAGGTTTATGATAGAAACTATTCTTTTGGATCGATTAGAGATTCCATCCACGGTATGGATTTCTAACTTAGGAGTTACATACTATTTTCATATTTTGTGTTTCTCATAAAATGACATATTGTTTTAACTAAATCACATACTATGTTATATTATTATATATGTAGTACTTTGAGGAATTCAATTGTGCACATTACTCAAAAGATCAACTGGATAAACTTATGGAGGAATGGTGTCAATTCATTATCGGGTTGAGAATTTTATAAGCTAAGGTATATTGTCTTATTTCCTTTGATGAGAACTTTCGAGTTTTGAGTATAAATTAAATTCGAATAAAGTGCAAATATTATCATGTTATGAATTTCGATCATTTGGTTTTTTTTTCAAGTTTATAGGTGCATGTGTAGAAGATAGAGCTAAGATATTATTGTTGTTGTTGTTTCATGAGAATTCTTGAAGATAGTAAGATGTACATATGTAACATCAATTTTGAATTTTAGGATTTTCAACTTGTATAATTTTAACGTGTATCATAAATTTTGTAGTTGTTGTTGTATATATCATCAATTTATATATATGTGTAATTTTTATATATGCATATTTTATTGGAATGAAGCTACCAAATATGGTGCATAATATGGTGAAAACCTGGTTCAAATATGGTTAAAATTATGATTAAAATGCATTATATATATTGGACAGCACTTTTGTAAGTCAAAATAGGTATTTCATTAAAAAAATCGTGACCAATAGACAGCGCTTTAAGAGAAAAGCGCTGTAAAAACTCAAAAATAAGCGCTGCCTAAAGTGGAAAAGCGCTGTCTAAAGTGGGGGAATAGACAGCGCTTTTAAAGGAAAGCGTTGTCTAAAGCCTAACTTAAAAAATAACAAAGCGTTGTCTAAAGCAAAAGCGCTTCTAAAGGGATATATATAAAAAAGCGCTGTCTATTCTAAAAGCGTTGTCTAAAGTGGACATAAGAAAGCGCTTTTACATTGAAAAAAAGTGTTGTCTTTTCTTTTAGCAGCGCTGTTAAAAACCTAAAAAAACGTTGTCTTTTCCCTTATTTGTAGTAGTGGTAGGGTGACTCAACATCTTAAAACAAAACAAAACATAAATTCCAATTATTCGATCCAAATCCCGATGTTACATATCAGATCAAGACCCTTTTTATTCAACAAAAGCAAATAAACGCGCTATGAAGCTATCCTCTAATGCTTCTACGGACTATTCTCAATCACCTGTGTGTTACCCACGTGGAGAAAACATTCAAACAGAAATGGTAAGTAAATCATAATCATTATATAATACATAAGTAATAGACATAGTAAATATGCACATAAGAAAGGCATCACACATCATCATATCTTTATGTTATACTCACACCTTCACAACATCATCAATCCACAACAACGGGTTATCAACACACCATTTATCAACAATTATCATTTAATCACATCATTATGCAATGTCATATAAAATGTAATGCATTAGCATAGACTCATGCATGTGGTACCAAAACTTCACTGATGACCCAATCATCGTTATCTCCAAAAATTCCCAACATAGGATCGATTCCCACTTGGAACCAGAGCATTTCACTGTTGCACCCAATCCACACTATGGAATATTTCCTTCACTGGACAATTGTCATATCATTTTCACTAGAACGAAGTCCTAACTTCACTAGACCGAAGTCCTAAAGTATACCATGAATGCATGATGTGCAACAACATGATAAACACGACCACAACTAGTCAACACGCATCATTATTCATGAATACATCATCATATCATCATTATAACATCATATAATCATATAATCATCTTAATAAAATATCATATCATCCTAACATCGTGTAATCATTATCATAATGAAACATCATCATATATCATTATCATGTCATGATAATATCCAAACATCATCATATCATCATAGTAATCAACACAATATTATGACATCAGCATAGTAATCAACACAACATCATAGCATCATCATAGTAATCAACACAACATCATATCATCATCATCATCCTCATAAATAAAGCATCATTGTAATTCAACGCGAGGAACCTAATTCTATTCTAACTTAGGTATCAGAGATATAATCCTTAATTATCATTTTTCTTCATATAATCAAAGTTCATTGCGTTAGCTATTCAATACTTCAAACGACACTTCAATCTCAGCTCTAGAACTAAAGTTATGATCATTTTAAGATTTCCAACTTGGGCAACCAATTCTGCCTTTCTTCGCCTGGCGACACACTTCTGTCGCCTAGTGGCGCTACCTTCGCGTCACAATTCTCCCGACGACACTAGGGGCGGCGTGTTACAAAAATGTAATCTTTTCTTCCTCCCTTCGCCCTCACTTTTTCATGGCGACGCATCTTCGCCCGACGACATAGCGCGAACAGGATTTTCCTGTTGTGATTTCCTGTATAAACCAATCCAATTCTCTTGCAATTTTATCATGTTACAGGTCTTAAAATACCATCTAATCACATAGTTTCATCATCTATCGACAACCTATAATTCTATACTCATTATACATAAATTATAAACCATTATTCATCACCAATTCATAAATTTCTCATTAAACAACACCAAATCACCATATACCAAAACCTAAGGCAATCTACCAATCATCTAAGCCTTAAATAAAATATAATAACAATGATAAAACTCCCATTACTTTAAGATTATAACAACAATTCAACTTCTCTTTGGTTCTCTATCGAAATCTCTTGCCTCTTTGTGCCCTAGCCTCCTTTCTCCACAACATCAATTTATTTCTCCCAATTCTACGATTGTTCTACAATGACTTTCTTTTCCCCTAACTCCTTGTATAACCTTTAGACCTCTGATATCAAACTTCCCACCTTGTCCTTACTTATTCTCCACTAACTACCATTTTGCCCTTATTTTGTCTACACTTCTATTATTCTATTTATCCCAATTAAAATAATTCTAAACAATTATTCCAAAATACTAATAATCCTCTTAATTAGTCTAATTCACAATATGCTACTCATAGAAACTCATCATACACCATAGTCATTCAAACATCATATTCAAACATCACATTTGTCTCAATCATCATGGTACACTTCATATTCATCATAATACCACAAATCTCCATAAGTGGCCACATATAATCATCAAGACATCAAATACTTCACATTGACTCATATAATCATGCTAAATTAATCAATTAAATAATTAATCTAGAATTCGGGTGTTACAGGGAAGGGAGAACTTTGAAAAAAGGGAAGGATTGAGTGGAAAGAATTAAAAGATTTTGGTTGAGATTGGAAGGTTTGCTTTTATTCATAATACATGTTCTGGACTGGGTCGGGTTGGACCAAGAGCAAGGATGAATGCCCAATCCAAACGGCTTTGCAGGGGGTCGTGCCGACCAAGAAGCTATAGCCGTGTCCGCCACTGTCCGCGAGCGCGACATCCTCGACTTCAAGCAGTCCAGCTCGACCTCAGCTCGAGCACCTCTCGTAGGGCAGACTATGACCATTACACCATCACCTAGATTCTGAAAAGACCACGTCCTCGTCTGTCCGTACTTCTCGCAGAACACCCAGGAAGGAGACCACGTGCGGGTCCCCACTACACACGTAGAACCTGGCAGTTCCTTCATTGGGCCAAACCTGCTCGGCCCAATGAAGGGACCTTTGCCCAGCGCTGGGGGCTATAAATACCCTATGTTCCCAGAGGGTCAGGTATTCATTCTTTTACCATACACACACTTTCTTGCCTTCTCGTACTGCCACTTACTTTAGCATCAGAGTGCCTTGCAGGTACCCCCCCCCCCCCCCATCTCGTTCAACTTCAGCTCAGAGCCAGTCGTGACGATCCACGTCTAATCCGGTAAGATCAGTGGCGCCGTCTGTGGGAAACTAGCTTCCCCGTCTTACAACAACTCAAAGACCAAAGCTCAACTCAACTATCACCGTCATGGCTGACCAAGTTCGTGATGAACAAAACATCCGCGTCGTCAACACCAACAACGGCCTCGCGGATAAAAATGGACACCTGGATAACACCGGTAACCCCAGTCACAATACCACCCCTGTGTTAACTGCCCCAGGGCCTTCAATCCACCGCGACGGATCTACCGCTTCATCCTCCTCGGTCCCTCCGCCACTCGAAGAAGACGATGCGGCTCTCGCAAACTATCAAGCTGCCCAGTTTCAGGAAGTCCCCGTCCCTGCCGGGGCAGATGCCACAACCTGAGCGTTGTTCGCAGTGATCAATCAGACAAATTACCTCATCTTCGCCCAAGGGGAAAGATTGAGGGCACTTGAAGACGATCGAAGACCCCCGAGGAGGCACCGGAGGCCCCAGACTCCACCTCCTCGAGTGACTGAAGTTCATTTCCCGTCTCCCCCGCGGAGACATTACAGAGACACCTCTCGAAGCCCGTCGCCCCGCCCATCGGGGAAACGGCCCCCTTTGGAGAGGCAACCCATCATCGAAGCCAGAGGACGTGGACGCGCCCCCGTGAGACAGGAAAGAAGACACTCCGGAGACGGGCGTGGAAGAATCAACCAACGAGCACCACGCTCGAGAGATGCCCAGCACGACCAGGACCGTCGTGCCCGACAGTATTATAGGTCCCCATCTCTGTCCCGGGAGCGGAGCGACGAGGACGACCCCCGCGGTCCCTTATCGCAAGCTATCATGGAGGCGCCCATCCCCCCGGGCATGGAGAAGCCTCCACACTTGAAGGAATACGATGGAGTCGCGGACCCGGTCGACCACATAGACGGGTTCAAGGCTATGTTGCACTATCACAATGTCGGGGGGCGCATCAAATGCCGGTTGTTCCCCACGACCCTCAGGAAGGCGGCAATGGACTGGTACAAAGGACTCACCCCGGGGTCAATCACCTCGTGGCGGAACCTGAAAAACTAGTTCATCAGTTCATTCACAGCATCTCGGCGACACCCAAAGACCGAGGCGACTCTCGAGGCCATCATCCAGAGACAGGATGAAACCTTGAGAGAGTTCATCAATCGCTTCAACCGCGAAGCCATACAGGTCCCCTGCGCGGACCACATGAAGAGATATCTGCTGGAGAGGGGGCTCCTCCCCGGCACAGAATTCAAAAAGGCCGTGGGCATCGAGCCACCTAGAACATTCGATGCCCTCCTCGAAAAGGCTCGGGCGTACATGGATTATGAGGAGAGATAAGCGGCCAACAAGGCCCGAGACCCCAGGACTCGCGGGTCCAACAGCAACCCGCGCCAGGAAGCTGCTCCTCCTCGACGAACCGGGGAGAAAAGAAAAGAAGACAGACCCCGGGAAGTCCGAGAGCAAAGGGGACCCTCGGGGCGCTTTACCGAGTACACTCTGCTCACAGCTTCCCGCAAGCGCATTTTGGCGGAGTGTGCCCGCACGGACTTCAAGGACGGCGGCGTCAAACGTCCCCGACCTGCTCCCGCCAAGCCTGGAGCAGACAAGAACAAGTATTGTCAGTACCATAGGAGCCATGGTCATCTGACTGAAGATTGCGTCCACCTGAAGGACGCCATCGAAACCCTGATCAAGGGAGGAAGGCTCGCACAATATTGGCGAAACGACGCTCCTCGTCGTGACGCCCGGGAGACAAGAGAGTCGGAGGAAGACGCCCGACCATCTGACGAGTCGGTCCCCATCCAGACCGCCTTCTCCGTGACTAGACCCGAGGACTTCGACGTCCCCGAACACCTACGGGAGCCGCTCACAACACACAGCAGGTGGGAATATTTCCCCTCCTCCATGGTCATCAACGGTGGAGGATTCAACGACTTGACCATTAATTCGGCTAAGAGGAAGCTGGATGAGCTGGTCGACGCGGCACCCCCGCAAACAGTGACATTTGAAAGGGTGAAGGGCAGGTCAGAACCCATCACCTTCTACCTAGAAGAGATCCCCGGGGGAGCCCCCAACGCGGTCATCCCCTTGCTGATAAGCGCAAGAATGGCCAACTTCGATGTGCATCGCATCCTCGTCGACGAAGGAAGTTCCGTCGACGTAATGTACAGCCAATTATTCTGAACTCTGCAGCTGGACGACTCACATCTCTCGCCATATGTAGGGTCGGACTTACAGGGTTTCAACGGCTCGACCTCCAAACCTTGGGGATATGTCGAGCTCCTGGTTACATTCGGCGAGGGAACAGTGACAAGACAGGTCAAAGTACACTTCCTCATCATCGACTACCCGTCCCTCTACAACTGCATCCTGGGAAGACCAACACTGGCATAACTGACAGCGGTGCCCTCCACCGTCCACCTGAAGATGAAATTCTACACCAAAAGGGCACGGGTAGCTACTATCCAGGGAGACCTAGCCGCTGCTCGGAGGTGTTTCAACGCTGCATCTATAGGACGCGACACTGTCGACGTAGGGACAAGGCCCGCCAAAAGACCAGCGACGACGCGACAGGAGCCCGACATTCAAGAGTCCGCCAAGGAATAAGTCCAGAAAGCTCCACCAAAGGTCGACTCTATAGCTTTGGACGCTCGTTTCGATCAGGACGAACCTCCCAACGGCGAGCAAGTTCCACTCCGACCAATACCGGACGGGGATTTTGAGCTCTTCCCCCTCGGCACAGACCCGAGCAAAGGAGTAAAGATTGGCAAGGATCTCCCCGACCTGGCAAGGAAGAAAATCAAAGCCTGCTTGCGCGAGAATGCTGACCTGTTCACCTGGAGCACCGCGGAGATGCCCAGACTCGACCCGGAGGTCGCCTGTCACCACCTCGTCGTAGATCCTGCCGCTAGGGCCGTAGTACAACATAGGCGTAGGCGGTCTCCAGAGAAAACGGAGGCTGCTGAAAAAGCTGTAAAAGACCTCCTAGAGGCGAATTTTATTTATGAAGCCCGGTATTCCACCTGGCTGTCGAACGTTGTACTTGTTAAAAAGAATAATGGAAAATGGAGGATGTGTGTTGACTATACCGATCTCAATCGGGCTTTCCCGAAAGATGCTTTCCCTTTACCGAACATAGACATGCTGGTCGACAATTCGGCCGGCTACAAAACATTGTCGTTCATGGATGCTTACTCAAGATATAACCAAATCCAGATGGCCGTGAGCGACAAACACTGCACGGCTTTCATGACCAGCTCGGGAAACTATTACTACAATGTAATGCCCTTTGGACTAAAAAATGTCGGGACAACTTACCAACGCATGATGAACAGGGTTTTCCACAAGAAGATTGGGGACATGCTCGAGGTTTACATGGACGACATGATCGTCAAATCCCGAGCAGACACCGACCATGCAGCACACCTCAAGGCAGTCTTTGCTCAAGCAAGACAAAGTAAAATGAGATTCAACCCCGAGAAATGCACGTTCGGATTCAAGGCAGGAAAATTCCTCGGATTCTACCTAACAAAACGAGGAATCGAAGCCAACCCCGACAAGTGTCGAGCGTTCTCCGACCTCCCGACACCAACGTCGAAGAAGTCAATACAAATCATGAACGGCATGCTCACATCATTATCCCGCTTCGTCGCGAGGTCCGCTCAGCACGCCCTCCCCTTCTTCAAACTCCTTCGTAAAGAAGCAGCCTTCGAATGGAACGAGGAGTGTGAACGGGCACTGCGCCACCTAAAGCAAAGTCTATCTCAACCACCCGTATTATCTCGACCAGCCGACGGGGAGCCACTGTTCCTATACTTGGCCGCCTCAAACGGAGCCATCAGCGCGGCTCTCATCCGTGAGACCACCGACGGACAGAAACCTGTCTACTTCACGAGCAAAGCCCTACAAGGACCCGAAAGTAGGTACCAACAGATAGAAAAGGTAGCTATAGCCCTCGTCAACGCGGCGAGGAGACTCAGACACTATTTTCTGGCCCACACAATCATCGTGCGAACCGACCAACCAGTGAGGCAACTCTTGGGTCGGCCCGACATGGCGGGCAGAATGTTGAAATGGTCCTTGGAGCTCTCCGAATTCAACATTCAATACGAGAGTAGGAAAGCCCTGAAAGCACAAGCCCTGGCCGACTTTGTCGCGAAAATGACCGCTCATGACCCACCCGCTGGGAAGGAACACAAATGGACAATCTTCGTCGACGGGGCCTCCAGCTCATCCGGAAGTGGCGCGGGAATCCTCCTAGAGAACGAGGAAGGCGTAGTGGTCGAACACTCGTTAGCTCTCTCCTTCTCGACGTCGAACAACCAAGCAGAGTACGAGGCCCTGCTCGCAGGACTGAGGCTAGCCGAGGACCTGGGAGCCCGCGAAATACAAATCTACACAGACTCCTAACTCGTTGCCTCCCAAGTCCAGGGGAGTTACCAAGCCAAGAACGACAACCTCGTCGAATACTTAAACTTAGTCAAAAAATACATGACAAAGTTTGAACGAGCAGAGATTTCACATGTCCCCCGCGAGCAAAACACAAGGGCAGACATATTGTCCAAACTCGCGAGCACGAGAACGAAGGGCGGAAACAAATCCGTCATACAAGAATCCTTAGCACGCCCGAGCATCGAAAGATCCTCGACACTAGTCGAAGTCCACGCCATAGGAGATGCCTCGTCCTGGATGACCCCGGTGTACAATTTCCTGACGAAAGGCGAACTCCCCTCGAACCAGACGGATGCGACCATCACAAAGCGACGAGCATGCTCCTACGTGGTACTCGAGCACAAACTATACCGCAAGGGATTCTCCATCCCCCTCCTGAAGTGCATCGATGAATCCACAGTCCCCGAGGTACTGCGGGAGATACACGAAGGGATTAACGCCCAACACATGGGCGGTAAGTCCCTGGCGAGGAAAGCCCTTCGGGCGGGGTATTATTGGCCGACAATGCAGCAGGACGCCAAGTAACACGTCAAGAGGTGTGACAAGTACCAGAGGCACGGTGACATGCACCTCGCCCCCCACACGAACTGAGCATACTGTCGTCTCCGTGGTCGTTCGCATGGTGGGGTATGGATATCCTCGGTCCCTTCGTGCAAGGGACTTACCAAAACAAATTCCTCATTGTGGCCGTGGATTACTTCACGAAATGGATAAAGTCGAGGCTCTTGCGAAGATCACCTCGCACAACATCCTCCGTTTCTACAAGAGAAAAATCCTCGCCAGATTTGGAATCCCGAGGGCACTGGTGACCAACAACGGCACCCAATTCACCGACCACGGGTTCCAGGACTTCGTCACCAAACTAGGAACAAAACAACACTTCACCTCGGTCGAGCACCCTCAAACCAACGGGCAAGCCGAAGTCGCGAACAGAGTCATTCTACAGGGACTCAAATGCCGACTCGGAGAAGCAAAGAGGGGTTGGGTCGAGGAGCTGCACAACATCTTGTGGGCATACCGCACCACGCCCCACTCGACAACGGGAGAGACCCCCTTCCGACTAACATACGGCACCGAGGCCGTCATCCCGGTAGAAATCAGGGAACCCTCCAGATGGACAGAGAATCCCCTCGACGAAGAAATGAACGACGAGGCACTCAGGGACGAACTCGACTTAGTCGAGGAAATCCGATCGGGGACGGCCCTACGCGAAGCCACCTTAAAACAACGAGTGGCTCTGCGCCACAACGACAAGGTCATTAAACGTGAGTTCGAAATCGGCAGCCTGGTGTTACGAAGGAACCAGAAAGACTCCCGCGAAGGGAAATTGGCCTTGAACTGGGAAGGGCCTTATCGCGTCTACGGCACCACTGGTACCGGGGGATATTACCTCGAGCAATTGGACGGAGAACCATTACCACGACCCTGGAACGCTGCTAAACTGAAGCAGTACTATAGTTAAAAACCCTTAACGCCAAGGACTCTTGCCATCGACACCCACGTCCGGCCAACGAGGAAAAACGTCCGACCCCGTAGAAAGGCCAAGGTACAGGCCCAACCTACGCCCAAACGACATAGCGTCGTTCAGCAGACGTGCATGAACGATAGTGCCCGACGTGGACACCTCAATCGAGCTCCACCATCGAAGTACCTGTAGGGCAGAACACCCAGCTCGCGATGGGCAGTTCACGCCACGGGTGAGCAACCCCGATCCGGGTCATACGCCCGAACAAGCGGCTTCGCTCCGCACGCCCGACGAATCTCGAAGAACGTCGGACCATCCAAAGGGTCGAAAAATAATCTCTCCTCGAGGTCGTTACTTAGGCGAATTTCTCCACCGAATAGAAAGCCGAGCACAAGCATGTCCCGAACAAAAGACTTAGGCAGATTTTCCAACAAAGTCACAACCACACACGGGCAAGACTCGGGGCCATAACTTAGGCAATTTCTATCGCAAAATATCAAAACATAAACACGGGAAAATAATCAAAGTTGAAATAAACATTCATTCAAAAAGCTCGTGTGCAATAAAACAAATAGAAATAAACCGACCAAGAAGACCGGCGATGTTCGGAAAGTACAACAGCAGGCACGCAGGCCCAAAAAGTAAAACATGCATGGGCACGCAGGCCCCGAAAACAACCATTAATAAAAAAAAAGGCGCACAGGCTCGACTAAGATCTCACAGCTAGACTTCCCCGGGGTTATCACCACCGACAACAGGAGACTCGGGCGGGGGCACGACCTGGCCGTCGATGATCTGAGACATGTAGCCCACTCCTTCAGTATTCAGATCGGGATTCAACGGAGCAAGCTGGCTAACCGCGGCTTCGAAGCCATCTGCCAAAGCACCAACACAGTCCGCCTCGAGGAGTTAAATACGAGCAACTAGTTCCGACCGACTCCGCAAAGGAGCTGTCTCCTCTAACTCATCCTCGGCAGGGAGCATGGCGGCCTTTAGTTCCTCGACCTCTTTGGCGAGGCGCCCATTGTCAATTTCCAAGTGTTCTCGGTCCTCACGGAAGTACTCCCTCTCCTCGGAAATCTTCCCTGAGTTCTCTTTCTCCACGGCCAGCAGCTCGGCTTGCTCGCGGAACATCTCCTCAGAGCGCTCCAGGGCAGCCTTCAACTTTCGTGAGCTCGCAGTAAGGGAAGCTTTCTCCTGTTCCAACTCCTTGATGCGATCAGAATCTTCCCCCTCCTCGGCCAGGACAACGGCCATCTCGGTCATTTTGACCATCCCGACCATGTTGGCGGCCAGATGCTTTCTCCGATTTTCCTTGCTCAGCCGCCTAATGGTATCAGCTTCGTCAGTGCTTACGGACAAGGGAAATCCCTCGAAGAAACCCTCCTCTTTAAAACAGGGGGAAACCCGAAGGACCTCACTGCACCAGATTCCTCGCCGACCTCCGGTTGTCTCTCCACCCGGTTCCTCTTCCTCGGTATCAGGTCGATATGCGGCTCAACATCCTGAGCGTCCGGGGACCCTCCAGAAGCATCTCCTGGGCTAGTTGGCGGGCCCATCCTCGTCGCCTGAGGAGCTCGCACCACTCTCTTGTTGACTTTCTTATCCTGTGTCAGCTTCAGGAGCCTCTCCTTTCGTCCAGCCATGAGACCTGCATAAAAGAATCCCGGGTTAGTGACGAGCAAATAACAAACGAAGAAATTCAAATAAGACAAAAAAATAATAACCTAGCAGGTTCGCGGCCTGCCTGAAGGACTGGCACTCCACGAGCGCCTTCGTATCGATAGGCCGGGCCTCAAAGGTCGGATAACCATCTTCGTCAAGAATATCCTTTCCTTCCCTCGTGGCCCACCAGGCAGGGAAGAAACTATCGACATATCTACAGAGGGTACCATAGGCCTCCTCATCTTTGGTGCTCATCCCACCTGCGGGCGTATGGTAGTGCCCGGTGCCGTGATCGTAGTGACGCGAGGTCCAATGCAAAGGAAACTTGGCCACACGCCCCAACACCGAGCGGCCCTCATCGTCTAGAAGAACCTCCCCGTGATCGTCGGTCACCACCGTTTCTTCCTCGTATACAGACTCTAGACCAGTTTTGGTAACCGGCCGCACGATGTACCCTTTGTCCTTGAACCCCCTGACAGAATCCATATACATCCTAAACAGTCTCTTCGACTGTGTTGTACCCCAAAATTTGCCCTCCCATTTCTCATTGATTTCTCATCACAAAGCCCTTGAAGCTCAAGATCCAGTTAGGGTTTCATCTGCTCAAGACCTCTCCTTGCACTGATAACTCAAATTAGGGTTTGAGTTTGCACAAAGATGTTTTGACCCAAAATGCCTAAGATGACTTTCATGCTTCATATTGGACTCCCAAGTTTACCCATATCAAGTTTCAAGTCCTGATTCCAAGTTTTGCCCAGTCAATTGGACAGTTGACCTAGAAATCAACTGTATTGGGGAAAAAGTCAACTGTGGCCAATTGACAGTCAAACCTCATGAAATTTGACCCACATCAACATTATGAACTCATATGGACCATTGGATCAAGTTTGGATCACAATTCCCCAAGAAATTTGATCAGATCACCAAAAGGGCAAAATGGTCATTTTTAGGGTTTTGACTGCACAAAGGCAATTTTTGACTGTTTGACCTAGCCAATGGCAAACCAAGCTCACACATGGACTTAAGGACCCTATGGAATTATCTTAACATGATCAACAAACTCAAAAGATCCCAAGTACACAAGATTGACAGTTGAATTTCCCAGTCAATTGATCAATTTTGACTGTATACTGAAAAGTCAAACTTTGACTTTTTGGTCAAAATCAAGAGTCAAGATTCATTTTTCATCAAAACATGCCAAATCATGAAACTTGTTCACCAAGAAATCACAAAATGCAAATTAGGGTTAGAAATTTGAATTTTTCATAACTTAGAATTTTTCTAAGTTATGAAAAACCCTAATTTTTTCCCAACTTTTCCCCACTTTTTCACCAAGATCCATTTGGATTCAAACAAAAGTCAAAACATGAAAGTTGTAGCTTGTTGCATAATCTACAGCTTTGATTCACAAAGTTTTCTCATTTGAAGCTTGTATCTCAAGTTACAATTTTTTGAATAAGGGCACTAAACCATTTTTAACTTAGTGAAATTTTAACCTATTTTGACAAGGTTTTCTACCCCACTTCAAGGCCATTTTCCATACACTTCCACTAGGAATTTCAATTTGCATTTCAAAGATGGATTGTAGTACACATTCCAAGCTTTCCAAAATGTCCAATAACTTCTCAAACAACCTCATGGTTAGAGAGAATCAAATTTCACAATATAGCAAAAAACCACTTTGTTCATGACCAAGTTCCATGTCCATAACTTTGCAATTTGAACTCAGCATGCTTTAGGCTAGATTAGAGGTCCTTAAACCAAGTTGCACTAAATAATTTAATGCATATTCATTGTGTTAAGGTATTGTTCTATGAGTTTGAACATTGTATAAAGGTTTAATCCCAAACTAGATAAAGCAAATTAGCCATTTTGGTAAAAGGTAGCTTTATGTCAATTTGGAAATCCAACAAGTACATTGCAAATCTGAATGGCACAAGATTATGAACATAACACACTGATCAAGGAGGGATTATGCAGCACATTAGGGCCCCTCTACATGCCTAGAAACACAAGTTGCATTTTGTTGCTTAAGTGTGAAGAAAAGTTCCATAACTCACAACAACTCTCATCTCAGCATTAGAACACAAGAACAAACTTATCAAACATACTCAGCATATCCCAACTAAGCTAACACACGAGCCCTTGGCCTCTCAAACACTCCCATTGCCATAATCACCTTGAAACTGCTCAAACAGAGCAACCCCTGCAGATTGAGTGCTATCTCTCAATCCCTTCAAGCATTCTTGCCCAAACCTGTTCCTCTACCTTCCTTACAACCTATGCAAGCTATCCAGAAGCTAAGACACGACCTGTAACACCTCTAAGCCACTTCACCATTTTTGTTTTTCTGTTTTGCAGTTGAAGTTCTCTAGCTCGATTCAGAAGCTCTCAAGGCAAAGTAAGCATTGAAACAGCATCCCTGGACCTCAAGGAAGCTTTTCCAATCATCACCTTGCACTGAAAGTTCCTACATCTCCAGATAGAAGTTCAACTGAATAGGTAAAATTTTGAATTTGTATCTCTCTTATTATGCATCATTAGTCTTAAGTTTGTGAAAAAATAATGTCATACTCATGCCACTGAACATGTCCATGTCTTTACTTTTCATTTCTTTTGCCTGAGTAGAGAGAATTTGGAGTTTGTAAATGACAGAAAAACTAGGTTAGGATTTGGGGGAGGAGAAATTCTCCTTCATCTTAGAGAGTTAGGTCAAGTTCTATACATGGTTATAACCGTCTCTTCATGCTGAACATTTGTTATGTTATGAGTTTTTGCTAAAAAGCCAGGAATCAAGAGTTGGAAGATGAGGAACAGGGCGCGCGTTTTTTTTCAAATATTGTTGCTGGAGGTTGAAGACAGTGGTCTTTGGGCTGGGCTTGTGTTTTTTCTTATTCACACCTCATGATTGCTTTCACACCCCCTGAGCCCATTTGCTTTATTTTTGTATCTTTTTTACTTTTTTCTTTTTTTGTTTGACTTATTTATTTTTTCTCATGACATTAAAATTTTAAAAATATTTTTCCCATCATTTTTTGAATTTATTGCATAATTATTTGGTTATTTCTTTTGTTTATACATAAATAAATACATATTATTATTTAGAATAAATAGAAAAAATAGTGTAAATATATTTTCATTTTCATTTTTATTTTTTTTATTACTCTCTGAAATACTTCATGTAAAAAATACTATTTCCTAAAAAATTAACTATTATTATTATTTACATATAATACATATTTAAAATAATATAAATATACATATATATATATATATATATATATATATATATATATATATATATATATATATATATATATATATATTATTGCATTTAGAGTAAAAAACACCAAAAAAATATACATATTTTATTTTTTAATATTTAATACTAAAAATGCCCTTTTTTACAAATATACCATATTTTATTTTATTTTTGTATGTAAGTAATGAATATTATATGAATTAATTAATTAATATACATTTTGATTAAAATTAGGGTTTTTGCCCTAAATTTGAAAATACTCCAAAAATAATACCTTTTTATTTTTTCTTTTATTTTACATGAATAATACTTTTTCATACATATAAAAATTCTCTTTTTGCATTTTTGCATATTTATTTAATTTTCATTTGATTATGCAATTTATTTACCTTGTAAATATTCAATATTGATGTAATAGTCTTAGGTTTTAAATTCTTGTCCAAATAAACCCCATTTGAAACATTGTACCCCCTCCCCATATTATTGTGATGTAATAGCGTAGGAATTTAAATTTCGCACTTTTAATGCTTTCTAAACATACTATGCTAGAATTAGGGTTTTGTATGCGAATAAAAATGAACAAAAATAGTTGGACCTAATACAAGATAAATGAGCATGAAAAATGGACAACACATTTCACACTTACACCCCTAGGGTATTCCACTTTGTTGCCTTCAAAATAATTGGGCCATATTGCATGTTAAACTTCCTTGGGCAAAACAAAATAATCAAATGATCATTGTCCCTCAAAATGTTGCTTAAATGAATGATCAAGTCCCTTTCAAAGAAAATTGCCCAAAGACATTTAACACTATTGCAACTATGGTCTAAACGATGACCCGCGCCCGTCCCTTTCACCTCCTAAGACAAGATTGTCCACCAAATGCAATGGTGGAACAAAATTGTCAAAAGGTTTAAAACATGATAAAAATCTTTGAGAAAACTTTAGGGTAGATAAGCTCTTAAGTACTTGTCAACTTTCTAAGAAAACACTTGCCTAATTTCAAAATCCACTTCACAAAACAAGCTTTCAAAAAAACCTTGAAACATCTTTTCAAAAAGACAAACACCTTTGTAAAACATTCGAGTGAAGAATTGTTACAAGGGTAGCCTATGCAAGGCATCTTTTTCAAAACCTTTTCAAAGCCACACACAAAGCACCATTTCAAACAATTGAAAACTAAGGCAAGTTGATCTAAGCAAGTACTTAAGAGCCCATGGATAACCATGGATAGAAGGGGTGCTAATACCTTCCCCTCCTATAATCTACTCCCCGAACCCAAGAAAAATCTCAAAGGTTTTTGCTGTGCTTTTTACACCTTTCCTTAGGATAAAATAAAAAGTCGGTGGCGACTCTTGCTCAACCGAAACATTTGCGAAAACAAACGCAAAACCATAGTCAGTTCTCCCACCGTATCACAGAACTGGCGACTCTGCTGGGGAATAATTTTAAAGTGGAGTAACCTTAGGGCTTAGATCACCCTCTTGCATGACTAATTGTTTGATTTGCTTGCTTTATACTTTGGCTCTATTGTTTGGGTTTACAATCCTCCACCCGGATTTTGGGAAACATTCATAGATAGCAATACGTTGTGGAAACTGTGTGGGGTATACCGACACGGTCTAAGCAATAGCTATATTAGTGCGACATATTTGTGAGTACCGGTAACCCTTGAGTTCAATCAAGGAGAGTACGGGGCCGCTGAGTGATGTCACTAAGCACTAATGACCTAGAACCTTACTTGACCATCTTGGCCTTTTATTAGGGGTAGTGAGATGACCGGTGTTGTACCCCAAAATTTGCCCTCCCATATTCTCCAATAAACTGCCAAGTCAAGCTACAAAATTCCCCAAGAGTTGCACAGTGCAAAGGCCTCCATACAGTCAAAACTAGGGTTTGTGTGCTGATCAAGAAAATGGAGTGTTCAAAAGCCCAATCAGGTCTCACATGCTTACAAACATGGTCAAGCATCCTCATATCAAGTTTCAAGGCATTCAGCTCAAGATTGCACAGTCAAAACCCTAAATTGCACTACAGTCAACTGTAGGGGCAAAATGGTCATTTGACAGTCAAAAGTTCAAATTTTTGGTCAACATATCATTTTGAAGCCACAAACATCATTTGATCAATTCTTGATCATGATTCTCAAAATTTGGCTCAGAAAATCATCAAGATGCAAAAGTTTCCTTATTTGGACAGCTGAAAAAGTCAACTGAAATTGACCAGGGCATAACTTTCACATGGATTATCAGAAAAATTCCATCCAAAGCTCATTTTGAAGAGAAAGACATTTCCTACAACTCATCTTCATACTTCAAGTCCAATAAATGCTCTCACAAAAAGTTATCAATTTCAACATTATAGGTCATTTTCAAAAGTCAACAAAAAGGGACTTTAAGTCAAAGGCCATAACTTGAGATTGGAAAATCAAAATGACATGGGACCAAAGGCATTGGTTAGAGGACTCAAAGACCTTTCCAAAATGTCCAAGAACATGTGAAAAGCTTAAAAATTGAGCAAGTTATGCCTTGTAGAAGTTGGGAAAGTTTTGTGAAATGGCAAAAGTCAACTATCCTTGAAACTCCAATTTTTGACAAAAGGGCCAACTTTCTTCCATTTGATTCATCCTTGTCATGCCACACACGTGTCCCATGATTAATTTCAAGACCAAATATTGATTTTTCTATTTTATTTAATTTTTGATAATTTAATTCATTTTAAATCTTTAAAAATTCAAATAAAATTCAAAAAACCAATGGAATAGTGTCATTTGAATTTGGACAACTTCCATATATCATGGGCCAACTCAAAAACTCAGGCTAGGGTTAAAATGCACACTAAGTCTTGGTCTTGGCTTAAAAGAAGGAAAAAGTTTGTTAATGAAAAAACCCTAGGACTAGTTCTCTCATGGGCATGAATGAAGGTCAAATAACAAGCTAATTCTCTTCCCTCATAAGCACTGAGTCAAACCCTAAGCCTTGGACATAAAATACTGCGCTCAAAAGCTTATTGACAACTTGAAAAATTGGCCATATAACTCAAATCTGAAATCAAGGTTGTAGGTAGTTTTAAGCCTTAAGACTGATTCCAAGAGCTTCCTTGCCAACTCCTGATCACATTCCAATCATAAACAAGAACCAAAACGCCCTGAATCGGTATCAAGAACTCAGACTGTACCTCGAAACTTTTGAAATCGCATATCTCAAATCATACATCTTTTTGCATTTTGATTGATGAATTCTTGTTCAGTATGAAGTTTCCAAGCTAACCATACCAATTAATTTCATTTTTGTACAATATAGGCGATTTTGCCATTGTTAAATGTTAGGGTTTGCAGGTTTTAAAATTGGGGTTTTTGCAATCAAGAAAAATTACGCCTCAAGACTATGGCCATTGGATCAAGCAGGTTGAGACGAAGGAGAAGCACTACTCGCGCCCAATTTATTGGTCCTATAGCGCTAGTCGCTATTTTTCTAAAAGCTACTTTAAGCCACGCTTCTAAAACCGTTGCGATAGGACTTTGTTTCAGAAAAAAAAAAAGGCGTGAGGAAGACGATGTGTTGGCAACCACTGAGTGGCTCATTCAAACCAGCGCGCGCTTTTAGGGGCCACTAACCAATTTTGCTTTTTTATTATTTATTTGCTATAGCATATTAATTAAAACGTGATGGTTCAGTGGCAGGGACATGTGTTGGTAACATCAAAGACCTGGGTTCAAGCCCCAGGTCTGGCAAATTTCTATGTTATTTTTCAATATGAAATCCTATGCTATGCTAACATCCAGGTTCACCATATGCCATCCTGATCCAAGCACACACGTGTCCCAGACGACCATCAAAGGGCTCAGAGTCAAGGTGTACCATGAAGGCTAGTCAACGCGTTAGCACACAACTGGCAAAGTCAACGAGGGCCATGCTTATTGGGCTATATTCCACTAATTTGACCTCCTGAATTGGGGTCTACCCCCCCCCCCCCCCCTGGTTTGCTAACTTTATTTTTCTTATATCTTTTTAATTATCATTTTATTTGTTTTGTTGTTTTAATTCAATAATTATTTATTTTTTTCACAAAATATAAAAACATCACAAAAAATCAAAAAAAGGATAAAAACATAAAAAATATTTATTTTATTTATTTTCTTGTAAATAATTAACATGTAAATAAATTTAGTAAAATAGGTTTTAACTTTAATTCTTTTAATAAATAAAAATCCAAAAATATGTAGAAATAGGTTTTAACTTTAATTCTTTCTTCCATAAAAAAATCCAAAAATATAGCATTAGGTTAATGACTTTTTTTATTCCTTTTAACTTTCCTTGTTTTTTGCCATAATATTAGTAATTTTCATAATTAAACTTGTAAACTAATTAGGGTTGCATTTAGGTTAGATTTTAATACTTTCTTAATAACTAAAAATCCAAAAATATAGCATTAGGTTTAATGACTTTTTATACCTTTTAAATTTTCCTTTTTTTTTATTATCACAATATTATTTATTTATTTATTTTATTTTTATAATTAAATGTACATAAGTAAAAGTTAGGATTTAATTTAGATTAATATAACATTTTCACAATAACTAAAAAATATTAAAATTAGGATTTGCATTTCAAATTTCATTCTAAAAAGTTCTTTTTTCTTTTAAAGCTTAAAAAATACAAAAATACCAAAAACATTCTATTTTTTTTAATTCTAATTCCTCATTAAATTTAATTTTTTGCAAAAGGGTCCAACGCCCATTGTCTTAATTATTTTATTTCGCACATTTACTTTATCGCTTATTATTCATTATGTACATGTCCCAAAGCCTTGTAACAATTTATACTTTTCGCACTTTTATTTGCTTTATTTACTTTCCGTCAAATCGGGTCCGGTTTAATTTTGGCGATGTGGACCCGCGCCATTTGTAATAGTTTAGATTTATTTTCCTCGCAAATATTAACTGTTAAATAAGCATGCAAGAATGAATGGCCTTAATTAAAATCAAGCGTAGATCACAATGAACATGACAAGACAAATATCAATGAAAACGACACACGAATCGCACACACCACCCCTAGGGTACGCCTCACTGTTGCCTTGCCTTTCGAAAGGTGATCGTCGAGTAGAGGATGTCTTAGTAAGTCCTCATGATCCGGGAACCTGGCATGAGGGTAGCTTCTAAGGTGTCTTCCCATTGCTCTGGTGATCACCATGTCCCGAACCTCGAATTGACCCGAACACCTCCGACGGTGGTGCTACCTACCTCTCAATGGTGGGATGGCACTACTTTAAAGGACATTTACACAGACGAATTCCTTAGGGTAGGTAGACGACTCATGGATACTTGCTCTCTTCAAAAACAAATCAAAATCTTTTTACACTAACACATTTTCAAAAGCTTTCAAAGCAAATCTTTCAAACACTCTGACGTACGAGTCGAACTGAAATTTTTCAAGGAAACTTTTTAAAACCCACATTGAAAAGCAAGCAAACATTTTGAAAACACATTGAGCAAGTATCTAAGAGCCCATGGATAACCATGGATAGAAAGGGTGCTAACACCTTCCCTTTCTATAACCTACCTCCCGAACCGAGAGCGATCTCTTTAAGGAATTTTTCTGTGCTTTTGTCCTTTCCATTTGGAGAAAATAAAAGACGGTGGCGACTCTTGCTTCCGCGACATTTCGCGAACCAGCGTTAAACAGTCAGTTCCAGATCCACCGATCACAGAACTGGCGACTCTGCTGGGGAAAAACTTAAAGTGAGGTGTACCTTAGGGATAGTTCACAACTGTGTTTTCAATTGTATTCTTTGCTTGCTTTAAATTGTGGGACCGTCTTGGGAGTTCTATAGATCCTAACCCGGATCTGGGGGATACCTTCTTAGAAAGTAGCAACAAGGCTGTGAGGGAACTGTGCGGGGTATACCGACATGGTTGAAGCAGTCTGCTACGTTGATGTGGCACTTTGGTGTGTACCGGTAACCCTTGAGTTCAGTCAAGGAGAGTACGGGGCCTCCATGTGGTGTCATGAAGCATCAACAGACCTTAGGAACCTTAATTGAACCATCTTGGCCTCTTTAGGGTAGTGAGATAACTGACTTTGGTGCAGTCCGAGGTTGGTTGATACTCGATACTACACTCAATTGAGGGTTGCTTTCCTGGAATATTTCGGTCGCCAGTTCAGTGGCTAAATCGAAACGATGAACAATGAAAGCAGTCCCGTGATATTGGGAACCTTAGAACCCGGTTACTTTGATTAGGACAGGTTGAACCCACCAACTTCAAGAGGGTAATACCTAGACCTCATGCTGGCCTAAACCCTAAGGGCTTCTCTTGCGTGACTTGTGTGCCTTTGTACTTGCCTACTTGCATGCTTGTTAGCTGACACATGAACTATTTGCAGGTTTTGTTTATAGTCCTTAAGTGGGACTCATAACAGGGTACTAAGTTTCTTGCAGGTCTTGTTTATAGTCCTTAACTAGGACTCATGACAGGGTTTACCAAATTTCTTGCAGGTGTTGTTTATAGTCCTTAACTAGGACTCATAACAGGGTTCACTAGATCTCTTGCAGGTTTTGTTTATAGTCCTTAATTGGGACTCATAACAAAATATACTGAATTTCTTGCAGGGTCTGTTTATAGTCCTTAATTGGGACTCATAGCAGGGTTTACCTACATCACCCCATGCATAGCATGACATCATACCATTGCATACCATTGCATACATCCTAACCCATTTCAAGGATCTCAAGGGCTTGTGATGCAGGTCATGATGAACCAACTGCCCAGCAAGGGGCAAAGAGGATTTATTTTCCTCTAGACAAAGTTGTCAGGGGCTATGACCCACTTGATATGGTGAGCTCTGACTCTTGAAGAAGGTTCCCTTAACCAAGGTTGTTTGGAAATCAAAACCAGACATGATGACCAAAGTCAGGGGCTATGACCCACTTGATATGGTGAGCCTTTGACCCTTGAAGAAGGACTCTCAACAACATGAAGTACCTTCAATCAAGTTACCAGTTTCCAACTCTAACAATTTATCTACCCCTCGAGGTCCCTGAAATCACCGCATGCACATCATACATATCATTACATAACGGGTATCTTTGTTGCAGGTCACTTACCTTCCTCGCTGTTTATTTCAGCAATGGCCTTCCAACCACATAACCAGGATCTTCTTGCTCAAGAGACTCGGCTCGGGGACATCCTCCTGAATTTATCCAAGGGGCAGGAGGAGTTAAGGACACTTCTCACGGGTACTTCGGTCAGGAACAATGCTGAGGATGACAAGGACGAACAGCTGAAACGTCTACAAACTGAGGTAGACACATTGAAGACCCAGATGCTGGGGCAAAGGGCCCTCATTCAAGGTTTAGCTCAGGAGCAAGGAGAGCTGAGGGCCATGATCAGTCAGCTTCAGCAAGACATGAAGCAACCAGCCCAAGTCAGGGACCAAGTCATGGAACAGCTTCCAAGAGGGCAAAGGCCGGGCCCAATGAATAGACCTCTCCAAATTGCTACTAATTCACAAGCCCAGCATCAACGGGGTAATCGGCGCAAGCGATACACTCCTGGAAGACATTTCACTGAGACTGGCATACCACCATCTCTAATGCTGAAACACTTATTGGAGGCCAATCTGATTACTTTGAAAGGTCCTCCCCAGAATCCTGGCACCTCTGCTCCTATTTATAACCCTGATAAAAGATGTGCCTACCATTCTGACAGTCCTGGACATGACACCGATGACTGTTGGAGCTTGAAGAACAAGATCCAGGACTTGGTCGACGGAAGAGTGCTGGAGTTCATGCCGGGTGGCCAAATGAAATTCTTCTGCTGAGAATCTTCCATTTGAAGTGACAAATCCTGAGACTGGAAAGTTTTGTTCATTCGAATGTTCAAGTTGCAATTTTCTTTTGTTCAAACATTTATTCATGTTAAAACATTGTTATTCCATTAATGCATCGCTTATGTCTATTTTTGAATCAATATATTCGCATTCACTATATGCAAACTATTTTCATATTTTTTCTGATGTCAACTCTGGATCTAAACTCTAAGCCTCTTGAGGGAGGATGACGAAAATGATACCATAATCTACAGTATGCTTTTGAACAGACCCCGCTGATGAGGTACAGACATAGTTTCAATCCCTAAACACTGGAGTAATAAGGAAGATAATCCCTCGTCAACCCCTCTGAGCCAAAGAAGTAGGAGTTTTTATTGGCGAAATTTAAAACCCTTTATCATAACCTGGGGCAGGGTAGTTCTCTCAGTTGATCCAAGTGCATAACGAATGGCACCAAGGAGGTCCTTACAAAACGAAGAAAAACAGTGATGGTTCCGAATAATCAATAAAGAAAGGCAGTCATTATATCTCAAAAATAAGAACCCAATAAGTCAAAACCTATGAAGGAGACTTATAAAACTGGGGCATCCCGCTGACTGTAATTCCAAAAAAGGAAACAGTTCAGGCAAAAAAAAGAGAAAGGGATAACAAAAATCAGACAAGAAAGAGGTCATACAAACCCTCAACAAAAACAAAGATGACTGCCTATTTGAAATAAATTGTCAACATTCGAACCATCGCTGGTATATCAAAGCAAAGACTCAAACAAGGTCTAACGTAGGATCAACTGAGTTTAGGTTTGGAGAACATCACGAAGAGTGGGTGGGTACAAATAATTTGAGCCTTTATCCTTTGTTTCTTAAAACCATGAACCAGGCCACGTTATAACCCTTAAAAGTCCTAGCCGAAGTATGGGTTAGTTCGAAAGCATACTGTTACGAAAGGTATCCTGACTCCTTAAGGCTCGCAATAAAATAACGAGTTGACATCACGTTTTACAAACAATCACTTGTTTTATGAAAAGAATGCATTTTCAAAAACTTCAAGACAGACATAAGCTTTGCATTTTTGATATAACTTTGTTTGCATATGACTTTTTGTTTGAACAGCATAGAAATTCGCATGACGAAAGTCTAATGAACAAGAGTATCTCCAATCAAGGGGCACGGCATGATCATGGTCTACCATCTGGGGCAGTTAAGTCAAGATCCAGAGAATCTCTCAAAAGGCCAAAAAGCCTGGGGCAAATCTCCGCTTGAGTCACTTGGGGCAATCCAGCAACGAATCTTGCACGATCAGACACCTTCTGACAATATGGCGACACCACCAGCCTGGGGCAAATCTCCGTCTAAGTCACCTGGGGCATTGGACGATCAAACGAAGATTTTCTGGTGGCATGACAAAACAATTCTAACAGGGGCAATTCCCTACATCCTGAGGACACGGACATAGTCGAAAAATACTGCGCATAATCAAAGACCCGCTAGGTTGATATACCTAGGCAAAAGTAAGGGCTTCCCGGCGAACCAAAAGGGTTCGAGCAAAATGAAGGGATGAAATGAAAAAATTTGTACACCCGGCAAGTCGAAAATCTGGAAAGGCGGCTTGGGCAAAAATGGGTACCCCGGTGGACTGAAAACCCGAAAGGGCGGTCCAGGCAAAAATTAGGGATCAAAGCGTACGACTATGTCCTGTCATCTCGTCACCTGCCTACCAGAAGAAGATTTGTCCATCAGCAAGCTATCAGCACCTCTCAGGTCTTCCTCTCCCACCTCAGAAACAGGGGCAATAAAGAGTTGTCTGAGCAGTCTAATTGTTCTATCCTCCAAGGTACCAAGGTAGGTTCAGCTAAAGAACTTAACCAGGCATCTTAAATTCCCCAGCAGCATATATTCTTAACAAGCATCCCCGGCAGTCTTGGTCTAAAGATTGTTCCCCGGCGGCATACATCAACATTCAAAGGAATCACTTCCCCAGCATATCAAAACTTCCCCAGGAGAGTCCCATCCAAGTTCCCCAGGAAAGATGGAATTCATCTCCCCAAGCAGTAAGCTTATCCCCAGTAAATTCTGGAAGCTTATCCTTCATAGAACACGAACGCGTCGTCTGGCTTGATTTAAAGAGTTATTTCCTCAACAGGATATAACTGGATTATCCTCAGCCAAAAGCCACAGAAAGAGCGTCCTCGACGAAGTCTTCTCACCCCAGCGAAGTCTATCAACACTTTCAGTACAACAAGGATATCTTCAGCAGGCTACTATCAACACTCAGCAAAGCATCTCTATCCCCACAGAGTATTGCTTCCCAGCATGGTCGCTAGAGTATCTTTTCTCCCCGCAGAATCTCCCATTCGCCAAGTTTATTCCGCAACGGAGTCATCTTCTCCTACCGGTATTCTTGCAGTTATCATCCCCAGCGGAAGCAAAATCTATTCTTCGACATCAGCCCAGGATACGACTTCCCGGCACCCGTCAAGGATTCACTTTCCTAGACAAAAACATACATAAAACATCACATACACCATTATAGCATGCATGTACACATCATATCTTACAAATCTCATTTATGTTGAGAACATCATTGCTTGATCCATATCATGCATTGCATATGACTGACTTTTACCTTTCAGGGAAGATCCAGTTAAATTCTCAAGCTACATTTCAAGACCTAGACCGGTTCAGTTAAATCGACCCCAAGATTTTCCTGATGCTTATCCAGTCAAAGGCCTTCTCTGGTTCAGTCAGATCGACCCTAAGATCTCCCTGATGCTTATCCAGTTGAAGACATTTCAAGACCTAGACCGGTTCAGTAAAATCATCCCAAGATTTTCCTGATGCTTATCCAGTCAAAGGCCTTCTCTGGTTCAGTCAGATCGACCCTAAGATCTCCCTGATGCTTATCCAGTTGAAGACATTTCAAGACCTAGACCGGTTCAGTTAAATCATCCCAAGATTTTCCTGATGCTTATCCAGTCAAAGGCCTTCTCTGGTTCAGTCAGATCGACCCTAAGATCTCCCTGATGCTTATCCAGTTGAAGACATTTCAAGACCTAGACCGGTTCAGTTAAATCATCCCAAGATTTTCCTGATGCTTATCCAGTCAAAGGCCTTCTCTGGTTCAGTCAGATCGACCCTAAGATCTCCCTGATGCTTATCCAGTTGAAGACATTTCAAGACCTAGACCGGTTCAGTTAAATCATCCCAAGATTTTCCTGATGCTTATCCAGTCAAAGGCCTTCTCTGGTTCAGTCAGATCGACCCTAAGATCTCCCTGATGCTTATCCAGTTGAAGACATTTCAAGACCTAGACCGGTTCAGTTAAATCATCCCAAGATTTTCCTGATGCTTATCCAGTCAAAGGCCTTCTCTGGTTCAGTCAGATCGACCCTAAGATCTCCCTGATGCTTATCCAGTTGAAGACATTTCAAGACCTAGACCGGTTCAGTTAAATCATCCCAAGATTTTCCTGATGCTTATCCAGTCAAAGGCCTTCTCTGGTTCAGTCAGATCGACCCTAAGATCTCCCTGATGCTTATCCAGTTGAAGACATTTCAAGACCTAGACCGGTTCAGTTAAATCATCCCAAGATTTTCCTGATGCTTATCCAGTCAAAGGCCTTCTCTGGTTCAGTCAGATCGACCCTAAGATCTCCCTGATGCTTATCCAGTTGAAGACATTTCAAGACCTAGACCGGTTCAGTTAAATCGTCCCAAGATTTTCCTGATGCTTATCCAGTCAAAGGCCTTCTCTGGTTCAGTCAGATCGACCCTAAGATCTCCCTGATGCTTATCCAGTTGAAGACATTTCAAGACCTAGACCGGTTCAGTTAAATCGACCCTAAGATTTTCCTGATTCTTACCCAGTCAAAGGCCTCTCTGGTTCAGTCAGATCGACCCTAAGATCTCCCTGATTCTTATCCCAGTAGAAGACACCCCAGATTTTTCTCAACGAGCGTTGTTGAAGTTAAAGTCACCAAGATTTTTCTCAACGAGCGTTGTTGAAGTTAAATACACCCAAGATTTTTCTCAACAAGCGTTGTTGAAGTTAAAGACACCCGAGATTTTTCTCAACGAGCGTTGTTGAAGTTAAAGTCACCCAAGATTTTTTTTCAACGAACGTTGTTGAAGTTAAAGTCGCCCAAGGTTCTCTTACCATTTCATGCTAGGACAGTAACCATCCCTGGTTCTTTCATCACCGTTTGAAGCTCCAGACTCAGCTCCTGTAACCAGCCAGGACACATCTATACCGGGCATCTAAAAATCAGCTCCTGCAACGTGTCAGGTACTCATTTTTCTATTTTGCAGGTATGCAGGTTCTCGCTAAGGAATCTCCCACGCAATCAACATTCAGATGGCATCTATAAGCCCATCATCCTATCCAACAACCTCCAAATGGCATCTATAAGCCCATTCCCACCACACTGCTACCATGTGAGCGCAAATTTCTGGGCACTCTAGTGTCCAATCATCTTCTACCTTCGGATTACGAAAGGCACGTCAGCCAATCTGCATCCTCAGGTCTAAGAAGATTGAACAGGGGCAACTGTTGTACCCCAAAATTTGCCCTCCCATATTCTCCAATAAACTGCCAAGTCAAGCTACAAAATTCCCCAAGAGTTGCACAGTGCAAAGGCCTCCATACAGTCAAAACTAGGGTTTGTGTGCTGATCAAGAAAATGGAGTGTTCAAAAGCCCAATCAGGTCTCACATGCTTACAAACATGGTCAAGCATCCTCATATCAAGTTTCAAGGCATTCAGCTCAAGATTGCACAGTCAAAACCCTAAATTGCACTACAGTCAACTGTAGGGGCAAAATGGTCATTTGACAGTCAAAAGTTCAAATTTTTGGTCAACATATCATTTTGAAGCCACAAACATCATTTGATCAATTCTTGATCATGATTCTCAAAATTTGGCTCAGAAAATCATCAAGATGCAAAAGTTTCCTTATTTGGACAGCTGAAAAAGTCAACTGAAATTGACCAGGGCATAACTTTCACATGGATTATCAGAAAAATTCCATCCAAAGCTCATTTTGAAGAGAAAGACATTTCCTACAACTCATCTTCATACTTCAAGTCCAATAAATGCTCTCACAAAAAGTTATCAATTTCAACATTATAGGTCATTTTCAAAAGTCAACAAAAAGGGACTTTAAGTCAAAGGCCATAACTTGAGATTGGAAAATCAAAATGACATGGGACCAAAGGAATTGGTTAGAGGACTCAAAGACCTTTCCAAAATGTCCAAGAACATGTGAAAAGCTTAAAAATTGAGCAAGTTATGCCTTGTAGAAGTTGGGAAATTTTTGTGAAATGGCAAAAGTCAACTATCCTTGAAACTCCAATTTTTGACAAAAGGGCCAACTTTCTTCCATTTGATTCATCCTTGTCATGCCACACACGTGTCCCATGATTAATTTCAAGACCAAATATTGATTTTTCTATTTTATTTAATTTTTGATAATTTAATTCATTTTAAATCTTTAAAAATTCAAATAAAATTCAAAAAACCAATGGAATAGTGTCATTTGAATTTGGACAACTTCCATATATCATGGGCCAACTCAAAAACTCAGGCTAGGGTTAAAATGCACACTAAGTCTTGGTCTTGGCTTAAAAGAAGGAAAAAGTTTGTTAATGAAAAAACCCTAGGACTAGTTCTCTCATGGGCATGAATGAAGGTCAAATAACAAGCTAATTCTCTTCCCTCATAAGCACTGAGTCAAACCCTAAGCCTTGGACATAAAATACTGCGCTCAAAAGCTTATTGACAACTTGAAAAATTGGCCATATAACTCAAATCTGAAATCAAGGTTGTAGGTAGTTTTAAGCCTTAAGACTGATTCCAAGAGCTTCCTTGCCAACTCCTGATCACATTCCAATCATAAACAAGAACCAAAACGCCCTGAATCGGTATCAAGAACTCAGACTGTACCTCGAAACTTTTGAAATCGCATATCTCAAATCATACATCTTTTTGCATTTTGATTGATGAATTCTTGTTCAGTATGAAGTTTCCAAGCTAACCATACCAATTAATTTCATTTTTGTACAATATAGGCGATTTTGCCATTGTTAAATGTTAGGGTTTGCAGGTTTTAAAATTGGGGTTTTTGCAATCAAGAAAAATTACGCCTCAAGACTATGGCCATTGGATCAAGCAGGTTGAGACGAAGGAGAAGCACTACTCGCGCCCAATTTATTGGTCCTATAGCGCTAGTCGCTATTTTTCTAAAAGCTACTTTAAGCCACGCTTCTAAAACCGTTGCGATAGGACTTTGTTTCAGAAAAAAAAAAGAAAGGCGTGAGGAAGACGATGTGTTGGCAACCACTGAGTGGCTCATTCAAACCAGCGCGCGCTTTTAGGGGCCACTAACCAATTTTGCTTTTTTATTATTTATTTGCTATAGCATATTAATTAAAACGTGATGGTTCAGTGGCAGGGACATGTGTTGGTAACATCAAAGACCTGGGTTCAAGCCCCAGGTCTGGCAAATTTCTATGTTATTTTTCAATATGAAATCCTATGCTATGCTAACATCCAGGTTCACCATATGCCATCCTGATCCAAGCACACACGTGTCCCAGACGACCATCAAAGGGCTCAGAGTCAAGGTGTACCATGAAGGCTAGTCAACGCGTTAGCACACAACTGGCAAAGTCAACGAGGGCCATGCTTATTGGGCTATATTCCACTAATTTGACCTCCTGAATTGGGGTCTACCCCCCCCCCTGGTTTGCTAACTTTATTTTTCTTATATCTTTTTAATTATCATTTTATTTGTTTTGTTGTTTTAATTCAATAATTATTTATTTTTTTCACAAAATATAAAAACATCACAAAAAATCAAAAAAAGGATAAAAACATAAAAAATATTTATTTTATTTATTTTCTTGTAAATAATTAACATGTAAATAAATTTAGTAAAATAGGTTTTAACTTTAATTCTTTTAATAAATAAAAATCCAAAAATATGTAGAAATAGGTTTTAACTTTAATTCTTTCTTCCATAAAAAAATCCAAAAATATAGCATTAGGTTAATGACTTTTTTTATTCCTTTTAACTTTCCTTGTTTTTTGCCATAATATTAGTAATTTTCATAATTAAACTTGTAAACTAATTAGGGTTGCATTTAGGTTAGATTTTAATACTTTCTTAATAACTAAAAATCCAAAAATATAGCATTAGGTTTAATGACTTTTTATACCTTTTAAATTTTCCTTTTTTTTATTATCACAATATTATTTATTTATTTATTTTATTTTTATAATTAAATGTACATAAGTAAAAGTTAGGATTTAATTTAGATTAATATAACATTTTCACAATAACTAAAAAATATTAAAATTAGGATTTGCATTTCAAATTTCATTCTAAAAAGTTCTTTTTTCTTTTAAATCTTAAAAAATACAAAAATACCAAAAACATTCTATTTTTTTTAATTCTAATTCCTCATTAAATTTAATTTTTTGCAAAAGGGTCCAACGCCCATTGTCTTAATTATTTTATTTCGCACATTTACTTTATCGCTTATTATTCATTATGTACATGTCCCAAAGCCTTGTAACAATTTATACTTTTCGCACTTTTATTTGCTTTATTTACTTTCCGTCAAATCGGGTCCGGTTTAATTTTGGCGATGTGGACCCGCGCCATTTGTAATAGTTTAGATTTATTTTCCTCGCAAATATTAACTGTTAAATAAGCATGCAAGAATGAATGGCCTTAATTAAAATCAAGCGTAGATCACAATGAACATGACAAGACAAATATCAATGAAAACGACACACGAATCGCACACACCACCCCTAGGGTACGCCTCACTGTTGCCTTGCCTTTCGAAAGGTGATCGTCGAGTAGAGGATGTCTTAGTAAGTCCTCATGATCCGGGAACCTGGCATGAGGGTAGCTTCTAAGGTGTCTTCCCATTGCTCTGGTGATCACCATGTCCCGAACCTCGAATTGACCCGAACACCTCCGACGGTGGTGCTACCTACCTCTCAATGGTGGGATGGCACTACTTTAAAGGACATTTACACAGACGAATTCCTTAGGGTAGGTAGACGAATCATGGATACTTTCTCTCTTCAAAAACAAATCAAAATCTTTTTACACTAACACATTTTCAAAAGCTTTCAAAGCAAATCTTTCAAACACTCTGACGTACGAGTCGAACTGAAATTTTTCAAGGAAACTTTTTAAAACCCACATTGAAAAGCAAGCAAACATTTTGAAAACACATTGAGCAAGTATCTAAGAGCCCATGGATAACCATGGATAGAAAGGGTGCTAACACCTTCCCTTTCTATAACCTACCTCCCGAACCGAGAGCGATCTCTTTAAGGAATTTTTCTGTGCTTTTGTCCTTTCCATTTGGAGAAAATAAAAGACGGTGGCGACTCTTGCTTCCGCGACATTTCGCGAACCAGCGTTAAACAGTCAGTTCCAGATCCACCGATCACAACCGGCTTTGGTGCAGTCCGAAGTTGGTAGATACTCGATACTACACTCATTGAGGGTTGTTTTCTTGGAATATTTTGGTCGCTAATTAAGTGGCTAAACCAAAACAATGAACAATGAAAACAATCCAGTGATATTGAGCTCCTTAGAACCCGGTTACTATTTATAGGACAGGTTTTTAAGCCAACTACACTCAAGAGGGTACTTACCTATGAAACCCCATGCAAGCCTGAAACTAGGGTTTGGTGTGATTTGCTTGTGCATATGTTTTGTGCATACATCATAAACATCATAAAACATCATATGCATTCACTAACCATTTCAAGGGTTTTGGATCTTTATCTTTGTTTTTGTTTTATAGGTCATGGAAATCCCTCGCAGAAATACCATTCAAGTCAACCTTGTGAGAATCTCTCCTCAACTCAAGGAGATCACCTCAAGAATTCCGGAAAATTCATCCTTCAGTGAGAGACATGGTAGACTGCTCAGCCTAGTCAACACCAACATTGAAGAAGACATGATGAAAGTGCTATTCCAGTTCTTTGACCCTCTTCACCACTGCTTCACTTTCCCTGATTATCAGTTGGTTCCCACTTTGGAGGAGTTTTCTCAACTCCTAAGAATCCCTATCCTTAATCAACTACCCTTCAACGGTACGGAGAAGGAACCAAAGCCTGAAGATGTTGCTCGAGCACTACATCTACAACCATCTGAAATCAAGGGGCATTGGGAAACCAGAAGCGGCATCAAAGGATTCTTAGCAAAATTCTTGTTTGAGAAGGCACAAGAATGTTGGAACTCATTGGACCTACAAGCCTTTGAAGAGATTGTGGCACTCCTTATCAACGGGTTGGTCTTGTTCCCAAATCCTGACCAATTGGTAGATATCAACGCCGTCAAAATCTTCTTAACCAGAAATCCAATACCAACATTGCTTGGGGACATCCTTCACTCATTTTACACACGAACAATGAGAAAGAGGGGTGTTCTCATGTGTTGTACTCCTGTCCTTGCAAGGTGGTTTATTTCGCACCTTCCACAATCTGTCTTGAAGAATGACCAAGGTACAAGGTGGTCCCAACGGTTGATGACTCTTACTCATTCTGATGTGCATTGGTGTTCTCGGTCCAGAGAAAATGTCATCATCGTCGATCGTTGCGGAGAATTTCCTAATGTTCCTTTACTTGGAATTAGAGGAGGTATCACCTACAACCCTTGCCTAGCTTTAAGGCAATTTGGATACGCACGGAGGGATGGCCCTCATGATATGTTGATTCCTAGCCTAGTTTTTGACTTCGACAACGATGGGCAAGGACTTCGCCAAAGATTCATCAGAGCTTGGGGGAAACTCAACAAGGTTGATAGCAAGACTCTGGGACACAACAACTCCATCCCCCTTGAGCCCTATCTCAAGTGGGTACGAGCCCGAGCCCAAAGTTTAATGATGCCTTATCCTCATGTACTCCCAGTGATTAAAGAGCCCGTCAATGAAGGAGAGTTTCCCTGCACCATCCTGCATCCAGACATGCCTACATCGTGGGAGGAAATGCAGAAAAGTTGGGTTCAACTCAAGGAGGAACGGAACACTTTTGAAGCTAGCTACTACGCCAGTGAAAAGAAGGTTCTAGAGCTTACCCGCCGACTCCACGAGCAAGAGGCCCTCAACACCTACATCGCGCCAAAGAGGATGCGCAATGTCTTTCTGCCTTGAGAAGTTTATGTTGTAACATTTGGCCCATGGGGCATTTATGTACTAACAAATTTCTTCTTATTAACATGACGTGCGTTCTTCTTTGTCTGAAACAATTTTGAATGTCCTAAATCCTTGAATGCATTGCATACATAAGCATACCATTCATCATGTGCATAAGCAGGTCTCACTCCAGGTTTCCTTATCTATCTACTGTTTATTTCAGTAGGATGGATCTCGAGCAAACAGTCAAAGACCTACAAGCCCAGAATGCACAGTTCCAACAACTCTTGATGACTTTGGTTAAAAGTCAAGAGGACATCAAGGCTCATATGGAGAATAAGGACCCAGTGAAGAAGAAAAAGAGGGTCGGAGTGGCTACTTTGGGGAGAAGATTTGACAGAGAAGCTCGGAGAGTGCTTGAATTTCCTCCTACTTCTGATGAGGGGACTAGTAAAAGAGATCGAGTTGCGGTGCCTTCCGAGTCTGATGCAGAGGAGGAAGAGGTTGAAGAGGATGAAGATTATTCTGACCAGCAGTATCCTCCAGCTGATGACAAATATAAGGGTTTAGAAGACAGATTGGCTGCCATGGAATTGCAAAGGGTACCAGGTTTGGATTTTGAAGACATGGGTTTGGTTGCCGGAATTGTGATTCCCCCAAAGTTCAAAGTACCAGTGTTTGTGAGGTATGACGGGTTGTCCTGTCCCAAAATGCATCTCAGGTCCTATGTGAGAAAGATTCAACCCTATACGGCAGATAAAAATCTCTGGATTCATTTCTTTCAAGACAGCCTGTCGGGAGCTCAGTTGGAATGGTTTTATCAGTTAGAAGGATCCAGTGTCAGAAATTGGGAAGATTTGGCCACCGCTTTCTACAAACAATATCAGTATAATTCCGATCTTGCCCCTACTCGTACCCAACTTCAGGGTATGTCACTAGGAACAAGTGAGGGATTCAAAGAATATGCACAAAAATGGAGGGATTTGGCTGGCAGGGTGCAGCCTCCTTTAACCGATCGTGAGCTTATTGATATGTTTCTTGGGACCCTATCTGGGCCGTTCTTCAATCATTTAATTGGTAACTCTTCCGCAGGGTTTACCGACTTAATCTTAACAGGTGAAAGAATAGAAGCTGGCATCAAGTCAGGAAAGATTCAGAAGGGTGTTGCTGCAAGTGTTGAGAAGAAGCCTTTTAAGAAGGAGACAGCTATGGTATATTCTCAGAGAAGAGCAGGGAAGATGGAGCGTCGGCCAACTGTGGGGGCCGTAATGATTCAAAACACCCCAAGTGAGCAGCCTCGCTACAACCAATCCAGACCAAATCAGCAACGGGTGGAAAGGCCACAACGGCAGTTCACCCGTATTAATATGACTCCAGCACAAGTGCTTCCCCATCTATTGAAGTTGAATCTTGCCACCATCAAGGAGGCGCCAAAGAATGTAAATACGTCCTCCCCGCATTATCATGCCAATGCTAAGTGCGCCTATCATTCAGACAGTGTTGGACACGACACCAATGATTGTTGGGCACTCAAGCATAAGATCCAGGACCTGATAGAGGCTAAGGAGGTAGAGTTTGACGCTCTAGAGAAACCCAATGTGATATCTGCACCTATGCCGAAGCACGGTCGGAATGTCAATGCCATTGAAGAGGATCTGTATGTTGCTGACGTCAGTGATCTGACTACTCCTCTGCTGACCATTAAGTTGAATTTGTTAAGGGCCGGGATCTTCCCGGGATGTAAAGAAGACTGCTACTGTTGCCACTCTTTGCCGTTTGATTGTCCGCTATTAAAGAAAGGCATCCAAGGCCTTATAGATAGCCGACAAATTTTGTTCGAAAAAGTTCCTGCTGTTCCAGTTCATGTTGAAAATATCTCAATCATAACCATTCACGCCAATCTTTCCAAGGCCGTCAAAAAGCCTGTTAAGATTACACCAGCTGCAAAGTCTATACCTTTGAAGATAATAATGCCGGGGCCTGTTCCCTATGTTTCTGAGAAGTCGATACCTTGGAACTATGGTGGTGACATCTATTACCATGGTATCAAGCAAGTTGAAATAGTTGAAGAAAATTCGGGTGATGAAGAAGCCAGCATTAGCAACATTGCGGGCACCAGCAAAATCACCAGGAGCGGGAGAATATTTTCTCCAGAGATTGCCCCTCCAAGAGCAGTCTTTGGACCCTCATCAGCTAAAGAAGTCGTCCCTGCACCAGTAAAACTCTCTGCCATAACTCCTTTGATCGAAGAAGTTGTTGCTCCTAGTGTTGTCCCTCCTACCATTGTCGATAAAGGAAAAGGAATACAAGATGAGCCCGTCAGGACGAGGGCTCAACCCTTGGTGATCCCGGAAGCCTCCAAGAAAGAAATGGACGAGATTTTGAGGATAATCAAGAGAAGTGATTACGATGTGGTGGAACAGTTGGGGCAAACCCCCTCCAAGATCTCCATGCTGGCATTATTGCTTTGCTCAGAAGCGCACGCTCAAGCTTTGATTAAGTTTCTGAAGGCAGCTCATGTGCCCCAGGAAACCTCTGCAGATCAATTTCAACATTGCGTGGCTAGCCTGACTGCGGACAATGGATTAGGTTTTTCTGATGCCGACCTAACCCCTAAGGGACGAAACCACAATGATGCGTTGCATATTTCAATCGAGTGTCGCGGAACCACCCTTGCACATGTTTTGGTTGATACCGGTTCATCGTTGAATGTCTTGCCTAAGAAGGCCTTGGATCGGCTAGATTGCGAAGGTTTGGAATTGAAGCCTAGTGATATTGTCGTCAGAGCTTTCGATGGGTCGAAAAGAATGGTCCATGGAGAAGTTGAAATTCCTGTCAAGATAGGTACTGAGGTGTTTAAATCCACTTTCTATGTGATGGACATCCGTCCATCATACTCCTGCCTGCTGGGTAGACCTTGGATACACCATGCTGGGGCAGTCACCTCCTCCTTGCATCAAATGCTGAAGTATCCTGTAAAGGGAAAGATCATTACTGTTCACGGCGAAGAAGAGTACATAATTAGCCATTTAAATTCTTTCCGGTATGTGGAGGTTGAAGGAGAGTTCATTGAGACGCTGTTTCAACATTTCGAAGAAGTTCTTCCTGAAATAGCAGTGGCGAAGTTGGCAGCTGAGACACCAAGACAGATGGCCAGGATGGCATCTCTGGAGGATGCAAGGGCTGCAGTTAAAGAGGGGAAGAATTCAGCATGGGGGCAGTTACCCGACTTTCCACATAAGACCGACAAGTTTGGATTAGGGTTCACAGCTGCTGGTCAGAGAGCTATGCGCCAGTCAAAGATTGAAAGAGCGTCGGTCAAAATTTCTCCTTACAGAATCAACGCCCTGGAAGATGAAGACAAGGAAAGCAACATTGAAGAGTGGATTTATCCAACGGTCAAAGGAGGATTGAGCAATTGGGAGGCTAAGGACTTTGTCCCCATCACTTTTATTCATCAGTAATTTATCTATTAAACATTTCCTATTTGGTCTGTAATATTTTACTTTCAAACAATCCGTACACTGTCTTTTCACCTCCTGCCTTGCCCGGGGCATGTAGGTCCACTTGTAAGGGTTTTGACTATTTTTCATATTCATATGCCATGTTTAATGATTCATTGGACGTTTTTCATTTGATAAACTGCTTATGCTCATTTTCTTTTCTTTTTGCATTTTTGTTTAAGGATGGTTATCCCTTACACACACCCACACTCACCAATGCAGGTACCCATCCACTCCGGATTCCATGGGTGACTACTCTGCTGTATCTTTCAATAACTCTGAAGATCTGGTCAATCTAGCCGAGTATGAAGATGATGAAGATTGTGAAGTACCCGGGGAACTAGCCAGACTCCTGCAACAAGAGGAAAGGGCCATCTTACCGCATGAAGAGCCATTGGAAACTGTTAACTTGGGAACCGAGGAGGACCGGAAGGAGGTACAAGTAGGTGCCAATCTGAAACCAAAAGTCAAGGAGCGCCTAGTACAGTTGTTGAATGAGTATGTTGAGATCTTCGCTTGGTCCTATGAAGACATGTCGGGTCTAGACACAGACATCGTGGTTCACCGTCTCCCCACAAGAGAGGATTGTCCACCTATCAAGCAAAAAGTTCGCCGAATGAGGCCTGACATGTCCGAAAAGATCAAAGCAGAAGTAATGAAGCAATTCGATGCTGGCTTCCTGGCTGTTACGTCCTATCCCCAATGGGTCGCTAACATCGTGCCGGTACCGAAGAAAGATGGCAAAGTCAGAATGTGTGTGGACTACCGGGATTTGAATAGGGCCAGCCCTAAAGATGATTTCCCGCTACCTCATATTGACATCTTGATCGACAATACAGCTCAGCATAAAGTGTTTTCCTTCATGGACGAATTCTCGGGCTACAATCAAATCAAAATGGCCCCCGAGGATATGGAGAAAACGACTTTTGTCACACAATGGGGCACTTTCTGTTATAAGGTGATGTCGTTCGGGCTGAAGAACGCAGGGGCAACTTATCAGCGCGCCATGGTAGCTTTATTTCATGACATGATACATCATGAGATTGAAGTTTACGTAGACGATATGATAGCTCGGTCACAAACAGAGGAAGAGCACCTTGAGCATTTGGAGAAGCTGTTTTCCAGATTGAAAGAATACAAGCTCAGGTTGAATCCAAGTAAATGCACTTTTGGAGTTAGGTCTGGTAAACTCCTGGGATTCATTGTAAGCAACAAAGGCATTGAAGTCGATCCGGCAAAAGTAAAGGCAATACAAGAGATGCCTGCTCCCCGTACTGAAAAAGAGGTCAGAGGATTCTTGGGGCGCATAAACTATATTGCCAGATTCATCTCACATCTGACTTCTACCTGTGAGCCAATTTTCAAACTCTTGAAGAAAGATCAGGTAGTTGAATGGAACGACGACTGCCAAGCCGCTTTTGATAGAATCAAGGAATATTTTCTAGAACCTCCTATTCTGATGCCACCTGTCGAAGGAAGACCATTGATCATGTACTTAACTGTCTTGGATAACTCAATGGGGTGTGTTTTGGGCCAGCATGACGAGTCTGGTCGAAAAGAGCACGCTATTTATTACCTTAGCAAAAAGTTTACCGACTGTAAGACTCGCTACTCACTGCTCGAGAAAACTTGCTGCGCTTTGGTATGGGCTGCTCGCCGACTAAGACAGTATATGTTGACCCATACTACCTTGTTAATTTCCAAGATGGACCCTATCAAGTATATCTTCGAGAAGCCCGCTTTATCTGGAAGGATAGCTAGATGGCAAATGATTTTAACCGAGTATGACATCCAGTACACCACCCAAAAAGCTATAAAAGGGAGTGTACTAGCTGACCATCTGGCTCATCAGGCTATCGAAGACTATCAACCCATGAGATTTGACTTCCCAGATGAGGACATCATGAATTTGGACAGCATTGAAAGTGACGGACCATATGACGGACCCGAGAAGGGATCCCGATGGACCCTGTACTTTGATGGTGCTTCAAATGAACTTGGAAATGGTATTGGCGCAGTACTCATTTCTCCGGAAGGTTGTCACACTCCTTTCACGGCCCGACTTTGTTTCAGCTGCACAAACAACATGGCTGAGTATGAAGCTTGCATCTTTGGTCTCGAAGCTGCTATAGACTTGGGGATCAAATCTTTGATCGTATTTGGGGACTCGGCTTTGGTCATCAGCCAAATCAAAGGAGACTGGGATACCAAGCATCCTAATCTTATCCCATACAAAGAACATGTCCTGACATTGTTGCAGCATTTCGAGCAAATTGCCTTCGAGCATTTCCCGCGAGAAGAGAATCAGCTAGCCGATGCTCTAGCCACAATGTCCTCTATGTTTAAACTCAACTGGGATAACGAGGCTCCCCAAATCACCATCAAGCGAATGGATGAACCGGCACATTGCCACGAGATTAATACCGAAGAAGTAGTGGAACAACCTTGGTTCCATGAAATCAAAAGGTATCTCGAGACTAGGGATTATCCTGAAGGAGCTTCCGTGAATGACAAGAAGTTCTTAAGGAAATTCGCTGCTAAGTTCTTCCTGAGCAACGGCATCCTTTACAAACGAAGCCATGATTGTGTACTACTCCGATGTGTGGATAAAGTTGAAGCAGAGTTGATCATGACTGATATACACAGCGGCACATTTGGCACTCACTTGAGCGGGCATACAATGGCTAAGAAGATCCTAAGGGCAGGCTATTATTGGTCTACCATGGAGGCTGACTGCCATCAACATTCCCGTACTTGTCACAAGTGTCAAGTCTATGCTGACAAAGTTCATATCCCTCCGGTTCCCCTCAACGTCCTGACTGCTCCATGGCCCTTTGCAATGTGGGGCATTGATATGATTGGAGAGATCAAGCCCACGGCTTCCAACGGACATCGCTTCATCCTGGTTGCCATTGACTACTTCACTAAATGGGTCGAAGCAGCTTCCTTCGCCTCTGTTACTAAAAATGTGGTTGCCCGCTTTATCAAGCAAAATCTCTAATGTCGGTATGGTGTTCCAGACAGGATCATCACGGACAACGGTACGAATCTGAATAACACAATGATCACTGCACTATGCGAACAGTTCAAGATTTATCATCACAATTCATCTCCCTATCGGCCGAAGATGAACGGTGCTGTTGAAGCTGCGAACAAAAACATTAAGAAGATCATTCAGAAAATGATAGTCACTTACAAAGACTGGCATGAGATGTTACCGTTTGCTCTGCATGGATACCGTACGACGACACGTACTTCAACTGGGGCAACCCCATTTTCTTTGGTTTATGGCATGGAAGCTGTCTTGCCTATGGAAGTCCAAATCCCATCTCTGAGGATTATGAAGGATGCAGGTTTGAATGAAGATGATTGGATGCAGACCCGACTTGATCAACTCAATCTGATCGACGAAAAGCGACTTGCTGCTATATGCCATGGTCAGACGTATCAAAAGCGGATGATCAAGGCCTTCAATAAGAAAGTCAGACGTCAAGTGTATCGAGTCGGGGATCTCGTAATCAAGCGGATTATCTTGCCGCAAAGTGATCCCAGGGGCAAATGGACTCCTACATATGAAGGACCATTTGTGATCAAGAGCATATTTTCTGGTGGTGCAATGATTCTGACCACCATGGACGGCGACAATTTGCCGCATCCTGCGAACACAGACATAGTCAAAAGATACTACGCATAAAATAACCCGACAAGTCGAAAACCCGAAAGGGCGGCTTGGGCAAAAATGGGCATCCCGGTGAACCGAAAACCCGAAAGGGCGGTTCAGGCAAAAATTAGGGATAAAAACAAAAAATATGTACACCCGGCAAGTCGAAAACCCGAAAGGGCGGCTTGGGCAAAAAGGGGTTTCCCGGTGGATCGAAAACCCGAAAGGGCGATTCAGGCAAAAGTTAGGGAATTAAAGCGTATGACTATGTCTCGTCGGATCACTTCAAAGACAATCTCTTCATCAACCAGTTCCAGACTTCTGATCAATCCAGTCATCGTCAAACGAAGCATTGAACGGGCAGATATTCAGAGTTGTGAAAGCTATAGCAGAATGGAATCCCATGGAATTATTTCACATAGCCATCCTTTATTTTGTATAAAATCTTTCAATCTTTACGACAAAATCCTCTTACTAGGATGATTGTCTCCTTTGTACAAATATACTCAAAGAAAATCAATACAAATACTCTTCCCAAAAATTTGTGTCATTTCCCTTTTCTTTTTTTGCACTATTTGTTTTATTTTGAGAAACGTCCAATGTTTTGTTAAATAGGCATATGCATTTGAAACATAATCACTTCCTAAATGAACCTAAGAAAAAGGATTACTGATAGGATGAAGGTACGGATGAATACCTTGGCACCCTCTCGAAGGAAACCCCCCAAGAGATTTGAAATCTACATCCCTAGCAAACCCTGAGGCTTACCTCCAGCAGATCCTCGAAGCTTATCCCCAGTAAGGTTCTGGAAGGTATTTCCCCGCAGAGCACGAACGTCTCCCCCGAGTTTTATTCAAAGTTATTCCTCACAAAGGCTTATAACTGGGTTATCCTCAGCTAACAGCCACAGAAGATCGCACTCGCCAGAATTCTTCCTATCCCCGGCGGAGCTCATCAAAATTCCCCAGCCTAACTTATCAATATGATCCCTGGAGAAGCTTATCTTTGTTATCCCCAGCCGAGTTAAAATTTCAAATTATCAACCCCCCCAGCGGAGCCAGACTAATGAGCCTTCTCTCCACAGAGTCTTAGAAAGAGAAATCTTGAGTTCCCCAGTGAGATCGCCAGAGTTACTTCCCATCAAATTGAAGGTTCTCAGTCTTACCTCCTCAGCATGAGTCTACTAGTTTGATACTCCCCAGTAGAGGTCATCAGGAATTCTCTTCCCCAGTAGTAGCCAAGGATTTATTTTCCCCAGCAGCAGTCAAGATGCTTTTATCTTCAGCCACCTCGAATTCATTTATCCTCAGCAAGATAGCTCGTCAGCTTACATGCGCATTCATCACATTCATATCATAAACATTGATGTCACGTATATCGCATCATGCATCATAACATTGCATGCAACTAACTCTTTACCTTTTCAGGAAAGATCAGTCGACAGACTAAAAATCATTCAACTTCAAGATTTCTGAAAACAATTCACGGGTTCTCCAAGTAAACGGATGTTAACCTGTCACTTGTTCAGATTCTTCTTCAAGACTTCTGAAAACAGTTTATGGATTCTTCCTAACAACGGATGTTAATCTATCGACTTGTTCAGATGCAACTTTTGAAAACAGTTTACGGACGCTTCCCAACAACGGATGCTGCTCTATTGCTTATTCAACTTCAAGATTTCTGAAAACAGTTCACGGGTTCTCCAAGTAAACGAATGTTAACCTGTCACTTGTTCAGATTCTTCTTCAAGACTTCTGAAAACAGTTTATGGATTCTTCCTAACAACGGATGTTAATCTATCGACTTGTTCAGATGCAACTTTTGAAAACAGTTTACGGACGCTTCCCAACAACGGATGCTGCTCTATTGCTTATTCAACTTCAAGATTTCTGAAAACAGTTCACGGGTTCTCCAAGTAAACGAATGTTAACCTGTCACTTGTTCAGATTCTTCTTCAAGACTTCTGAAAACAGTTTATGGATTCTTCCTAACAACGGATGTTAATCTATCGACTTGTTCAGATGCAACTTTTGAAAACAGTTTACAGACGCTTCCCAACAACGGATGCTGCTCTATTGCTTATTCAACTTCAAGATTTCTGAAAACAGTTCACGGGTTCTCCAAGTAAACGGATGTTAACCTGTCACTTGTTCAGATTCTTCTTCAAGACTTCTGAAAACAGTTTATGGATTCTTCCCAACAACGGATGTTAATCTATCGACTTGTTCAGATGCAACTTTTGAAAACAGTTTACGGACGCTTCCCAACAACGGATGCTGCTCTATTGCTTATTCAACTTCAAGATTTATGAAAACAGTTCACGGGTTCTCCAAGTAAACGGATGTTAACCTGTCACTTGTTCAGATTCTTCTTCAAGACTTCTGAAAACAGTTTATGGATTCTTCCTAACAACGGATGTTAATCTATCGACTTGTTCAGATGTAACTTTTGAAAACAGTTTACGGACGCTTCCCAACAACGGATGCTGCTCTATTGCTTATTCAACTTCAAGATTTCTGAAAACAGTTCACGGGTTCTCCAAGTAAACGGATGTTAACCTGTCACTTGTTCAGATTCTTCTTCAAGACTTCTGAAAACAGTTTATGGATTCTTCCCAACAACGGATGTTAATCTATCGACTTGTTCAGATGCAACTTTTGAAAACAGTTTACGGGCGCTTCCCAACAACGGATGCTGCTCTATTGCTTATTCAACTTCAAGATTTCTGAAAACAGTTCACGGGTTCTCCAAGTAAACGGATGTTAACCTATCGCTTGTTCAGTTTCTTCTCCAAACCACTGAAACAGTTTACAGATTCCTCCCAACAACGGATGTCAATCTATTGCTTGTTCAGACCCCCCAGTTCAGAAATGGTCCGAAGCTTGGACACTTTCCCGATATTCCCTTCCAGATGGCATCTCTAAGCCCATCCCCGACAAGATTTCTGTCACTCTCCCAGATGGAATCGTTAAGCCCATCTCCAAATGGCATCTCAAATCCCATTCCCGCGTCCAGTGCTTTGATGAGTGCAAATTTCCGGGCACTCTAGTGTCCAATCTCCTTTTACCCTCGAGTCACGAAAGGCAAGCTTGCCAATCTAACTCTTTGGATTCAAGAAGATTGAACAGGGGAAACTGTTGTACCCCAAAATTTTCCCTCCCATTTCTCATTGATTTCTCATCACAAAGCCCTTGAAGCTCAAGATCCAGTTAGGGTTTCATCTGCTCAAGACCTCTCCTTGCACTGATAACTCAAATTAGGGTTTGAGTTTGCACGAAGATGTTTTGACCCAAAATGCCTAAGATGACTTTCATGCTTCATATTGGACTCCCAAGTTTACCCATATCAAGTTTCAAGTCCTGATTCCAAGTTTTGCCCAGTCAATTGGACAGTTGACCTAGAAATCAACTGTATTGGGGAAAAAGTCAACTGTGGCCAATTGACAGTCAAACCTCATGAAATTTTACCCACATCAACATTATGAACTCATATGGACCATTGTATCAAGTTTGGATCACAATTCTCCAAGAAATTTGATCAGATCACCAAAAGGGCAAAATGGTCATTTTTAGGGTTTTGACTGCACAAAGGCAATTTTTGACTGTTTGACCTAGCCAATGGCAAACCAAGCTCACACATGGACTTAAGGACCCTGTGGAATTATCTTAACATGATCAACAAACTCAAAAGATCCCAAGTACACAAGATTGACAGTTGAATTTCCCAGTCAATTGATCAATTTTGACTGTATACTGAAAAGTCAAACTTTGACTTTTTGGTCAAAATCAAGAGTCAAGATTCATTTCTCATCAAAACATGCCAAATCATGAAACTTGTTCACCAAGAAATCACAAAATGCAAATTAGGGTTAGAAATTTGAATTTTTCATAACTTAGAATTTTTCTAAGTTATGAAAAACCCTAATTTTTTCCCAACTTTTCCCCACTTTTTCACCAAGATCCATTTGGATTCAAACAAAAGTCAAAACATGAAAGTTGTAGCTTGTTTCATAATCTACAGCTTTGATTCACAAAGTTTTCTCATTTGAAGCTTGTATCTCAAGTTACAATTTTTTGAATAAGGGCACTAAACCATTTTTAACTTAGTGAAATTTTAACCTATTTTGACAAGGTTTTCTACCCCACTTCAAGGCCATTTTCCATACACTTCCACTTGAAATTTCAATTTGCATTTCAAAGATGGATTGTAGTACACATTCCAAGATTTCCAAAATGTCCAAGAACTTCTCAAACAACCTCATGGTTAGAGAGAATCGAATTTCACAATATAGCAAAAAACCACTTTGTTCATGACCAAGTTCCATGTCCATAATTTGAACTCAGCATGCTTTAGGCTAGATTACAGGTCCTTAAACCAAGTTGCACTCAATAATTCAATGCATATTCATTGTGTTAAGGTATTGTTCTATGAGTTTGAACATTGTATAAAGGTTTAATCCCAAACTAGATAAAGCAAATTAGCCATTTTGGTAAAAGGTAGCTTTATGTCAATTTGGAAATCCAACAAGTACATTGCAAATCTGAATGGCACAAGATTATGAACATAACACACTGATCAAGGAGGGATTATGCAGCACATTAGGGGCCCTCTACATGCCTAGAAACACAAGTTGCATTTTGTTGCTTAAGTGTGAAGAAAAGTTCCATAACTCACAACAACTCTCATCTCAGCATTAGAACACAAGAACAAACTTATCAAACATACTCAGCATATCCCAACTAAGCTAACACACGAGCCCTTGGCCTCTCAAATACTCCCATTTCCATAATCACCTTGAAACTGCTCAAACATAGCAACCCCTGCAGATTGAGTGCTATCTCTCAATCCCTTCAAGCATTCTTGCCCAAACATGTTCCTCTACCTTCCTTACAACCTATGCAAGCTATCCAGAAGCTAAGACATGACCTGTAACACCTCTAAGCCACTTCACAATTTTTGTTTTTCTGTTTTGCAGTTGAAGTTCTCTAGCTCGATTCAGAAGCTCTCAAGGCAAAGTAAGCATTGAAACAGCATCCCTGGACCTCAAGGAAGCTTTTCCAATCATCACCTTGCACTGAAAGTTCCTACATCTCCAGATAGAAGTTCAACTGAATAGGTAAAATTTTGAATTCGTATCTCTCTTATTATGCATCATTAGTCTTAAGTTTGTGAAAAAATAATGTCATACTCATGCCATTGAACATGTCCATGTCTTTACTTTTCATTTCTTTTGCCTGAGTAGAGAGAATTTGGAGTTTGTAAATGACAGAAAAACTAGGTTAGGATTTGGGGGAGGAGAAATTCTCCTTCATCTTAGAGAGTTAGGTCAAGTTCTATACATGGTTAGAACCGTCTCTTCATGTTAAACATTTGTTATGTTATGAGTTTTTGCTAAAAAGCCAGGAATCAAGAGTTGGAAGATGAGGAACAGGGCGCGCGTTTTTTTTCAAATATTGTTGCTGGAGGTTGAAGGCGGTGGTCTTTGGGCTGGGCTTGTGTTTTTTCTTATTCACACCTCATGATTGCTTTCACACCCCCTGAGCCCATTTGCTTTATTTTTGTATCTTTTTTACTTTTTCTTTTTTTGTTTGACTTATTTATTTTTTCTCATGACATTAAAATTTTAAAAATATTTTTCCCATCATTTTTTGAATTTATTGCATAATTATTTGGTTATTTCTTTTGTTTATACATAAATAAATACATATTATTATTTAGAATAAATAGAAAAAATAGTGTAAATATATTTTCATTTTCATTTTTATTTTTTTTTATTACTCTCTGAAATACTTCACGTAAAAAATACTATTTCCTAAAAAATTAACTATTATTATTATTTACATATAATACATATTTAAAATAATATAAATATACATATATATATATTATTGCATTTAGAGTAAAAAACACCAAAAAATATACATATTTTATTTTTTAATATTTAATACTAAAAATGCCCTTTTTTACAAATATACCATATTTTATTTTATTTTTGTATGTAAATAATGAATATTATATGAATTAATTAATTAATATACATTTTGATTAAAATTAGGGTTTTTGCCCTAAATTTGAAAATACTCCAAAAATAATATCTTTTTATTTTTTCTTTTATTTTACATGAATAATACTTTTTCATACATATAAAAATTCTCTTTTTGCATTTTTGCATATTTATTTAATTTCCATTTGATTATGTAATTTATTTACCTTGTAAATATTCAATATTGATGTAATAGTCTTAGGTTTTAAATTCTTGTCCAAATAAACCCCATTTGAAACATTGTACCCCCCTCCCCATATTATTGTGATGTAATAGCGTAGGAATTTAAATTTCGCACTTTTAATGCTTTCTAAACATACTATGCTAGAATTAGGGTTTTGTATGCGAATAAAAATGAACAAAAATAGTTGGACCTAATACAAGATAAATGAGCATGAAAAATGGACAACACATTTCACACTTACACCCCTAGGGTATTCCACTTTGTTGCCTTCAAAATAATTGGGCCATATTGCATGTTAAACTTCCTTGGGCAAAACAAAATAATCAAATGATCATTGTCCCTCAAAATGTTGCTTAAATGAATGATCAAGTCCCTTTCAAAGAAAATTGCCCAAAGACGTTTAACACTATTGCAACTATGGTCTAAACGATGACCCGCGCCCGTCCCTTTCACCTCCTAAGACAAGATTGTCCACCAAATGCAATGGTGGAACAAAATTGTCAAAAGGTTTAAAACATGATAAAAATCTTTGAGAAAACTTTAGGGTAGATAAGCTCTTAAGTACTTGTCAACTTTCCAAGAAAACACTTGCCTAATTTCAAAATCCACTTCACAAAACAAGCTTTCAAAAAAACCTTGAAACATCTTTTCAAAAAGACAAACACCTTTGTAAAACATTCGAGTGAAGAATTGTTACAAGGGTAGCCTATGCAAGGCATCTTTTTCAAAACCTTTTCAAAGCCACACACAAAGCACCATTTCAAACAATTGAAAACTAAGGCAAGTTGATCTAAGCAAGTACTTAAGAGCCCATGGATAACCATGGATAGAAGGGGTGCTAATACCTTCCCCTCCTATAATCTACTCCCCGAACCCAAGAAAAATCTCAAAGGTTTTTGCTGTGCTTTTTACACCTTTCCTTAGGATAAAATAAAAAGTCGGTGGCGACTCTTGCTCAACCGAAACATTTGCGAAAACAAACGCAAAATCATAGTCAGTTCTCCCACCGTATCACAGACTGTTTCAGGGAAACCCAACTGTGCCTACCTCCCTAAGACTGGCGCTGTAAATGGAAGACTCTGAAGAAAAGAGGTATGGTCGCCCCAATCCTTAAAAAGCGACACGTCAGTTCGAACGCCCGGAGGAAAGCAATCGAGTTGGGGTGAAGCTGCGACGGGGCCAGCTCCAGATGACTAAAGACCCCGACCTGAAAATCACTAAAGGGGAGCTTTAGTCCAAGGTCCTTAAAAGCGATCTCATACATGGGAAACCCGTACTCGGGGAACTTCGAGCAGATTCGCGCGGTAAGAGTCGGTCTGGTGACAACGAAGTTTTTCTGAAAGCCGGGCTGACTACCGCCCTGCTCGACGATAGTATACGCACTCCGACTGCGCCGACTATAAGCAGAAGCAATCCCTCTAGGCTCGGTGCCCACCCACTCCAGCAGAGGATCGTCGATGGTATCAACCAGATTCACATTCTCCTCGGCGCTTTGATCTTCCACCTCATTGCGCCCCGAGGAACACGGTTCATCCGCCATTGTTACTTGCAAAGTACAGGAAACCAGTCAATTGGGGAGCAAATCCACACGCTCGCCATAACTGACGGGAAGAAAGGGCACGACAAACCGAGTCACACTCCACACACGATTAAAAAGTTGAAGATTCGAACAAAAGAGTGGAGTCACCTCTCCAACGCCAAGATACCGCGACAAGTCGTCCTACAGATTGCCTAAATGGGCCAACATCCCGGCCAGCCACAAATACGTCGACCTAGGCTATGGACATGGCGAGTGATATCATAAATCCTAAAACCAGAACTATGAATTTACCGGGCACTATCACCAGTTAGGCGCCCTGAATCATGAAGATCCCGGGCAGCATTGCGAGTCACATACCTAAACTATGCGTTTACCGGGCATAAACATGCATTTGCCGGTCATAAACATGGATTTGCCAGCCGAAAACACGAATCTACCGGGGCTAATCCCAGACGCACAGTCTCTAGCGTATAAAACAAGGGGAAAAATCATATACCACTGAGGAAAAACAAAAGGGACAAGACGCTTACTTGAAATCAGAGAAGAGAATCAGCGGCGGAGAGCACGACGGTCCTATGAAAATCTGGAAGAAACAGCAGCAGCAAAGGCAGAGGAAGGAGGAGAAGCGCGAAGAGGAAAAACATATTTTGGGGCCCAAGGACCCTATTTATAGTGATGACGTGGAATACAAAACGTCACCCCGGGGAACCACGAACTTCCCTCCTCGATGCATAGCTCCCCTAGGCAATGATGACCCTATCTTCAATAGGGTGGTGGCACGGTTCCCAAGGGATGCCTCGTGTGCTCAATGAACACAGCCCATCGAGAGTCCCCCGAGCACTCCTCGAAAGGAATTATCTCACGAGCGCGGCACAGGGGAAACTCCTCGAGTGACCACGGGGAACTAAATCTCTTATCCGAGCACGGGACCTCGTGACGGAGGCGAACTAAGATCAAGTCATGACTCCTACTCCAGGAACCACGACTTTGGGGGCTCCTGTTCTGGACTGGGTCGGGTTGGCCCAAGAGCAAGGATGAAGGCCCAATCCAAACGGCTTTGCAGAGGGTCGCACCGACCAAGAAGCTACAGCTGTGTCCGCCACTGTCCGTGAGCGCGACATCCTCGACTTCATGCAGTCCAGCTCGACCTTAGCTCGAGCACCCCTCGTAGGGCAGACTATGACCATTACACCATCACCTGGATTCCGAAAAGACCGCGTCCTCGTCCGTCCGTACTTCTCGCAGAACACCCAGGAAGGAGACCATGTGCGGGTCCCCACTACACACGTAGAACCTGGCAGTTCCTTCATTGGGCCAAACCTGCCCGACCCAATGAAGGGACCTTGGCCCAGCGCTGGGGGCTATAAATACCCTCTGTTCCCAGAGGGTCAGGTATTCATTTTTTTACCATACACACACTTTCTTTCCTGCTCGTACTGCCACTTACTTTAGCATCGGAGTGCCTTGCAGGTACACCCCCCCCCCCCATCTCGTTCAACTTCAGCTCGGAGCCAGTCGTGACGGTCCACGTCTGATCCGGTAATATAATCATCAAGACATCAAATACTTCACATTGACTCATATAATCATGCTAAATTAATTAATTAAATAATTAATCTAGAATTTGGGTGTTACAGGGAAGGGAGAACTTTGAAAAAAGGGAAGGATTGAGTGGAAAGAATTAAAAGATTTTGGTTGAGATTGGAAGGTTTGCTTTTATTCATAATACCCAAAACTCCTTAATTTAGGGAACTCAAAATTTGTATTGAATGAGAGTTTTGGAGGACTTACATAAATTTTCCAAATATCTTTTATGTTATAGTAATGTAAAAATTAAAAATATAGTAATGATAAACACTCTTTTATCATTATATACAAAATCATTTTTTTCAAAAAATGTCAAATATTTTCCTATATTTTTTATAAATTCGTTTTTAGAAGCCTTTCCACTCCCCTCCCCTCTGAACTCGTAAACAAAATCTTATGATCTGTTTGAAAGTTGGTTTTTGGAGGGTTTTCAAGAGAAAGACTTTGGAGGGAAATATGTTTCATATTTTAATTTTTTTTAAATAATATAATTTTATATGTTAATATAGTATATTGTTTTAGTCTGATTACAATTTCGATCCTCTATTATAGTCAATTCATAAAATCAGCCATTCTATTTTTTTAAACAATTTTTATCCCACTTCTCTTTTTTGGTAAAATTTGTGATGGTGTGTATTTTTTTTAAAAAAATATATGACACATTTTGAGTGACATGGATTTGCGGTTTACACAAGTTTACATGTCTTTTTTTTTTAATTTTCTTATATTAATTAATGAAAACAATTTCTTTATAAAAAGTATTAAAAACACATTATTCATTAAAAAAATTGATTTATCTATAAAATAAAAAGTAAACTAAATTATGAAGAAAAAAATATTTATAAAAACAAAATAAAATTAGATCTTACACCTCATGTTGATCTAGAAACAACGAAACCATAAAAACTTAAATAAATTCAAATCAAACTAAGAAAGAATAAACAAAATCATTCATTTATTTCCCTCATTAATTAACATTTCAGAAAATAAAATAAAATTAGATTTTATTCTCCTTTAAACATTAGTTCTTCCTTCTTGAAAGAAAAATAAAAAAAAACATAAAGATAATGACTTAGATCCAAATATAGGTTTCCATGTTCATTTGTTACTTCTTTTTTTCTTTGGATCTTTGAAGCATTTCCCAACAAAAGAAAACTATATCAGACTGTGGACTTCATAATCAAACTAAGATATATTGAGTTGTTGGCTCAGAGAAAGTTTTATTGGAGAAGGAATAAGAAAAGACTTTGTTAACTAATGCATAAAGAAATTATCTTTCATAGAATTAGAAGAATGATTTAGAACTAAAACAGTATTTGGAATTAGAAGGGATTTCATAATTAGATTTCTTGTTTGTATGAATTTTGTAATCTAAGTATCGAAAGAAATAGATGTGAATTTTTTATCCAACATGTTAAAAATTGGTCCGGTTATCAAGGTATTGGATGAATAAACAGATATTTATAATAAAAATATATACTTATTAAAACGGTTGAACTAAATGATTCGGTCTCTAAAAAAATTATAATATCTATCAAATTTCAAAATATCATAATTTTACAACTTCATTATTTAACTTCAAGTTCTAAACATAGTCATCACACACAACAAAATACAAATTTAAATAAATTGAACAAAGTTTAATTGTAACATAAATTTAATAACAAAATACCTGAACGTATCTAATAAATTTAATTATAATGATTGAAAGTTGTTGCAAATAAGTTTTGAACAAACTCTACTTATATTTTAATTTTAATTTTAAAAAAATTATTTAAAAATGGCGTAATTTTATATTTTAGGAGGAAAAAATGCAATCATTTGACCACTTAGTTTTCCAAAACTCTTGCTTCATCGTTTTTTACAGGTTCTTATATGTTTTGACCGGTTCTGACCTATTCTTGTTGGTTCAATATCTTATCTGATTCGACGACCAAATCAGATAGATGACCCCTCCAATTTTAGATTCAATCGATTTATCCCCAATTCAATCCAATTTTTAAAACATTGTTTATATTTGTTTTATTTTTAATTGTTGCTCTCTTCATTCTTCTTTAGAAAGATTCTACTTTGTTAATGTTTGATTTTTTGTTTATATGAATTATGTAATTTTACTTATTCAGGAAATTAATTGAATGATTTTGTTTATTTTATTCATAATTAATTTGAGTTTACATGATTTTATTAGGGGTGATAAAACGGACAAGTCCGTCAAGTGGAAATTGACATAAAAATTTATTCCGTCCCGCTAAGGTGGTGGATTGGTGGACAGCGGGCTTGTCCCTCTATTTATTTATTTATTTATTTTTCATTTGTTCAATTGATTAATAGCTTATTTTACATTTTAATTAAATTATTTATTTATTTTTTAGAACAATTTTTTGTAAAGCATATTTTTAACAAATTTTACTTTAAAAATATTGCATATATTCACAAATAAATGTATAAAATAAAAACATCAAGAATTAGAATTACTAGAATTAATTAAAAAGAGCAAGTTTATGGCGGGACGGGCTTTGGCGAGCGGCAGACTTTGGCAGACGGTGGGTCAAAAATAACAACCCAACCCTCCATTTTTTTGGTTGGTGCGCGGACTGGTCCGATGGGCCACATCCCATTTTGCCACCCATAGTTTTATTGTTACTGGAGATGAAGAATAAGGCTATGTTTGGTAAAACTAGCTGATAGCTGGTAACTGATGATTGATAGCTGATAAGTTAACACAAGTGTTTGGTAAATTAGTTGTTTCACTAGCTGATAGATGCAAAATGACATAAAAAGAAATTTTAATTAAAAATAGATGGTGTGTTATCTTATTATATTATAGGGTTAAATAATTTTTTGGTCCCTCTAAATATTTCAAACTTTATTTTTAGTCCCTCAAATTCTTTCCTTCAAGGATTGGTCCCTTCAAAAATTTTCGTTGAATAATTGGTCCCCAACGTCTTGTTCCACTAATGGCTTCCTATCTGGTAAGACAGGTGGATTAAATAATTTGTTTTATATATTTCCACGAAATACAACGTATACATTGGCCCCTTATTAAAGATGAGTCACATGTTATTTGACCTAATTCCTTTCCTTTCCTCTTCATTCACATTCTTCTTCGTGAAAATCCACAACACACGATATTGGTTCAATGGTTCATCTTCTTTCTTCTTTCATCTCCTTCCTCCTTCAACTCCATAACATGATGTCTTATGCTTCAGCGAAATCGCGAGTTAGGAAGTTTTGTAGATGCCAGGTTCTGATGGTATCGTATTATTGCAATAATGGACCAAATAAAGGTAGGTTGTTTTGAGATGTCCTTATTGGCAGAGTTCTGATACGTGTAATCTATTCATATGGGATGAAGATCTTGGCGTAAAATCTAGAAATGAAGATGTTATCATTAGGAACTTAGAGTTGGAAGCCATGACATCTGTGGGATATATGAAGTTCTTGTATGAAGATTCAAGGAAGAAAAACAAGAACTTGAAGACCAAATTGAAAACTGAGAAATCTCATGAAAGATTAAAGATGTTGTGTCTTGTTGTGTCATTTATGATAAATATGTATTTTGTTATCAATTGTAGTTGTTGAATTGTTTAATGTAATGAGAATTTACTGTGATTGTAGGTCTTGCTTCAATATACTTGATAAATGTACTTGATTGTAGTTGCTGAATTGTTATCAATTGTAGGTGTTACATTGTTATCAATATTGTTTGTTATAATTAAGTTGACATAATTTGCAATATTTGGTATAAAAAGCTTGTAATTTGACTGTTAAGTGCATAACAAAGCACATACTGAGACATGAGTAAAAAATACATACTGAGACATAAGTGCATAACAAAGCACATTACAAAGCACATACTGAGACATGAGTACAAAATACATAAAAGGTTCAAAGTGCATAATAAAGCACATTACAAAGTGCATAACAAAGCACACTACAAAGTGCATAGCAAAACACTTGGTTCATAATACAACATACATTTGTTTCATAGTACATAATAAAACACTAGGTTCATAAGACTGTTTACCCTGGAATTTGGTAAACAACCAATAATCCTCTAAATCCTTTAACAGATTCAGTTACTCACAAGATTGATCAGATTAATCTCAGGACTATTATGTTCTATTATTTAGAAAGTATGATTCGATGATAATCTTTTTTAAACAAAAGGAATCACTTCGGATGTCGAAGTGAAACTTCTTTATGAAAGTAATGAAATATAAACTAGTCTAGACTGGGAATTGTAATGAACGTAAATAACATAAAGAAGTTTCATTGAATGTAAATGACATTGAATACAAAATATGGTGCATCATACATAAATTCTCATTAACTCTTTTCTTGAACACTGGTACTTTGAGTATTTTGAGTATTTTGTACAAAGATGTGAACACTACAATTGAAACACAAAAGCTACAATTTATAGAATTTCGACCCTAACGATTTTTTAACAAACTAATGCCACATTTCCACTAGCATGTCTTCGGCAATCCAGGAGATTACACACGTCCTTCTGGATAAGAATGAACGTTCGAATTCAAAAACTCTTCGCTATCCATTTTGAGCGCCAAAACCAATGAAATCTTGCCACGGTCAAAGTATAACGTTTTAAGCCATGTCTTCGAATAATACCTTATTTTGCAATTCAAATTTCATAAACTATCCATCAATTTCGAATTCAAATCTTCATGGTTTTCAACAAACCAAATAGCCAAATAATTTCTCTAAGTATTTTCAGACCATTGACTTGGCTCAACTTTTCCTTAGTCGAAATTTCCAGCCAACAAATTTCCCCCAAGAAATATTCATTTCGAAACCAGAAATGCATATTTTTTGTAATCTCCTCAAATTTCGACCTTTTGAATAACTCATCAACAATCTGGAAGCATATTTTCCCAGGGATATGAATGTTGATTCGAAAATCACAGAAAAATAAACCCTTCAAGAGACTAAGTGGTCCAAGGCCTTCGAATTATCAGAGAAAGATGAAAATGCAAAGAGACTCTCAAGCTTTCCCAAGAGGAACATGATAATAATGCTAAATCTATCATGCTCTGGAAGCAACAAATCAAAGAGTTGTAGAAACAGATTTCTCAAACAGAGGACCGTCAGAAAGTTCTCAAATCCATGAACAATGACGAAGCCAATGAAGAGCTGACTCAAAGCGTTTAATTCATTGATGAAGTTAGAGGTTTAGAAGATGAGATCACTTTTCTTCACACAACCAAAGCTTCGATTGACTGCAGTCTAGGGTTCTTGAAGGAAAAGTATGACAAGATGAAGGATAACTGCCTTTCTGAAATTTGTATATGAATGTTTTCCTCATTATGCATTAGCTTCTCCATAAAACCTTTTTGTAATATTTTGACAGAGCCATTTTGGCACCCTTTATTTTATACCATGTTGGCTTCGTTATTTTACTACCTTACTATTCTGCCGTAATTTTTAAATCTTGAAGAAAAGGTTTATATTTTTTTCAAATACTTACCTTTAATTTTCAAGACCCTTCGATCTTCAACCAGCTCTTCGATTTCATAGGCATTGTTAATGGATGTTTGAATGATTCGAAAGGGGCCTTTCCAATGTGGGGACCATTTTCTTAATAACTTATTCTTTCAATCCATTGGCAAAATCACCTTCCAAACCAAATCATCATTTGAGAAGACTTTGCCCTTAACTTTCTTATTATATGCCCTTCCTACTCTTTCCTTTTGTCTTCTTATAATTTCCAAAGCATGTAACCTTTCTTCGTCCAAATCCACCAATTCATTCATCATTATTTCCCAATAGAGATTTGTGAGTATTTTGTTTTGCCTTTGGATTCTGACTGACTGTAAGTAAATTTCCACTGGCAAAACTACATCATGTCCAAATGTTAGATGAAATGGAGTTGTATTCGTTGCCTCTTTGGGGTATGTTCGACAAACCCACAAGACTTGATATAGGGTTTTGTGCCAATTCTTTGGCTTTCTGCCTACATGTCTCTTGATTAGCCCAATGATTACCTTATTAGCTGCTTCGACTTGTCCATTTGCTTGTGCATAATAAGATGTAGATGTTAGTAATTTGAAACCCGTATCTTTAGCGAACTCTTGCATATTTTGACCAGTAAATACTGATCCTTGATCTGTTGTAATGGTTTCTGGGATTCCAAATCTATAAACAATATGCCTCTGGATGAATTCGATGATACATTCTTGATCAACATTCACCAAAGGTATTGCCTCTATCCATTTTGTGAAATAATCTATCCCCACTAAAATGTATTTCTGATTCTTTGAAGATGATGGTCTAATTTCGCCAATCAAATCCAATGCCCAACTTCTAAAAGTCCATGGCTTGACAATTGAATGTAGTTCACTTGCAGGAGCATGCTGAATTCCTGCATGAATCTGGCACTCTTGGCATCCTTTGGAAAAATCTATACAATATTTTAAAATTGTAGGCCAATACATGCCATATCAAAACAAAAGCCACTTCATTTTGTGACCTGCTTGATGTGCTTCACATGCCCCACTATGCACGTTTTCTAGTGCTAAATAAGCTTCACTTTCTCCTAAGAATTTCAACAAGACTCCTTCTGGAGTTTTCTTAAACAATTCATTACCTATTAGCACATAACTTAAGGTACGATATTTTACCTTTCTTTCAGTATTTGCCATTGGATCTTTCAAATAATTTATTATTGGACTTCTCCAATCTCTATCTGCTAGGCTATCTATGGCTAATATTTCGAAATGTACCTTGTTTTCATAACCTAGACTTGAATTTTTTAAATCTGCTGGAGAAGGTTTAGTAGTTAGTACCTTGCCACATACTTCGATCAACTCTTCCAATCTTTTTTTTGATACTTTATATCCGGAGGTGATCTGAGCCAAATCATTTGCTTCTTGATTCTTCAACCTGGGGATGTGCTTGATATCTACATACTCATACTTTCGAAGCAACTTGTTTCCTATCACGAAGTAAAATATCAAGTTTTCTTTTATGCACTTGTATTCTTTAGTAATATACTTGATTACTAATTCAGAGTCACCCATTATTTCGACTCTAGTTTCCCCCAATTCCAATAAAGCTTCAAGTCCTGCTATCAATGCTTCATACTCTGCCTCATTGTTTGAACAAGGGGGTCCTTCTATTTTGTACTTAAGTTTTGTTGGAATTTTATCTGGAGAAATAATTAGAATTCTAACTCCACTTCCTTCCTTATGTGTAGAACCATCAAAGAACAATTTCCATGGTTCTAACTCCACAAGATTATGGGATGCTTCGACCAATGCATGGTCGATAATGAAATCAGAGACTACTTTCCCCTTCATTACTTTTAAAGGCATGAAAGTCAAAGAGTACTCTGTTAGAGCCAATGCCTATTTACTAATCCGACTGTGTAAAATTGGTTTAGACAACATATGCTTAATAACATCAGAGTGCGAAGAAACGTAAACATCGATTGGTTTTATATAATATTTCAATTTGGTACATGAGAAGTACAAGCAAAGACATAGTTTTCTATTGTACTATATCTAATATCTGCGTCATTCAATACTCTACTTAAGTAGTAAATGGCCCTTTCGACGCCATTTTCATCTTCTTGAGCCAGCATGCTCCCTATAGTGTTGTCTGACGCAGATATGTATAACCTCATTGTGATACGGTGGAAGAACTGACTTGGGTTTTGCGTTTGTTTTTGCAAATGTTTCGGTTGAGCAAGAGTCGCCACCGACTTTTTATTTTATCCTAAGGAAAGGTTAAAAAGCACAGCAAAAAACCTTTGAGATATTTTCTTGGGTTCGGGGAGTAGATTATAGAAAGGGAAGGTATTAGCACCCTTTCTATCCATGGTTATCCATGGGCTCTTAGTTACTTACTTAGATCAACTTGCCTTGATTTTCATTTGTTTGAAATGGTGCTTGGTGTGTGTGGTTTTGAAAATGTTTTAAAAAAGAGGCCAATGTGGTGGCAACCTTTGTAATGATCCATGTTGGGATGTATACAAAGGTGTATGTCTTTTGAAAAGTTTTCAATGTTTTTGAAATTTGTTTTGAAAGTGTGTTGTGATGTGTGGTTTTGAAAAGTAGGCAAGTGTTTTTGCAAGTTTGATCAAGTAACTAAGAGTTGTCTACCCCTAAATTTACTCAAAGATTTTTTTCTATGTTTTTAACCCTTTTAACAATTTTATTCCACCATTGTATTTGATGGACAATCTTGTGTTAGGATGTAAACAGGACAGGCGCGGGTCATCGTATAGACCATGATAGCAATGTTGCAAAGCATCTTAGTTTTTCTTTTGAGGGACTAAGATCATTTTTTGTAAGGCAATTTTCGAAAGCGTCATCGAGGGACTATGATCTTTTGATTTTGTTTGTTTTACTAAGATACTTTGCATGCGTAACATGGTCCATTTTTTTGAAAGGCAACAAGTGGATGTAACCCTAGGGGTGTTAGTGTGTAAGTGTGTTTTATTGCATACAAGAGTTTATCTTTGAATTAGGATTTTCTATTTCATTGATTTTATCTTGCCATACACATCCTAATTACTAGCACTAGGAAGCGGAAATATAAAATCCTACGCTATTACAACAATTAGGGAGTGGGGGTACACATTTGTACATGGGGGGTTCAACGAGAAAAATAGACAAAAAAGAAAATAGCAAAAAACAAGATAGAGAGAAAGAGAGAGGGAGCCAGCGTGCTGCTGAGAGGTCATCAGAAGTTCTGACTCAGACCCGCTGCCAGATGATCAACCTTTTGGTTAAACTGTATGAGTCAGAACTTCTGACTCTGGCACCTGCAAAACAGAAACCTGTTAGTGGGGAAATCAGAAGTTCTGACCCCCCTGCGCTGTAAGACAGAAATTTGTTAGTGGGGAAATCAGAAGTTCTAATCCTGCTGGAAAGACAATAACTCTCAGAAGTTCTGATATTATTGACAGCAAAACAGGCTTCAGATGTGCTAACGTCAAAGTCAGCACTTGGCTTTTCCCTATACTAATCAGAACATCTGCAGTTTTGTTATTATTCCACAAAACAGGAAACATATTTGGAACAGCTCCAGCAAATGTCAAAGTGTTTTAGAGGGCAGAACCAACAAGGTCACAGGCCGATTCTACACTGGCTCAGAACGTTCTGAGGTATGAAAATCCTCAGAACACAAACAGCAACAACATGATATTTACATTATGTTTATTTGAGCATGCACAGCTGATGATGCTTAGCAGCGTGATAAAGGTCAGCAGGTGCTTACCTGGCTGTTGGAAAAGTTTGTGGATGAAAGCTAGCTTTTGGCTCTGATGGTATTCTGGACAGATTCTTTTTGAAAAGGGTAGGTGAAGGTGTATGTGTATATAGGGTCAGAAGTTTGAAAAGGGTGTTTTTAGTTCACAAAGAAAACTGGGTATTTGATGAAGTTTGAAGGTAAGAAATTCAAAGTTATGAAACGCTGGAGATTTTGGCAGAGTTTCACAGCACTAAAGATTTCTGTTTTTCTTCTAGCAATTTTTTATGTTTCTTTTGGACGCCCCTTTTCAGTGGACAATGATTCTCTATTTATAGGCAAAACTCTTGTGGATTTCTTTGAACATTAAAGCGCCAACAGAGGCTGAGTTGTTCTTTGAAAGAAATTCCTGGGAAGTTGTGATAACAGATAGCCTTCAGCCTAGGCTGGAACAGCAGGCGTGGATTGGAGAGAAGTGACCTCTTAGGTGGACGGTGGCGTGTAGACCCATGCCAGAACGTGCATAAAGGCGTTTTCCAAGCCACGCGTGAAGGGATTACTTGGATGAATGTTCAGGAGTGGTTGGAAGCATTAATGAGCATTAAATGGTGATGAGACTTATCAACATCAATATTCTGGTAATGGAAACCAAACTTTGAACCAGCAGTTCTGTTTCAACAAGGACAACGTAAACCATGCTCTGGCCTTGGCTTCCTGTTGTCTTAGCAAGTTCTGGGGATTCTCCTGATTTTCTGACACGTTCCTTGGATTTGCTTCTGGACCTCCTGGGCTTAGAGATTCTGTATCAGTGTAACACCCACTCTTCTGACCTTTTCATCTTCTGATTTCAGCATGTTCTGGAAGAGCCTTCAGACTTCCTTGCTTCTTTTGCATTCCTTTAGCAAATTCTGGCTGAGCTTGCGTAACTGCTGAAAGAGTCATGTTCTGTCTGAGACTTACGTATTGAACCACGTTTACAACTTCTGATTAAGCTGATGTAGCTTGCAACTTCTGACCGTTCCTATCTGGAGCTTGGTCCAGAAGTTCTGAAGCGCTGATTTTTTTTCTTAAACACTCATTTTTAGAGAAAAATTCCAAGTACTTAGAATTTAATTTTTCTCAAGATAAAAGCGTTGTCTCTAGAGCTTGTGTGATCATCTTGCTCTTGTAAATGGTTTGCTTGGGCAAAAAATGACAATTCAGGACTTGGATTTGTTTCAGAGGGACTCTGAAAATCCAAGATGATTTCCTGAAGAAAGAGAGGGCAAATTTTGGGGTACAACAGTTGCCCCTGTTCAATCTTCTTGCACTTGAAGAGTTAGATTGGCAGGCTTGCCTTTCGTAATCCGAAGGTGGAAGATGATTGAACACTAAAGTGCCCAGAAATTTGCACTCGCATAGTAGAGTATCAGCAATTGTGATGGCGGGGATGGGCTTATAGATGCCATTTGGAGAGATGGTGGATAGGGAGATGGGCTTATAGATGCCATCTGGAGACGTGACAGAACCTTGTCGGGAATGGGCTTATAGATGCCATTTGGAAGTATTGATCGCATAAGAGATTCCTTAGCGAGAACTTGTGTATTTTGAGAAAGGAAGATGGTTTCCTGGCCTGTTACAGGTGTTGATCTTCAATCTTTTCATGCAGATATGCTCTGGCTAGGTACAGGTATCGAATCTACAACCTGTTTATGCAGATATGCCCTGGCTGGATACAGGTATCGAATCTACAATCAATCACTCACAGATATGCCCTGGCTAGATACAGGAATCGAATCTGGAAAATGTTGTCTACAGATATGCCCTGGCTGGATACAGGAATCGAATCTGGAATTTGCAAAAGGTTGGTAGAGATAGCTTTCCTGGCTGGATACAGGTGTAAACCTCTGACCTGAGAATGAAAGATAATTTCCTGGACTGTTACAGGGGTTGATCTTCAAACTCTTCATGCAGATATGCCCTGGCTAGATACAGGTAACGAATCTACAATCAATCACTCACAGATGTGCCCTGGCTAGATACAGGAATCGAATCTGGAAAATGTTGTCTACAGATATGCCCTGGCTGGATACAGGAATCGAATCTGGAATTTGCAAAAGGTTGGTAGAGATAGCTTTCCTGGCTGGATATAGGTGTAAACCTCTGACCTGAGAATGAAAGATAATTTCCTGGCCTGTTACAGAGGTTGATCTTCAAACTCTTCATGCAGATATGCCCTGGCTAGATACAGGTATCGAATCTATAATCAATCACTCACAGATGTGCCCTGGCTAGATACAGGAATCGAATCTGGAATTGCGATAGTTAATAGTAATCATCTTTGGATTGACCTTTTCCTGAAAAGGCAAAACATCAGGTGTATGCAATGTCATGATGTATGAAATGCATGATGTCATGATGCTCAAAATGAGATAGTGTTGTATGCATTTTATCATGTATGTAAGCAGGATGTATGAAATGTGAAATGTCTATAAATGTATTTTCGTATAGGAAAATAAATCCCTGACGACTGCCGAGAACTTGTTGAATCCTGGGTCGATGTTGAAGAATAGAGTTCTTCGTTTCCGCTGGGAAATGTTGGTTGCAAGAATAAACCGGTAGGAGAAAACGACTCCGTTGGAGAATAAACTTGCTGGAGAGGTTACTCTGCAGGGAATTACTCTGTGGGAAGAGAAAACTTCGTTGGGGTTTTAATGAGAACTCCACCGGGAATTTCAACGATAAACTCCGCTGGGGATTTTGCTGATAAGTTATGTTAGGGAACTTTGATGAACTCCGCTGGGGATAGGCAGAACTTTGCCGAGGACGGTCTTTCCGTGGTTATTTACTGAGGATAACCCAGTTATAAGCTCTTATGAGGAATAACTTTTGAATAAAGTCGGGAGATGCGTTCACACTCTGCAGGGGATAAGCTTCCAGAATCTACTGGGATATGGATTCCATTTTCCTGGGGAAACTTTGGATTGTACTGGGGAATGGTTCCACTGGGGGTGTCTGGTATTCTGCCGGGGAACAATCTCATATTAAGACTTCCGGGGATGCTTGCTGAGGAATGTCTATACTCCGCTGGGGAATGTTGAGATCTTCTGGGGATACCCAACTTCCTTGAGGCTGACAGTAGACTAACTCGGCTTGGGGAGAGTACCGATGACCTGCTAGGGGAATGCTATGCCCTTTTAGGGTTGATGGGAGACCATCTCTGCTTGAGGAGAGAATTGCTGAATCTTGTCTTACTCTGGGGAGTTAAGGTAACCTGATTACGTTCTTCAGCACAACCTACCTTGGTACCTTGGTGGACAGAGCAACTAGACCGCTCAGACAATTCTAAATTGCCCCTGTTTCTGATGTCACCTGTAATCAGTCTTTTGTTTCGCATGCAACTATTCATGATTAGCAATTAATGTCAAATGCATATATCAAAAATGAACATTGGACGTTCTTCGCAAAACAAAACAGAAAAAGGAAAAACAATGGATAATTTGTCCGAAAAATTGAACTTGTATTGATTTTGAAATTTGCCTGTAAATAGGCGTTTTTGTGTACAAGAGGCTGACGTCCTAGTAAGAGTACGCCGCCGAGCAAAATAGAGTTTATACAATTTTGTGAAAAGGAAACAAAACAGCTATGTGAAAAATAATCCCACTGGGTTCCAACTCTGCTATCACCTTTATGTCTTCAAGCGTCTCATCACTCTGCTGCTTAGTTGAAGATGAAGTTGATTGATCGATGCCGAAGTCTGATACTTGATGCCGAATTCTGGATGCAAGGTGATCAAATGAGACATATTATTACGCTTTATCCCTAACTTTTGCCTGGACCGCCCTTTCGGGTTTTCGTCCACCGGGATACCCATTTTTGCCCAAGCCACCTTTTCAGGTTTTCGACTTGCCGGGTGTACAGATTTTTTTTCATTTCATCCCTTATTTTTGCCCGAACCCTTTTGGTTCGCCGGGAAGCCCTTATTTTTGCCTAGGTGTGTCAACCTAGCGAGTCTTTGATTCATGCGTAGTATCTTCTTACTATGTCTGCATTGGCGGGGTGGGAAGGTTGTCACCATCCATGGTGTTAGAATCATAGCTCCTCCTGAGAAGACATGCTTAACCACAAATGGCCCCTCGTACGTGGGGGTCCATTTGCCCCTGGGATCACTTTGAGGAAGAATGATGCGCTTGATTACCAGATCTCCGACTTGATACTCTTGTCGTCTGACTTTCTTGTTAAATGCCCTGATCATCCGTTTTTGGTACGTTTGACCATGACAAATAGCAGTGAGTCTTTTTTCGTCAATTAGGTTTAACTGATCAAGCCGAGTCTGGATCCAGTCATCTTTGCTCAAGTCTGCATCCTTCATTATCCGGAGAGAGGGTATCTGGACTTCAATAGGCAAGACTGCCTCCATGCCATAGACCAAGGAAAAGGGAGTTGCCCCTGTTGACGTCCGTGCTGAGGTGCGGTAACCATGAAGAGAAAACGGTAACATTTCGTGCCAATCTTTGTAGGTCACTGTCATCTTCTGCACAATCTTCTTGATGTTCTTATTCGCTGCTTCTACAGCCCCATTCATCTTCGGCCGGTAGGGAGAAGAATTGTGGTGTTGTATCTTGAATTGCTCGCAGAGCTCAGTGATCATCTTGTTGTTAAGATTGGTACCATTATCCGTAATGATCCTCTCAGGTATACCGTATCGACAGATCAGGTAGTGCCGAATGAACCGTGCCACGACGCTCTTGGTTACGGTGGCGTAGGAAGCTGCTTCAACCCACTTCGTGAAGTAATCAATCACTACCAGGATGAAGCGATGTCCGTTGGATGTCGTCGGTCGGATCTCGCCGATCATATCAATGCCCCACATTGCAAAAGGCCAAGGTGCTGTCAAGACGTTCAGAGGAACCGGAGGAATGTGCACCTTATCAGCATAGATCTGGCATTTATGACAAGTTCGAGAATGCTGATAACAGTCGGATTCCATTGTGGACCAAAAATATCCTGCCCGAAGGATTTTCTTTGCCATGTTATGTACACTGGAATGTGTTCCGAATGTACCTTCATGTAGTTCTGCCATGATCCTTTCTGCTTCAGCCTTATCCATGCAACGTAGTAAGGTTGAATCATGGTTCCGCTTGTACAGAATGCCGTTACTGAGGAAGAACTTTGCCGCGAACCTTCTCAGGAACTTCTTGTCATTGACATATGCGCCTTCGAAGTATTCTTGAGCTTCTAGGTACCTCTTCACTTCATGATACCAAGGTTTTTCTGTTACCTCTTTGGTTTCGAGATCGCAGCAATGTGCAGGTTCATCCAATTTCCAGATAATAATCTGGGGAGCCTCGTTGTTCCATTTGACTTTGAACATAGAAGACATCGTAGCCAACGCGTCTGCTAACTGATTCTCCTCTCTTGGGAAGTGTTCAAAAGTTATCTCCTCAAAGTGGGGAAGCAAAGTCAGCACATACTCCTTGTAAGGAATAAGATTTGGGTGTTTCGTATCCCACTCGCCTTTGATCTGATTGATCACGAGAGCGGAATCTCCGAAGACACTCAGAAACTTGATCCTTAAGTCAATTGCAGCTTGAAGACCCATGATACATGCCTCATACTCTGCCATGTTGTTGGTGCAGTTGAAACATAGCCGGGCAGTGAGTGGAGTATGAGTGCCTTTAGGGGATATGATCACAGCACCGATACCATTACCCAAAGCGTTTGAGGCTCCGTCAAAGTGCATAGACCATCGGGATCCCTCCTCAGGTCCAGGTACTTCACAATCAGTTACTACCATGATATCCTCGTCTGGAAATTCAAAGTTCAACGACTGGTAATCATCCACCGGTTGGTGTGCCAAATGGTCTGCCAACACACTTCCTTTGATTTCTTTCTGAGTCGTGTATTGGATGTCATATTCCGTCAAGATCATTTTCCATCTTGCTATTCTTCCGGACTGAGCGGGCTTTTCGAATATGTACTTGATTGGATCCATTTTTGAAATCAACAGAGTAGTGTGAGTCAACATATACTGTCTCAGCCGGCGAGCAGCCCATACCAGAGCGCAACAAGTTTTCTCGAGCAGTGAGTACCGAGTCTCACAGTCGGTAAACTTTTTGCTCAGGTAATAAATAGCGTTCTCTTTTCGGCCAGACTCGTCATGCTGCCCCAGCACACACCCCATTGAGTTGTCAAGTACTGTCAAGTATAGTATTAGAGGTCTCCCTTCAACCGGTGGCATAAGAATGGGTGGTTCTTGGAGATACTCTTTGATCTTTTCGAAAGCAGCCTGACATTCATCATTCCAACGTACTACTTGATCTTTCTTCAGCAGTTTGAAGATTGGTTCACAGGTAGCAGTTAGATGTGAGATGAATCGGGCAATGTAGTTCAAACGTCCTAGAAAGCCTCTGACTTCCTTCTCTGTCTTGGGAGTTGGCATCTCTTGTATGGCTTTCACTTTGGCATGGTCCACTTGAATACCTTTGTCGCTTACAATGAATCCTAGCAATTTTCCAGATCTCACCCCAAAGGTGCACTTGTTCGGGTTCAACCTCAGCTTGTACAACTTCAGACGGTCAAACAGCTTCTGTAGATGGTCAAGATGTTCCTCCTCAGTTTGGGACCTTGCAATCATATCATCGACATATACTTCTATCTCATGGTGGATCATATCATGAAATAAAGCAACCATGGCACGTTGGTAGGTTGCCCCAGCATTTTTCAACCCAAAAGGCATGACCTTGTAGCAAAAGGTGCCCCACTGAGTAACAAAAGTGGTCTTCTCCATGTCTTTAGGAGCCATCTTGATCTGATTATAACCGGAGAAGCCGTCCATGAAGTAGAATACTTTATGCTGAGCAGTGTTGTCAACCAGAACGTCGATATGAGGCAGAGGGAAATCATCCTTAGGGCTGGCCATGTTCAAATCCCTGTAATCAACACACATTCTAACCTTCCCATCTTTCTTCGGCACTGGAACCACGTTGGCAACCCACCGAGGGTAAGAAGTCACTGTTAGAAACCCGACATCAAATTGTTTCATAACCTCAGCTTTGATTTTCTCGGACATTTCTGGACGCATACGGCGGACCTTCTGTTTTACCGGAGGGCAATCTTCCTTGGTAGGCAGGTGATGAACCACAATGTCGGTATCCAACCCAGGCATGTCTTCGTAAGACCAGGCAAAGATTTCCACATAGTCATGTAGCATCTGAATCAACCGTTGTTTCACACTGAGCTCTAGATTAGCACCAATCTTGACTTCCTTTCTGTCTGTCTCAGTATCCAGATTTACCGTTTCCACTGGCTCTTCATGTGGCTGAATGGCCCTCTCTTCCTGGAGTAGCAGTCTTGCAAGTTCACCAGGCACTTCGCAATCATCTTCACCTTCGTCTTCGGTTAAGTTGATCGTATTTTCGAAGTCATAACTGGCAGTAGCAGAGTTGTTACCAGTGAGATCCAGAGTGGATTGGAACCTGTATAAGTGAGTGTGTGTAAATATAGTTGTTTTTGCAATATATGATAAAGAAAGAAAAAGGGGCACAAGATTTGAAATGCAAAAAATGTCCAATGTTTTGATTAATGATATATGAAAATGTCATACAAAAAGCCCTCACAAATGGAGCCACGGTGCCCCGGGTAGGACACCGAGCCATATTGTTTGTTACAATTTGAAAACAAGAGAGTTCATTACTGTGTGACAAAAGTAATAGGTGTGAAGTCTTTGGAAGTCAAGTTGCTTGGTCCACTGTCGGTTGTTGGGTAGATCCAGCTGTCAAATTCTGATTCCTCCACTTCGTCTTCAATAGCATTCACTCCTGGGTTGGTGATAAACACAGGAGGTCTTCCAATCCTCGCCTTACGAACAGCCTTCTGAGCCTCCGCAGTGAAGCCCAAACCAGACTTGTCAGTCTTCGGAGTGAAGTCAGGAAGTCGGCCCCAGCTTGCGCACTCACCCTTCTCAATCACAGCCCGGGCATCTTTTAAGGAAGCCATCTTCAAAGGAAGGTCTTCAATCACAGTTTCAGCTGACGCCAGTGTCTGAGGCACCTCTTCAAAGTGTTAAAAGGGGGTTTCAATGAATTCCCCATCCATTTCTATGTATCGGAACGAGTTTAAGTGGCTGACCATATACTCCTCTTCCCCTTGGACTGTAACAATCTTTCCTCTAACCGGGTATTTAAGCTTCTGATGTAGTGTGGAGGTCACAGCTCCAGCCTTGTGAATCCATGGACGACCCAGCAAACAGGAGTAGGATGGACGGATGTCCATCACATATAAAGTAGAATCAAACACCTGAGAACCAACCCTGATTGGGATGTCAACTTCGCCATGTACCATCCTCTTCGAACCGTCAAAGGCTCGGACAACAATGTTACTAGGCTTGAGCTCCAAACCCTCACAATCCAATCTATCCAGGGCTTTCTTGGGCAATACATTCAATGAAGAACCGGTGTCTACCAACACATGGGCAAGAGTAGTGCCCCTGCATTCAATAGAGACATGTAGGGCGTCATTATGGTTCTTCCCTTTGGTAGTCAGATCAGCGTCAGAAAAGCCCAACCCGTTATCAGCAGTCAAGTTAGCCACACAATCAGTAAATTGATCAGCAGATGTTTCTTGCGGCACATGAGCCGTCTTCAGGAAGGAGATCAGGGCCTTGGCATGGGCCTCTGAACACAACAACAATGATAGCATAGAAATTTTTGATGGGGTGTGCCCCAGCTGCTCAACAACATTGAAATCACTTTTCTTGATAATCTTGAGGATCTCCTCCATCTCTTGCTGGGAGGCTTCAACAGCGGTTGTTTTTGGTGCCTCCGTTAGGGCAGGCAAATCAGTAGCAATCCCTTTGCCCCGAGCGTTAGAGGACTCGGCAGTAGGGGTAGAAATAGGAACTTGATTAGGAAGTGGAACATGCACACTTGCGGGTGTGATGATAAGAGGTTTCTGAATAGCTGGCGGCGCAATATCTGGCGAGAACAGCCTACCACTGCGAGTAATTTTGGCGGGTCCAGTGATGTTACTGACACCGGTATTTGTATCACACTTTTGCTTCACTCCAAGCACATAAACATCTGCCCCATAGTGCCATGGGACAGCTTTGTCAGATGTATAAGGGAGAGGCCTTGGGACAGTAATGATGATAGGAGCAATCTTCTGAGCGGACATGATTTTGACAGGCTTCTTTGAAGTAGCCTTGGGAGGTTTGTTGAAAATAGTGACAATAGAAACTTCTTCGGCAGGGACAGCGGGAACAGCAATCTTCTCGAACAAGATTTCTTTGCTATCCATCAGGCTTTGGATACCTGATTTCAGCAAAGGACAACCAAAAGGAGAAACAGCACATAGAAGGCAATCTTCACCACATCCCGGAAATAAACCGGCTAGCAACAGATTCCTTTTAACAGTCGATAACAGAGTAACAATCTCTTCCACGGAGGCTACATATCGGTCTTCTTCCACGGCACTTACTCCATGCCAGGGCATGGGAGCGATCACAACATTGGGTCTTTTGGGCGCCTCAAACTGTATTTCCTTAGCATCAATAAGGTCTTGAACCTTATTCCTCAAAGCCCAGCAATCGTCCGTAGTATGCCCGGGGCTATCAGAGTGATAAGCGCAACGGGCGTTGGGGTTATACTTTGGAGAAGTGGTGTTCACTACATTTGGAGCTTCTTTGACAGTTACTAGATTGGTTGACAGTAGTTGCGGCAAAATCTGAGACAGGGTCATGCTGAGCCGAGCGTACTGCCTCTTGGGTCTCTCACCCCTTTGCCGATTATACTGCTGAGGAGCAGCAATAGGCTTTGAAATTACCAATGCATTGACAGCTTGGCGGCATTCTGGCTTAACTTGTCTTCTAGGACCGTAAACAGCACTAGCTTCCTTCTTGAAAGGCTTCTTCTCAGTACTCGCAGCGGCACCTTTCTGTATCTTCCCTGACTTGATACCAGCTTCTATCCTCTCACCAGTCAAGATCAAATCTGTAAACCCAGCGGAAGAATTCCCAATTAGATGATTGAAGAATGGTCCGGACAAGGTCCCTAGGAACATGTCAACAAGTTCACGGTCAGTCAGCGGTGGTTGCACCCTGCCAGCCAGGTCTCTCCACTTTTGTGCATACTCCTTGAATCCTTCTCCCGTCCCTAGTGACATACCCTGAAGTTGGGTACGCGTAGGAGCAAGGTCAGAATTGTACTGATATTGTTTATAAAATGCAGTGGCCAAGTCTTCCCAGTTTCGGATACTGGCTCCATCCAGCTGATAGAACCACTCGAGTTGAGCCCCAGAAAGGCTATCCTGAAAGAAATGGATCCAAAGGTTCTTGTCTGCGGTGTAAGGTTGGATCTTCCTTACATATGATCTGAGATGCATTTTCGGGCAGGACAGCCCGTCATACCTTACAAAAACTGGCACTTTGAACTTCGGGGGGATCACAATTCCAGCAACTAATCCCAAGTCTTCGAAATCTAAGCCAGGAACTCTCTGCAGCTCCATAGCTGCCAACCTGTCTTCTAAGCCTTTGTACTTATCATCGGCGGGCGGATATTGTTGATCAGAGTAGTCTTCGTCTTCTTCAGCCTCCTCTTCTTCAACCTCGGATTCGGAAGGTACCGCAGCCGCATTCCCTTTACTGGTTCCTTCTTCAGATGTAGGGGGAAATTCAAGCACTCTTCTGGCTTCACCCTCAAACCTTCTTCCTAGGGTATCCACCCCGATTCTCTTCTTATTCTTTTTCACTTGGTCTTTGTTCCCCAACAGGGCCTTTAGATCCTCCTGACCCTTAGCCAAGGTCATCAGGAGTTGTTGAAACTGTGCATTCTGAGACTGCAAGTCCTTGACCGTCTGTTCGAGATCCATCTTACTGAAATAAACAGCAGAAAGATAAGGAAACCTGGTGTGGAGACCTGCTTATGCGTATGATGAATGATATGCTTATGTATGCAATGCATTCAAGGATTTAGCAAATTCAAAATTGTTGCAAACAAAAGAGAACGCACGTCATATTAATAAGAAGAAATTTGTCAGTACATAAATGCCCCATGGGCCAAATATTACAAAAACTTCTCAAGGTAAAAAGACATTGCGCATCCTCTTTGGTGCGATGTAGGTGTTGAGGGTCTCTTCCTCATGGAGTCGGCGGGTAAGCTCTAGAACCTTCTTCTCACTGGCGTAGAAGCTGGCTTCAAAAGTGTTCTGTTCCACCTTAAGTTGGATCCAACTCTTCTGCATCTCCTCCCATGATGTAGGCATGTCAGGATATAGGATGGTGTAGGGAACCTCTCCTTTCGTAACGGGCTCTTTAATCACAGGGAGAACATGAGGATAAGGCATCGTCAAACTCTGGGCTCGGGCTCGTACCCACTTGAGGTAAGGCTCAAGAGGGATGGAGTTCTTGTGCCCCAGTGTCTTGCTGTCAACCTTGTTAGGCATCCTCCAAGCTCTGATGAATCTTTGGCGAAGTCCTTGCGCATCATTGTCAAAGTCAAAAACTAAGTCAGGAATCAACATGTCGTGAGGGCCATCCCTCCGTGCATATCCAAATTGTCTTAAAGCTAGACAAGGGTTGTAGGTAATGCCTCCTCTAATGCCAAGTAATGGAACATTAGGGAACTCTCCACAATGATCGACGATGATGACATTTTCTCTGGACCGAGAACACCAATGTACATCAGAGTGAGTAAGGGTCATCAACCATTGTGACCACCTTAAGCCTTGGTCATTCTTCAAGACAGATTGTGGAAGGTGCGAAATAAACCACCTTGCAAGGAGAGGAGTACAGCACATGAGAACATCCCTCTTTCTCATTGTTCGAGTGTAAAATGAGTGGAGAATGTCCCCAAGCAATGTTGGTATTGGATTTCTGGACAAGAAGATCTTGACGGCGTTGACATCTACAAGCTGGTCAGGATTTAGGAACAAAACCAACCCATAGATAAGGAGTGCCACAATTTCTTCAAAGGCTTGTAGGTCCAATGAATTCCAACACTCTTGTGCCTTCTCAAACAAGAATTTTTCCAAGAAGCCTTTGACATCACTTCTAGTTTCCCAATGCCCCTTGATGTCAGATGGCTGTAGATGTAGTGCTCGAGCAACATATTCAGGCTTTGGTTCCTTTTCCGTACCGTTGAAAGGTAGTTGATTAAGGATAGGAATTCTCAGGAGTTGAGAAAATTCCTCCAAAGTGGGCACCAACTGGTAGTCAGGGAAAGTGAAACAATTGTGAAGATGGTCAAAGAACTGGAACAGCACCTTCATCATGTCTTCTTCAATGTTGGTGCTGACTAAGCTGAGTAGTCTACCATGTCTTTCACTGAAGGGTGAGCTTTCCAGAATCCTTGATGTGAGCTCCTTGAGTTGAGGAGGGATCCTCACAAGGTTAACTTGAATAGTTTTCCTTCGAGGAATTTCCATGACCTACAAAACAAAAACAAAGATGAAGATCTAAACCCTTGAAATGGTTAGTGAATGCATATGATGCTTTATGATGTTCATGATGTATGCACAAACATATGTACAAGCAAATCACACCAAACCCTAGTTTCAGGCTTGCATGAGGTTTCATAGGTAAGTACCCTCTTGAGTGTAGTTGGCTTAAAAACCTGTCCTATAAATAGTAACCGGGTTCTAAGGAGCTCAATATCATTGGATTGTTTTCTTTGTTCATTGTTTTGGTTTAGCCACTTAACTAGCGACCAAAATATTCCAAGAAAACAACCCTCAATGAGTGTAGTATCGAGTATCTACCAACTTCGGACTGCACCAAAGCCGGTCATCTCACTACCCCTAACGAAAGGCCAAGATGGTCAAGTAAGGTTCTAGGTCATTAGTGCTTAGTGACATCACTCAGCGGCCTCGTACTCTCCTTGATTGAACTCAAGGGTTACCGGTACTCACAAATATGTCGCACTAATATAGCTATAGCTTCAACCATGTCGGTATACCCCGCATAGTTTCCACAACGTATTGCTATCTATGAATGTTTCCCCAAATCCGGGTGTAGGATTGCAAACCCAAACAAGAAAGCCAAGATGTAAAGCAATCAAAACAAACAATTTAGTCATGCAAGAGGGTGATTTAAGCCCTAAGGTTACTCCACTTTAAAAAAATCCCCAGCAGAGTCGCCAGTTCTGTGATACGGTGGAAGAACTGACTTGGGTTTTGCGTTTGTTTTCGCAAATGTTTCGGTTGAGCAAGAGTCGCCACCGACTTTTTATTTTATCCTAAGGAAAGGTTAAAAAGCACAGCAAAAAACCTTTGAGATATTTTCTTGGGTTCGGGGAGTAGATTATAGAAAGGGAAGGTATTAGCACCCTTTCTATCCATGGTTATCCATGGGCTCTTAGTTACTTGCTTAGATCAACTTGCCTTGATTTTCATTTGTTTGAAATGGTGCTTGGTGTGTGTGGTTTTGAAAATGTTTTAAAAAAGAGGCCAATGTGGTGGCAACCTTTGTAATGATCCATGTTGGGATCTATACAAAGGTGTATGTCTTTTGAAAAGTTTTCAATGTTTTTGAAAGTTGTTTTGAAAGTGTGTTGTGATGTGTGGTTTTGAAAAGTAGGCAAGTGTTTTTGCAAGTTTGATCAAGTAACTAAGAGTTGTCTACCCCTAAATTTACTCAAAGATTTTTTTCTATGTTTTTAACCCTTTTAACAATTTTATTCCACCATTGTATTTGATGGACAATCTTGTGTTAGGATGTAAACGGGACAGGCGCGGGCCATCGTATAGACCATGATAGCAATGTTGCAAAGCATCTTAGTTTTTCTTTTGAGGGACTAAGATCATTTTTTGTAAGGCAATTTTCGAAAGCGTCATCGAGGGACTATGATCTTTTGATTTTGTTTGTTTTACTAAGATACTTTGCATGCGTAACATGGTCCATTTTTTTTGAAAGGCAACAAGTGGATGTAACCCTAGGGGTGTTAGTGTGTAAGTGTGTTTTATTGCATACAAGAGTTTATCTTTGAATTAGGATTTTCTATTTCATTGATTTTATCTTGCCATACACATCCTAATTACTAGAACTAGGAAGCGGAAATATAAAATCCTACGCTATTACAACAATTAGGGAGTGGGGGTACACATTTGTACATGGGGGGTTCAACGAGAAAAATAGACAAAAAAGAAAATAGAAAAAAACAAGATAGAGAGAAAGAGAGAGGGAGCCAGCGTGCTGCTGAGAGGTCATCAGAAGTTCTGACTCAGACCCGCTGTCAGATGATCAACCTTTTGGTTAAATTGTATGAGTCAGAACTTCTGACTCTGGCACCTGCAAAACAGAAACCTGTTAGTGGGGAAATCAGAAGTTCTGACCCCCCCTGCGTTGCAAGACAGAAATTTGTTAGTGGGGAAATCAGAAGTTCTGATCCTGCTGGAAAGACAATAACTCTCAGAAGTTCTGATATTATTGACAGCAAAACAGGCTTCAGATGTGCTAACGTCAAAGTCAGCACTTGGCTTTTCCCTGTACTAATCAGAACATCTGCAATTTTGTTATTATTCCACAAAACAGGAAACATATTTGGAACAGCTCCAGCAAATGTCAAAGTGTTTCAGAGGGCAGAACCAACAAGGTCACAGGCCGGTTCTACACTGGCTCAGAACGTTCTGAGGTATGAAAATCCTCAGAACACAAACAACAACAACATGATATTTACATTATGTTTATTTGAGCATGCACAGCTGATGATGCTTAGCAGCGTGATGAAGGTCAGCAGGTGCTTACCTGGCTGTTGGAAAAGTTTGTGGATGAAAGCTAGCTTTTGGCTCTGATGGTATTCTGGACAGATTCTTTTCGAAAAGGGTAGGTGAAGATGTATGCGTATATAGGGTCAGAAGTTTGAAAAGGGTGTTTTTAGTTCACAAAGAAAACTGGGTATTTGATGAAGTTTGAAGGTAAGAAATTCAAAGTTATGAAACGTTGGAGATTTTGGCAGAGTTTCACAGCACTAAAGATTTCTGTTTTTCTTCTAGCAATTTTTTCTGTTTCTTTTGGACGCCCCTTTTCAGTGGACAATGATTCTCTATTTATAGGCAAAACTCTTGTGGATTTCTTTGAACATTAAAGCGCCAACAGAGGCTGAGTTGTTCTTTGAAAGAAATTCCTGGGAAGTTGTGATAACAGATAGCCTTCAGCCTAGGCTGGAACAGCAGGCGTGGATTGGAGAAAAGTGACCTCTTAGGTGGACGGTGGCGTGTAGACCCATGCCAGAACCTGCATAAAGGCGTTTTCCAAGCCACACGTGAAGGGATTACTTGGATGAATATTCAGGAGTGGTTGGAAGCATTAATGAGCATTAAATGGTGATGAGACTTATCAACATCAATATTCTGGTAATGGAAACCAAACTTTGAACCAGCAGTTCTGTTTCAACAAGGACAACTTAAACCATGCTCTGGCCTTGGCTTCCTGTTGTCTTAGCAAGTTCTGGGGATTCTCCTGATTTTCTGACACGTTCCTTGGATTTGCTTCTGGACCTCCTGGGCTTAGAGATTCTGTATCAGTGTAACACCCACTCTTCTGACCTTTTCATCTTCTGATTTCAGCATGTTCTGAAAGAGCCTTCAGACTTCCTTGCTTCTTTTGCATTCTTTTAGCAAATTATGGCTGAGCTTGCGTAACTGTTGAAAGAGTCATGTTCTGTCTGAGACTTACGTATTGAACCATGTTTACAACTTCTGATTGAGCTGATGTAGCTTGCAACTTCTGACCGTTCCTATCTGGAGCTTGGTCCAGAAGTTCTGAAGCGCTGATTTTTTTTCTTAAACACTCATTTTTAGAGAAAAATTCCAAGTACTTTGAATTTAATTTTTCTCAAGATAAAAGCGTTGTCTCTAGAGCTTGTGTGATCATCTTGCTCTTGTAAATGGTTTGCTTGGGAAAAAAATGACAATTCATGACTTGGATTTGTTTCAGAGGGACTCTGAAAATCCAAGATGATTTCCTGAAGAAAGAGAGGGCATATTTTGGGGTACAACACTCATGAACTTGTCTCTTCGAGGAGGCGACAGAATAAGTGGATGCACCAAGTACTATTTGATTTTGTCGAACGCCTCTTGATGTTCTGCATTCCAAGCGAAGCCTCCTTGCTTCAGTTGCAAGAGTGGAGAGAAGGCTTGAGTTCAACCACTTAGGTTTGATATAAATCTTCGCAAGAAGTTTATCTTTCCCAACAGTGATTGAAACTCTTTCTTCGTCGATGGCGCTTTCGCTTCCATTATTGCTTTTGTTTTGTTTTGGTTGATTTCTATGCCTTTATTATGGACCACAAAGCCAAGAAAGTCACCATCCTGCACAAAGAATGCACATTTAAGGGGATTTATTTTCAGGCCATGTTTTCTCATTCTTTCGAATGACTGGCGAAGGTGATCCAAATGACCAGATCCTGATATAGATTTTACTACTATATCATCAATATAGACCTGCATGAAAGTCTCAATGAAATCATGGAATATAGAGTTCATTTCTCTTTTATAAGCTGCCCCAACATTTTTTAAACCAAATGGCATAACCACCCACTCATAGGTGCCTATTTCCCCAGGGTATCGAAATGATGTCTTTGGCACATCCTCTTCTGTAATAAAAATCTGATTGTATCCTGAATATCCATCAAGCATACTAAGATATTCGAAACCAGCAGTAGAATCTACTAATTTCAGCCACAGGCATTGGATATTCATCTTTAGGAGTTGTAGAATTTAAATCGATAAAGTTTATGCATACTCTAAGAGATCCATTTTTCTTAATTGTTGGCACTATATTTGCAATCCATTCGACATACCTTGTGTCCGGATGAACTTGCAGCATAGAAGTCTTTCGACTTCTTCCTTTATCTTCGAGAGAATCTCTTATGCGAATCTACTTGGTGTCTGCTTGATGGGCTTCTTGACATCCTTTATAGGCATCTTCAATTCGACCAGGTCCCTGCTCAAACTAGGCATTTTGTCGTAGTCCCAGGTGAAACAATCTTTGTACTCCTTAAGCAACTGGATCACTTCTGCTTTTACTCCTGGACTAAGCTTTGAACTAACATACGTGGGTCTTTTTACAATCCCATTTCCTAGATCCACTTCTTCAAGAGGGTCATGTGTTAACATCTTCACGTTTGACGCCACTGGATACTTCTCGAATCCCAAAGGCCTATCATCGTATATAGCGTCCAACCTTTGGTCTTTTTCTTCTACAAATTTCTCTTTGTCAGGGGGTTTTGGTTTGAAGAACACCCCAAGTCCTTTTGTATGATTTGCTTCCTTATTGGCCTCCATAGCCATAATCTTTACTTCGGCTTCCAAAGTCGATTTTAATTTATTTTTAGCCAAATAGGCCAAAATCTTTTCAAAGAAGGAGGACTCGGACATGATCACTGTCTTCGTCATCCCAGCCTGTAGGCCGTATTCCTGGGAGTCCAAGTGCATCATCTTCTTGCCCCAAAATCTCCCTATCCCAGCAAAATCCATGACTTGGATGGAGGGTCAGAAAATACATAGCATTGTTATTTGGCACATATGCGCCATCTGCAGCACTGTAAGGCCCTATGTTGGCTAGATTTCGATTAAAATTCCTTTGATCAACTTGATTCACCTCCGCCATATAATAGCTTTGGTCAGCTTCCATGTTTTCTACAATTCCATCTTCTCTCCAGATTGCCACACGCTGGTGCATTGAGAAGGGAACGACGCCTATTTCATGAATCCACTCATGGCCTAAAAGTAAGTTGTAATTTGTCTTGGCCGCTATGAACATGAACATATTTAGCCTTGTAATGGTTCCTACATTGAGATCAACTTGAACTACGTCGAGAGTATGACCAATCTTCCCTTCGTAGTTAGATAATACCATATTATGGGGTTTTATATTTGTATCATACATACCTATCCTTTTCAATAAGATTTGAGGCATTAGGTTGACAGCAGCACCCCCGTCTATCATCACTTTGTTGACCCCTACTTGTTCAATCTTTCCTCTAATAAATAAAGGCTTCGGGTGATTCTTCATACCTTGGTCTGGTCTTTCAAAAAATGTGTTATGTTCTTCGACTACTCCGTTATTCATAACATAATAACACATAGGCTTGTGCTTCGCCCTTTCTAATTTGTCTGCTTCTTCAGAATCTTCTACCTCATTCACTTGGTCATATTCATGTGGTAGTACATAAACTACATTGAAGTTGATATTCAAAGAGGACTCCCATCTGAGTCGAAGTTGTCAGTAAGCATGTCCTCATCATTGGTTGGTTCTTTGTTAGTTGGTTCCCCTATAGTCCTTTCGACGGACACCTATGTCTTCTTGGGGGGAAAAGCCTCCTTTGTGCTGGGGACTTCTCTTTGATAGGTGCAGAAAATGAAGTTTGATTCTTACTTGATTCCCCTACTTTGTTTCTTGTTATTTCTCTTTGAGCCTTCTTGGTCCTCTGGAACCTTCACCATTGGGACGTTGTCATTGGGTTTTTTCCTTTATAGTTCATAGACACATAGGCTTGTTGCTTTGTTGACTGGAACTGCCTTCGATATGCTCACGTTGATCTGCCACCTTCCTCGAAAATTTTCCATTTCCCTTTGCCTTTTCCTTCCCCCTTTTATTTGACTAAAATTCAACCACTTGTCTGTTGGGATATTGGCTGGTGGCTTGAAGGTGACTTGTCGATTTACTTTGGGGTATGGGTTATTTGCCCTTTTTATAATTCATTTTGCATTGGTCACATACCTCTCCCTGCTACTCCTTTGGTTGTTCCAACATTGAGCATACAAAATTCTCTCAAATGCTTCAGCTGCCTTTCTATCATAAACAACGCTACACCATGGGCATATTAAGACTTCTGATCCTGTCTTATGATAGCGAACCAGAAAACCCATCAAGCTTTCTCCCATTTTTGGGTATGGCAACAACTCTTTGACACTCCTCCAATTGTATCTAGCCTCTCTCTTGGTATACATTCTGGTATGTTGCCGCAGCGCCTCGATCATTTATTATGCTTCACCTAGGCCACACTAGTCCCTCAGGATTCTTCGTATGGAAATGAAAAAGATACTCGACGAAGCTTACTTTTTTGGTGCCCAGTTCGCATCCTATCATTCTCCATCTTCAAACGTCTTTGGATCTCCGCCATTTCCGGGGAAAACTGGTCCAGATCCACCGTGCTTACTTCGAACTTGGGACCTTCAGCAATCTCAAGATCTTCGAATCTGACTCTAAGACCCTCAGTAGTCTTAGCCTCGCCAATGACTTTGGAATTGCCATCAGAAACATTGCCCTCTTCCTGGCCCATGAGACCCTCAGCAGTCTTAGCCTCGCCAGCAACCTTAGCATTGCCATCAGCAGCATTGCCTTCTTCCTGGCCTATGATACCCTCGGCAGTCTTTAGCCCCTGAGTATCTTTAGATACCTTGTCTGCGTCGAGTTGACCTCCTTCGATTTCGACAGCATCAACCATGTTGATATCTACAGGCTCCACAAAGTTTGTCTTAACAATCTGAAGAGGATTTGTGTCAACCTTCATCAGGTTCTTAGGCTTCTCTCCAAACTTTAGCCTTCCTTCCTTGATAGCACTCTATATCAAATCCTTGAAAAGATAGCATTATGAGGTTTTATGGCCTAATAAATTATGATACTTATGTTGTACCCCAAAATTTGCCCTCTCATATTTCTCAAAACATTGCAAGAAAAATCTCCAAATTGCTCAAGATAGTCCAAGAGTTGGTCAGACAAGCTATCTCCTAAGGTAGTCTACCCCAAATTAGGGTTTTGTGTTGCATCAAGATCCTTGAGTCCAAATGACCTCAAGGGCTCCCAAATGTCCTAATATGTCCTCAAGATCATCCATGTCAAATTTCAGGCCTTGCAGAGGAAGTTTGCTCAGTCAATTGCTCAAAGGTCCAAAAATCGACTGTGTTAGGGCAAAAGTCAACTGTGACCCAAATACAGCCAAACTTCAAGTTTTTTTGTCAACATTCTCATTTTGAAGGAAATTTCATCATTTGATCAAGGGTTGATCATGATTCACAAGGATTGCTCAAAATTCATCAAGATTTAAAAGTTGCTAATTAGGGTTTTGTAGGAAAAGTCAACCCAACTTTGACCAAGCATAACTTTCTCATACTTTATGATAAATGACCCATCCAAAGCTCATTTTTAATAGGATGCAATTCCCTAAAATCCATATTCATACCCCAAGTCCAAAAAATTCACTCACAAGAAGTTGTGAATTTGGACATTATAGGTCATTTTGAAAAGTCAACAAAAACACCTTTTTTGCCAAAGCTTCTAACTTGATCATAGAATATCAAAATGAGATAAGACCAAAAGAGTTGGTTAGAGGACATCTCAAGCTTTCTATAAAGTCTAAGAACACCTCCAAAAGTTCAAAATTGAAGAAGTTATGCATTGTTGAAGTTGGACTTTTTTGCAAAATTGCCAAAAGTCAACTATCCCCAAAACTTCAAATTTTGCCAAATGGGCCCATTATTTTCCACTTGATTTGAGTTTGCATTATTTCCCACGTGCCCTATCTCCAGCCATGTGTCCATATCATTTTTTTATTAATTATTTTGATTTTATTTGAATTAATTTGATTTAAATCAAAATAAATCAAATAAAAATCAAAAGGCATTGATAACCAAGATCTTATGTTGATTTCAGGCTCCAAATACAGCTATTATCATCATCAAATTCGTATCAAGTGAATCATGTGCAAAAAGATTGGAATTAGGCAAATTTGTCAAGTTTGTAAATGGAGATCAAATCAAATATGCGAGCATTGATAAGATAAGATTTGGACCAAGTTTGTAAACCTAATGCACTGAGTAATACATAAGCAAGCAGAAGCACATGAAATAGGGGTTGGAAACTCATTGGAAGAGGCAGAACAAGAACTGAAAAAATCACAAAAAAGCTTGAGGTCGAAATCCAGGTTAAAGGCATTTTCAGAGGTCGAGACTTGTTCCAATCGATTCCTGGCCATTCACACAAGCAACCTGGATCCAAACCAAGCATTATCAGGTCCTCAAACGCGCTGTAAGTCTCACGCTATTCACCCCTGTTCTTGATTTCGATTTGAATAATTCTGGAATCTATTGAACAAACTAATGGCATATTTGTGATCACAAGAGCATGTGTAAGCTTTTCATAATATTCAATTGCATTTATCTGGCTTATATGGAGAACCACCATAGCTAGGGTTCTTCGTTTGTTTTTAGGGTTTTCTGTTTCAGGTAAAATTGAAACACAAGAAGAACATGGTTTTGATCAGGCGGCCATGACGAATTGAACCATGCCCTTCAAAGTCATTTTTATTGCCTGAGGACGGTTTTAGGAGTAACCTGCGTTTTTAGCTGCGGATAGAAACCCGCAGGTAAAGTTACAGGGGTTTGAGGACAGGGATGAACTCGTGTCATCCGTCTATTGGCCAATTCAAATGATTTTGCGTGTTTTTTTGTTTTGCTAGCAATTGTTTTGTTTTGATATATTATTATTGATACTTATTACTCTAACAAATAAAGCAGCATGGTGTGTTGGCAAGCGAGTGGTGTATTCTGCTTCAGGACCTGGGTTCGAATCCCAGGTCCCCCACTTTCTCAATGATTTTTTGTTTTCAGGTGATTGCATGCGTACTCAGGCTTAATCCATACCATACGCCCTCATCCATCCAGGCGCCAGATGGCCAATGGCCAGATCTGGTGGCCAATGACTGGAGATCCACCAAGCCAAGTCAATGCGTCCACACTGGATCAGAGAAAGTCAAACGAGCCAGCTTCTGATGGGCCTACAGGATTGCTTTCCACACCACCTAATCAGGCCCAATTCTCTCTTTGTCCTTATATTTTCTTTTTAATTTAGTTATTTTATTTAATTTCAATTAATTACTAACCAATCATTTTTTCCTTTTTATCAATAAAATCATAAAATACTTTTTTTATCCAATCAAATTTTAACTTTTATTTTTATTAATAAACACTAATTAATTAATTTAGATTTTAATTCTAGCATAACTTTAACCTATTTTATAAATAAATAAAATTAATTAGATTTAATTAGGTCTTAACTACTAATTTGATTATTTTTAATTTATTTCTTAAATAATCAAAAACTCCAAATAATTTATTTTTTCATTTAATTGATTTATTAATTTAATTTAGTTATTTTTAGGATTAAATTCTTTCTTAAAATAAAAACAACAAAAACCAAAAAAGACATTTTTCTTTAACCAAAAGGGTCAAAACCCTAAATTCGCATTCGATTCAATTTCCCGCGCGCTTTATGTTTTATCCAATAATGTACCTGCTTCCGGATTGTAATAGTTAAATAGGACATTTAATTATTTTTATCGCTTTATTTTATTTTCAAAGGGTTGCTTTTGGCGATGTAAATACCCGACGCCTTGTAATTTAATTTCCGCACCTTTAATTTCTGCAAATTATAACTGTTAGATGTTTGATAATAAGGTTTGCATGACAAGACTGAATGTTAATCTTAAAATCGAATTAGATCACCCTTAACATGTACAAAGATAAAAATAACTGAAAACGACACACTCGCACATGCGCACTCTTAGGGTACACCCCACTTGGTTGCCTTCGTACACGGTCATTGAGTATAGGTCATTTTAGAGGTCGCCCTCTTGTCTAAAAGATCATAGTCGCCTTGAAACGGTTGCCTCGGATATTGTTGCCTTAAACAAATGATCTAAGAAATTAGGGTTACCGCTAAGGCATCCTAACATTGCTTTAGTGACCGTATGTACCTCATTCGAATTGACCCTCAAACTCCAACAACGATGCTACCTACTCACTAATAGTGGGATAGCGTTGCCTAAAGGAAATTAGCATAGAACGATTCCTTTTTCGAGTAGGTAGATAGCTCTTAGATACTTGCTCTTTCAAAACAAAACTCTTCACACTTACACTTTTCGAACAAAGTTTTCAAAACACTTCATTACACTCTTGAGGACATAAGCAAGAGTTAAATCGAAATTTCAAACAAAAACTTTTTTCAAACCCACAAGCACAAAGAAAACAATTTTGAAAACAATTGAGCAAGTACCTAAGAGCCCGTGGATAACCACTGATAGAAAGGGTGCTAATACCTTCCCTTTCTATAATCTACCCCCTGAACCCGAGAAATATCTCAAAAAAGGAATTTTTCTGTGCTTTTTTCCTTTCCTTGTTGGATAAAATAAAAGTCGGTGGCGACTCTTGCTTACCGCGACATTTTGCGAACACAAACGCAAAACGCGAACCAGCATTCCAAAAAACAAGTCAGTTCTTCCCACCGTATCACAGAACTGGCGATTCTGCTGGGGAAGCTTAATAAGTGGGGTGTACCTTAGGAATAGTTCATCATAATGTTTTCAATTGATTGATTTGTATGCTTTATCTTTGTGGGTTTGAATCGGAGTTACTATAGATTCTAACCCGGATCTGGGGGATACCCTTTAGGTAAGTAGCAATAAACTGTGAGGGAACTGTACGGCGTAGACCGATATGGTTGAAGCAGTAGCTACATTGGTGTGGCACTTTAGTTTGTATCGATATCCCTTGTGGCGCAACGAGGAGAATATGGGTCTTCTAAGGGGTCATTAAGCACCAACTGACCTTAGCACCTATAATTGACCAACTTGGCCATAGAACAGTAGCAGTATGCTACACTCATTGAGACCAAACTCTCGCGATGATTCTGGCTGCTAGAAAAGGTTGCCAAACTGGAATTATGACCGATCGAGGGTGGTCAGTGATATTGAGATCCTCTAGAACCCGATTACTATTACTAGGACAGGTTTGAACCAACTAAACTGAAATAGGGTAATACCTAAACTCCTTGCCAGCCTGAAATCTAAGGGATATTTATGTGACTTGTTTTCCCTTACCATGTTTGCAATCTATGGATACTTGTGGTGTGTTTCTATCATAACATCATGCATCATGACATTGCATGCATCTTGCATCAAGACTAACCTATTTCAAAGACAGAGGGGATTCATCTTTGTTCTATTTTGTAGGTCATGGCATCCATGCATAGAAACACTATTCAGATCAGTTTTGTATAGATTCCTACTCAACTTAAAGATTTGGTTGCAAAGATTCCCGATACTTCCTCTTTTGTCAGAAGACATGGGCACCTCCTTGGTTTGGTCACTTCCAGATTAGATGAACAGATGATGAGTGTTTTGTGCCAGTTCTTTGATCCATTATACCACTGCTTCACTTTCTCGGACTATCAGTTAGTCCCTACTCTGAAGGAATTCTCTGTGGTATCTCTATTTTAGAGCAGACCCCGTTTACAGGTTGGGAGAAAGTCCTTAGGCCAGAAGAGATTGCTTCAGCCCTCCATCTGACAAAGGCTGAGGTAATGTCTAACTGGGAGACTAGAAGTGGGACAAAGGGCTTCTTGGCTAAGTTCTTGGTTGATCGGGCTAATCAGTTTTGGGACAGTCTAGACTTTCAGGCAATTGAAGACATTATGGCTCTTCTCATTTATGGTTTGGTGTTGTTTCCTAACTCAGATTATTTCGTCGACGTGAATGCAGTGAAGATTTTCATATCCCGTAATCCTGTGCCCACTCTCTTAGGTGACATTCTGCACTCTCTTTATGCCCGTACTGCTCGGAAACGGGGAACCCTTATGAGTTGTACACCATTGCTGGCGAGGTGGTTTATTTCTCACCTCCCCAAATCAGTTTTGAAGAACAAGGAAGGCATGGGTTGGGCCTACATGATTATGTCTCTCTCTCATAATGGCATCATCTGAAGTACTAAGGACATGGAAGAAGTGGCTATTAGTGATCGTTGTGGGGAGTACCCCAATGTTCCACTACTTGGAGTTCGAGGAGGGATTACCTATAACCCTTGTTTGGCCTTACGTCAGTTTGGGAGAGCTAGGAGGGACGAACCTCATGATTTGCTGATGCCAAGTATTGTCTTTGACTTCCAAGGGGATACTGACGAGCATCGCCGCAGGTTCGTACGAGCTTGGGACAGGGTACACTGGTCTGATCCACATGAGTTAGGGATAAAGACCTCTCTTCCGATGGAACCATATCTCCGATGGGTTCGTATACGTGCCCAAAAGCTGGGAATGTCGTACGAAGTTGTCTTGCCTGTAATTGTTGAGAATGCTGATGAAGAAGGGGTTCCTCATACCATCCTCCATCCCTACATGCCCACCGACATTGGGGCATTAAAGAGGTCTTGGATGCAGCTAAGAGAAGAGTGGGATACTTACAGAGAAAAGTATCATGAGCAGGAGCGGAAGATTCTAAAGCTTACAAGACAGCTGGAGAACGAGAAGGTCCTCAACAACTATGTCAGCACAGGAGGCAAACGACCATGGGAGCGCTGATGTCTTTTGTTATTTCCAACTTTGATTTATTTTTCAGTATTTCTTTCTTGTAACGCCTTAAAGGCATTTATCAAACATTGTTTCAAGTTATTTATCTAATAAAAGTGTGTTTCCTTTTGGTTTACGAATTTAAATCTCTCGACGTCTTTAAAATCATATCATACGCATTTCATACCATGCACCTCATCACAGGTACCCTTACAGGTTTTCTCATCTTCTTCGCTGTTTATTTCAGCACATCATGTCTGCTGAAACATCAATTGATCAAACTATCAAGGCTCCACAAGCTCAAAACGCTCAATTCCAGGAAATGTTCATGAATTTGGCTAAGGGTCAGCAAGATATGAAGACTCTTATCTTGAAGGATAAGAAGAAGAAGAAGAAGATGGTCCTCCTAAACATGGGTCGTAGATTTGGTAACAATTTTCAAGATGAAGTCAATTTGTCCCACTCATCGGGAGGGGGAGAAAACCAAGAAGAAAGGAGGGCTCCCAGCCCTGTGGTATCTGACAACGAGACTGACTTTGACAAAGACCAGTATCCTCTGGCTGAGGATAGGTATAAACAGCTTGAAGACCAGTTAAGTGCGATGGAGATCCAGAAGGTACCTGGATTGGACTTTGGTGATTTGGGTTTTTCATCTGGGGTGATGATTCCCCACAAGTTTAAAGCACCAATCTTTGCTAAATACGACGGGGTCTCCTGCCCAAATCTACACCTCCGTTCGTATGTTAGAAAGATCCAGCCATACACTGCTGATAAGAACCCCTGGATCCACTTCTTTCAAGATAGTCTCTCAGGGACTCAACTTGAATGGTTTTACCAGTTGGAAGGAGCTAGTATCCGTAATTGGGAAGACCTTGCTGCTGCTTTTTACAAGCAGTACCAATACAATGCCGACCTCGCTCTCACGCGTACCCAACTTCAGGGTATGTCTATGGGTGCGAGCGAATGTTTCAAGGACTACACTCAGAAATGGAGGGACCTTGCTGGAAGAGTACAACCCCCGCTGGCTGATAGGGAGTTAGTGGATATGTTTCTGGGGACCTTGTCTGGTCCGTATTTCAACCATCTGATTGGAAGTTCATTGTTCGGGTTTACTGAGCTGATTATAACCGGGGAAAGAATTGAGGCCGGTATCAAGAGCGGTAAGATACAGAAGGGTGCTTCATCAAGTACCAAGAACAAGCCTTTTAAGAAGGAATCCAGCACCGCTTACAGTTCAAAAATCCAGAATAGACCTGAGTGCCGCCAAGCAGTCAATGCGGTTGTTATATCAAGACCTGTTGTTGCCTCACAATGCAACAATCAGCCAAGGGCCGAGAGGCCACGAAGACAATTCACTCAGCTCCATATGACCCTGTCTCAGATTTTGCCGCAGTTGTTAAAGACCAACTTGGTGATTCCGAAGAATCCCAATACAACATCACCGATGTACAACCTGAACGCCCGCTGTGCTTTTCTCTCTGATAGCCCGGGGCATGATACGAATGACTGCGGGGTCCTGAAGAATAAGGTACAGGATCTGATTGACGCTAAAGAGATTGAGTTCGAAGCGCCAGGAAAGCCTAATGTCATAACGGCTCCTATGCCAAAACATGACGCAGGAGTGAATGCTACCGGGGATGATGATGATGAAGAGTTTGATATTGATAGATGGATTTACCCAACTACCGATGGTGGCCTGAGCAATTGGACAGCGAATGATTCCATGTCAGTTTCTTTTATTACCCAATAATGAGACTTTTGTTTTGAGTTTGTAACAGACAATTTTTAAAACTTTACGGCCCGGTGCCTTACCCGAGACACCGTGGCTTTGCTTGTGAGGGCTTTATATGTGTCATTTTCATATATCATTAATAAAAGCATTGGACATTTTCTTGCATTTCAAATTTTGCGCTCCTTGTTTTCTTTTTATCTTACAAAATAGCTATTTTACACACACTCACATATACAGGTCTACATCCACTCTGGATCCCACTGATAACGACTCTTCTACTGCCGATTATGACTTCGAAAGTCCGATCAAATTAGCCGAAGACGAAGGTGAAGATGATTGCGAAGTGCCTGGTGAACTTGCTAGATTGTTACTTCAGGAAGAGAGGGCCATACAGCCGCATGAAGAGCCAGTGGAAACAGTGAATCTGGGTACAGAGATAGACAAGAAAGAGGTCAAGATCGGTGCAAATCTGGAAGCTAGTGTTAAGCAACAGTTGATTCAGATGCTGCGAGACTATGTTGAGATCTTTGTCTGGTCTTATGAAGATATGCCTGGGTTGGATACCGATATCATGGTTCACCGATTGCCTACCAAGGAAGATTGTCCTCCAGTGAAACAGAAAGTCCGCCGAATGCGCCCAGAGATGTCTGAGAAAATCAATGCCGAAGTTATGAAACAGTTTGATGTCGGTTTTCTAGCAGTTACTTCTTACCCGCGGTGGGTGGCCAACGTGGTTCCAGTGCCGAAGAGGGATGGTAAAGTTCGAATGTGTGTTGACTATAGAGATCTGAACAGGGCAAGTCCCAAGGATGATTTCCCTCTGCCTCATATTGACGTTTTGGTTGATAACATTGCATAGCATAAGGTCTTTTCCTTTATGGATGGTTTCTCCGGTTATAATCAGATTAAGATGGCTCCCGAAGACATGGAGAAGACAACCTTTGTTACTCAATGGGGTACCTTTTGCTACAAGGTCATGCTCTTCGGATTGAAGAATGTTGGGGCAACGTATCAGCGTGCCATGGTCGCTTTATTCCACGACATGATCCATCATGAGATTGAAGTATATGTTGACGATATGATTGCAAGATCCCAGACTGAAGGAGAGCGTCTTGACCACCTACAGAAGCTATTTGATAGGTTGAAGTTGTACAAGCTGAGGTTAAACCCGAACAAGTGCACCTTCGGGGTGAGATCTAGTAAGCTGCTGGGTTTCATCGTAAGTGATAAAGGCATTCAAGTGGATCATGCCAAAGTGAAGGCTATACAGGAAATGCCAACTCCCCGAACAGAAAAAGAAGTCAGAGGCTTTTTGGGACGTGTGAACTACATTGCCTGATTCATCTCGCACCTGACTGCTACTTGTAAGCCAATCTTCAAGTTACTGAAGAAAGATCAAGTGGTAATATGGAACGATGAATGTCAGGCCGCTTTCGAAAGGATTAAAGAGTATCTCAAAGAGCCACCTATTATGATACCTCCAGTTGAAGGGAGACCTTTAATCTTATACTTGACAGTGCTCGACAATTCGATGGGGTGTGTGATGGGGCAGCATGACGAGTCTGGCCGAAAAGAGCATGCTATTTATTACCTTATCAAAAAGTTTACCGACTGCGAGACCCGATACTCGTTGCTTGAGAAACCTTGCTACGCTTTGGCATGGGCCACTCGCCGGCTGAGACAGTATATGCTGACTCACACTACTCTATTGATATCAAAGATGGATCCAATCAAATATATCTTCGAAAAGCTTGCCTTGTCCGGAAGAATAGCAAGATGGCAGATGATCTTGACTGAGTATGACATCCAATACATGACCCAAAAGGCAATCAATGGAAGTGTATTGGCATATCATCTGGATCATCAGGCCGTGGACGATTACCAGTCTATGAACTTTGAATTCTCGGATGAGAATATCATGATAGTAACTGACTATGAAACACCTGGACCGGATGAAGGACCTGAGAAAGGATCCCGATGGTCTATGTACTTTGATGGAGCTTCAAACGCTTTGGGAAATGGCATTGGCGCCATGATCATATCTCCCAAAGGATCTCTGTTGTACCCCAAAATTTTCCCTCTCATATTTCTCAAAAACATGGCAAGAAAAATCTCCAAGTGTCTCAAGATTGCTCAAGAGTGGGTCAGACAAGTCATCTCCTAAGGCAGTCAACCTCAAATTAGGGTTTTGTGTTGCATCAAGGTCCTTGCATCCAAATGACCTCAAGTGCTCCTCAATGTCCTAATATGTTCTCAAGATCATCTATGTCAAATTTCAAGCCTTGCAGAGGAAGTTTGCCCAGTCAATTGCTCAAAAGGCCCAAAAATCGACCGTGTTAGGGCAAAAGTCAACTGTGACCCAAATACAGTCAAACTTCAATATTTTTTGCCAACATTCTTATTTTTAAGGATATTTCATCATTTGGTCAAGGGTTGATCATGATTCATCAAGGATTGCTCAAAATTCATCAAGACTCAAAAGTTGCTAAATTAGGGTTTTGTAGGAAAAGTCAACTCAACTTTGACCAAGCATAACTTTCTAATACTTTATGAGAAATGACCCATCCAAATATAATTTTGAAGAGGATGAAATTTCCTACAATCCATCTTCATACCCCAAGATCAGAAAATGCACTCACAAAAAGTTACAAATTTGGACATTATAGGTCATTTTTGAAAGTCAACAAAAACACCTTTTTTCCAAAGCTTATAACTTGAGCATGGAATATCAAAATGAGATTATACCAAAAGCTTGGTTAGAGGATATCTCAAGCTTTCTAAAAAGTCCAAGAACACTTCCAAAAGTTAAAAATTGAAGCATTGTTGAAGTTGGGCATTTTTGCAAAATTGCCAAAAGTCAACTATCCCCAAAACTTCACATTTTGTCAAATGGGCCCATTCTTTTCCACTTGATTTGATCTTGTCACACTCCACACGTGTCCTAGCTTCAGCCTTGTGTCCATTTATCAAATTTTCTATTTTATTTGATTTTTTATTGAATTATTTCATTTTAAATCAATTTAAATCAAATAAAATCACAAAACTTGATTATGTGAGATCTTTTTCTATTTTCAGGACCTAATCATCATCAATGTCATGATCAAATCGTATCAATCATTCCATGTGCAAAAAGATTGGATTTTTGGCAAATTAAGCAAGTTTTCAATGGACGATCAAATCCAATCTCAAGGCATTAATGTACAAGGATTCAAAACCAATTTGTTGACCTAATACATTGCAGCATACATATACAAGTGAAAGCACACGAATTTGAGGGCTAGAGACTGCAAGAACATCAAGAACCAAACTTGAAAAAAGGTGAAAAAGTGCAAAACTGAAATCATCCTTGGAGGCCAATTCAGGAGCAAAACTCAACACTAATCCACTGTTGGACAATCACTGAAGCAAAACCAACCCAAAACCAGTCTCCATACACGCGCAAGAGCTCTGTAAGTGTCTCAAAAAAATGCTTTTCGTTTGAATTCATAGATCCTTATTCTTGCACTTTTCTTATAAAATCTTTGTGTATTCATGATTATCGTCCAATTTACAAGCATTCTGCATTAGCCAATTGCATTTATCTGGCCTGTAACCCCATAGTCGAATCTAGGGTTCGTGGTTTGTTTTTTTGGGCATTTCTTTTACAGGAAAAATCAAGAATCAAGAGGGGTATAGGTCTGTTCAGGAGGCCTAGACGAATTCAACCATGTGCTTGGAATCAATTTCCATGGACTAGAATGGATTTTAGGATGTACATACGAATTTAGCTGCGGATATAAATCCGCAGGTAAATTTACAGGGTTGAAGGAAGAAGATAATGACGCGTCTCCCCCTGGTTGGATGGTTTAAACTTGGCGCGTTTTGTTTTTTATTTCTGGCATATTAGCGTGTTTTCCCTAAATATTATTGTTGATTAATCCATTAACATCTAACGTACAATGGCTAAGTGGTAGAGACGCGTGTTCAATGATCAACAAGACCTGGGTTCGAATCCCAGGTCCCCCCATATGCTTATTATTATTTTTCTTTAGGTATTCCAGCACGTTTCAAGAATTGTAGCATACCATGGTCTCTCACTTAATCACTAGCCAGATGACCCCAGGCCAGATCTGGTGGTCCAGATGGGATGTCCACCCTGCTACTGAGTCAAAGGGCGCATAGGGAATCAAAAAAGTCAGCTAAGGCCAGCGCCTATTGGGCCTCTGAATTGCTGAACAAGCCTCCAAATTGGGCCTAAACCCCCCCTGAGTTTTTTTTATTTCATTATTTTCTTATTTTATTTAATTGTTTTTGTTTTATTATGTTATTTCTAACTAACCAATCAAACTTTTTTTCTTCAAAAAATTTAAAAACCAAATAATGTTTTATTTATTAAAACTAAATTTCAGTATTTTATTTTTGTTAATAAATATTAATTTAATTAATTTAGTTTTAATTAGGAATAACTTTTAATATATTTTGCAATAATTAAAATTAACTTAGACAATTAGGTTTTATTAACATTAATCAAATTTATTTTTATTTCTTTAAATACATAAAACCTAAAAATATTTTTATTAATTAATTAGTTTATTAATTTAATGCTTAACCTAATTTAATTTCTTTCTTAATTCAAAATACCAAAAAAAATCTTTTCTTTAATAATTAAAGGGTCAAAACCCTAGAACTCGCCCGATTTAATTTTCCCGCACGTGATCCATATTTATTCAATATTGTATCTGTTTTCGTAATGTAATAGTTTAATAGGACTTAAATATTTTTATCGTTTTATTTATTTCCCGCATTTTAATTTCAAGGGTTGCTTTTGGCGATGTAAATACCCGACGCCTTGTAATAGTTAGTTTAAATTCCGCAATTTAATTTCCGCAACTCATAAACTGTTAGATGTTTGATAATAGGAAATGCATGACAAGATCAAATGTTTAAACCTAAAATCAACATAGATAACCACTAACATGTATAAAGATAAAATTAACTAAAAACAACACACTCGCACATGCGCACTCTTAGGGTACACCCTACTCGGTTGCCTTCGTAACGTGGTCATTAAGTATAGGAAGTTTTAGAGGTCGCCCTCTTGTCCAAAGATCATAGTTGCCTCGAAATGGTTGCCTCGGAAAAATGATCTAAGACATTAGGGTTACCGCTAAGGCCTCCTAACATTGCTTTAGTGACCGTACGTCCCTTAATCGAATTGACCCTTAAACTCCAACGACGATGCTACCTACTCATCAATAGTGGGATAGCATTGCCTAAAGGACATTAGCACAGATTGATTCCTTTTTCGAGTAGGTAGATGGTTCTTAAGTACTTGCTCTTTCCAAAACAAAACAAAACTTTTCACACTCACACCTTTCAAACAAAAAACTCTTTCAAACCCACAAACACAAAGAAAAGCAAATTTTGAAAATATTATGAGCAAGTACCTAAGATCCCGTGGATAACCACGGATAGAAAGGGTGCTAACACCTTCCCTTTCTATAATCTACCCCCCGGACCCGAGAAACATCTCGAAAAAGGAATTTTTCTGTGCTTTTTTCCTTTCCTTGTTGGATAAAATAAAATACGATGGCGACTCTTGCTTACCGCGACATTTTGCAAAAACAAACGCAAAACGCAAACCAGCATTCCAAAAAACAGTCAGTTCTCTCCCACTGTATCACAGAACTGGCGACTCTGCTGGGGAACTATTAATAAGTGGGTGTACCTTAGGATTAGATCATTGTGTTTTCAATTGTTTGATTTGTATGCTTTATATTTGTGGGCTTGTATCGGAGTTACTATAGATCCTAACCCGGATCTGGGGACACCCTTTAGGTAAGTAGCAATAAATTATGAGGGAACTGTACGGCGTAGACCGATACGATTGAAGCAGTAGCTACGTTGGTGTGGCACTTTAGATTGTACCGATATCCCTTGTGTTGGAAAGAGAAGAATATGGGTCATCTAAGGGGTCATTAAGCACCAACTTACCTTAGAACCTTTAAATTGACCAACTTGGCCATAGAACAGTAGCAGTATGCTACACTCATTGAGACTAAACTCTCGCGATGATTCCGACCGCAAGAAAAGGTTGCTAAAGTGGAATTATGACCAATCGAGGGTAGTCAGTGATATTGAGATCCTCTAGAACCCGATTACTATTTTTAGGACAGGTTTAAACCAATTGAACTGAAAGAGGGTAGTACCTAGACTCCTTGCCAGCCTGAAATCTAAGGGCTCTCTGTGTGAATTGTGTGCCTTTACCATGTTTGCTATTTGTGGATACTTGTGATGTGCTTTCTATCATGACATCATGACATCATAACATTGCATACATCTTGCATTGGACTAACCTATTTCAAAGACAGGAGGGATTCATCTTTGTTCTATTTTGTAGGTCATGATGCCCATGCGTAGGAATACCATCTGAATCAACTTTGTCCAGGTTTCCACCATGCTTAAAGAATTGATTGAAAATATGCCTGATACTACCTCCTTCATCAGGAGACATGGGTATCTTCTCAATTTGGTCACCTCCAAATTGTACGAGCAGATGATGAGTGTCCTGGTCCAATTCTATGATCCACTGTACCATTGCTTTACTTTCCAGGACTACCAGTTGGTTCCCACCTTAGAAGAGTTTTCTGATCTGCTCGGTATCTCTATTCTGGAGCAGACCTCGTTTACTGGTTGGAAGAAGATCCTTAGGCCATAAGAGATTGCTTTAGCCCTTCATTTGACAAAGGATGAGGTAATGACTAATTGGGAGACTAGAAGTGGAGCAAAGGGCGTTCTGACTAAGTTCTTGGTTGGTAAGGCTAATTATTTCTGGGATAGCCTAGACTTCAAGGCATTCGAAGATATTCTGGCTCTTCTAATATACGGCTTGGTATTGTTTCCGAATCCTGACTCCTTTGTTGATGTGAATGCAGTGAAAATCTTCATCTCTCGTAATCCTGTACCCACTCTCTTGGGTGACATTCTTCATCAGCTTTATGCTCGTACTGCCCGAAAGCGGGGAACCTTGATGTGATGTGCTCTGCTATTGGCGAGGTGGTTTATTTCTCACCTCCCCAAATCAGTGCTGAAGAACAAAGAAGGCATGGGCTGGGCTTATAGGGTTATGTATCTTTCTCATAATGACATCATCTGGACTATCAAGGGTATGGACGAGGTGGCTATTATTGATCGATGTGGGGAGTACCCCAATGTTCCACTGATAGGAACCCATGGAGGAATTTCTTACAATCCATGCTTGGCCTTACGTCAGTTTGGGCGAGCCAGAAGAGAAGGACCTCATGAGCTGCTAATGCCTAGTATCATCTTTGATTTTCAAGGGGATAGCGACGAGCAACGCCGCAGATTCATAAGGGCTTGGGATAGAGTTCACAGATCGGATCCACATGAGCTGGGTCCAAAGACTTCCCTTCTAATGGAGCCATATCTCAGATGGGTCTGTATCCGTGCCCAAAATCTGGGTATGCCATACGAAGTCGTCCTGCCTATCATTGTTGAAGTTGCTAATGAAGAGGGGGTTCTTCCTACCATCCTCCATCCTTATATGCCCACTGACATTGGGGCACTGAAAAGGTCTTGGATGCAGCTGAGGGAAAAGCGGGATGCTTACCGAGAAAAGTTTAACGAGCAAGAGCAGAAGATCCAGAAGTTGACTAGGCAACTGGAGAACGAGCGGATCCTCAATGACTATGTCCGCACCGACAAGAAGCGACCATGGGAGCACTGATTGTCCTTTGATTATTTCCTTTCCAGTTTTTATTTACTTTTCAGTATTTCCTTTCTTGTAACGCCTTAAGGGAAATTTGTTGAACAATTTGAATTTCAAGTTTACCTAATAAAAGTGTGTTTCCTTTTTGGTTTACGAATTTGAATCTCTCGATGTCTTTGAAATCATATCATACGCATTTCATCCCATGCACTTCATAACAGGTACCCATTACAGGTCTCTTATCTTCTTCGTTGTTTATTTCAGCACTCATCATGTCTGCTGAACCATCAACTGAGCAAGCAATCAAGGCCCTACAGGCTCAAAATGCCTAATTCCAAGAGCTGTTCATGAATCTAACTAAGGGTCAGAGAGATCTGAAGACCCTGATTCTGAAAGAGAAGAAGAAGAAGAAGAAGAGGACAGTCCTGTTTAACACAGGTCACAGGTTTGGAAACAGGCTATGGGATGAAGTTGATTTAACCACCTCATCTGGAGGGAAAGATAGTCGGGAAGAAAGGAGGGCTCCTAGCTGTTGTACCCCAAAATTTGCCCTCCCATTTCCTTAACATTTTCTCATCACAAGACCCTTGAAGATCAAGATCCAGTTAGGGTTTCCTCTGCTCAAGACTTCTCCTTGCACTGTGGACTCAAATTAGGGTTTGTATTTGCCCAAGGATGTTTTGACCTAAAATGCCTAAGATGACTTTCATGTTTCATATTGGATTCCCAAGATTATCCATACCAAGTTTCAAATCTTGATTCCAAGTTTTGCCCAGTCAATTGGACAATTGACCTAGAAATCAGCTGTATTGGGGAAAAAGTCAACTGTGGTCAATTGACAGTCAAAACTCATGATTTTTGACCCACATCAACATTATGAACTCATATGGACCATTTGATCAAGTTTGGATCACAATTCCACAAGAAATTTGATCAGATCACCAAAAGGGCAAAATGGTCATTTTTAGGGTTTTGACTGCACAAAGGCAATTTTTGACTGTTTGACCTGGCCAATGGCAAATCAAGCTCACATATGGACTCAAGGACTCAATGAAATGGTCTTGACACATTCATCAAGCTCAAAAGATCCCAAGTACACAAGATTGACAGTTGAATTTCCCAGTCAATTGATCAATTTTGACTGTACACTGAAAAGTCAAACTTTGACTTTTTGGTCAAAATCAAGAGTCAAGATTCCTTTTTCATCAAAACATGCCAAATCATGAAACTTGTTCACCAAGAAATCACAAAATCCAAATTAGGGTTAGAAATGGAATTTTTCATAACTTAGAATTTTTCTAAGTTATGAAAAACCCTAATTTTTTCCCAACTTTGCCCCATCTTTTCACCAAGATCCATTTGGATTCAAACAAAAGTCAAAACATGAAAGTTGTAGCTTGTTGCATAATCTACAACTTTGATTCACAAAGTTTTCTCATTTGAAGCTTGTATCTCAAGTTACAATTTTTTGAATAAGGGCACTAAACCATTTTTAACTTAGTGAAATTTTAACCTATTTTGACAAGGTTTTCTACCCCACTTCAAGGCCATTTTTCATACCCTTCCACTTGGAATTTCAATTTGTATTTCAAAGATAGATTGTAGTACACATTCCAAGCTTTCCAAAATGTCCAAGAACTCATCAAACAACCTCATAACTTGAGAGATTCGAATTTCACAATTTGGTAAAAATTCACTTTTTGTTCTTAACCAAAACATGTTCATAATCTTGCAATTTGAACTCACCTTGCTTTAGGCTAGATTACAGGTCCTTAAACCAAGTTACACTCAAGAATTAAATGCAAAACCAATGTGCCAAGTTGTTATTCTAAGCATTTGGACATTACATGATGAACTAACCCTAAACTAGATAAAGTGAACTTTCCATTTTTGAAAAGATTAGCTTTATGTCCAATTGCAAATCAAGAAGGTACATAGCAAATATGCTTGGCACAAGATTATGTGCATAACACACTGATCAAGAGAAGCTTATGCAGCACATTAGGGGGTCCTCTACTGACCTAGAAAGCAAAGTTGCATTTTGTGGCTTAAGTGTGAAGAAAAGTCCATAACTTGTAACAACTCTCATCTCAGCATACACACACAAGAGCAAACTGATCAAACACCTTCCAAAGAACATAACCAAGCTGAGACACGACCCCTGCACCTCCAAAACACCCTCCATCTCAGAATCATCCTCAAACTGCAAAAACAGAGTTGCCTCTGTAGTTTGAGTGCCAACTTCATTTTCTCTCGAGCATTCTTGCTAAAATCAGTTCATACACATTCCCTAGCATATATGCAAGCTAACCATGACCTAAAACCTGACCTGTAATCCCTCTAACAGCTTCCACCATTTTCACATTTTTGACTTGCAGGTGAAGTTCTATAGCTTGATTCAGAAGCTCTCAAGACAAAGTAAGCATTGAAACAGCATCCCTGGACCTCAAGGAAGCTTTTCCAATCATCACCTTGCACTGGAAGTTCCTCATTCTCCAGATAGAAGTTCAACTGCACAGGTAAAACTTTGAACTCGTATCTCTCTTATTATGTATCTTTAGTCTTAAGTTTGTGAAGAAACAAGGTTCTACTCATAGCCCTGAACATGTACATATCTTTACATTTCATTTCTTTTGCCTGAGTAGAGAGATTTGGAGTTTGAAAATGGCAGAAAAACTAGATTAGGATTTGGGGGAGGAGAAATTCTCCCTCATCTTAGAGAGTTAGGTCAAGTTCAATACATGGTTAGAATCGTCTCTTCATGCTGAACATTTGTTGTGTTATGAGTTTTTGCTAAAAAGCCAGGAATCGAGAGTTAGACATTGAAGAACAGGGCGCGCGCATTTTCAAACTTTGTGCTGGAGGTTGAAGACAGTGGCATTGGGCTGGGCTTGTCTTGTGTTTTTCTTTTCACACCCCATAATTACTCATGAACCCCCTGAGCCCATTTGCTTCATTTTTTAATATTTTTGACTTTTTCTTTTTTATTATGATTCATTTATTTTTTCCCAACATATTAAAATTTTGAAAATATTTTTCTCATCATTTTTTGATTTTTATTTGGGTTTTATTTGATTTTCTTTCAATTTATACATAAATATATACATATTATTATTTAGAATAAATAGAAAAAATAGTGTGAATATATTTTCATTTTCATTTTTATTTTATATTACCCTCTGAAAATATTTCATGTAAAAAATACTATTTTCCAAAAAATAATTATTATTATTTATATATATAATACATATTTAGGATAATATAAATATATATATATATATATATATATATATATATATATAT